>JALBCR010002723.1:0-156670 GCA_030710515.1 Abscondita cerata
TAAATTTTTTTCTTCAAGCGTGCTAAAATATGAATTTTACTATACCGCATGGAATATATAGAACGACTACATTATTTTACGGGCGTACAATAATATTATTATTTTACGCTCAATTAGTAACTTAGTTTGCCGGTAGAGGTATTAGCACTTTTTAAGCAGAAACGCCATTTAAAATTTAAACTTTTAAAAATGTCGCAAATTGAAGGAACTCCACCTAAAATAAAACAAATCGCCGATGCCTTAGTTGAAAATTTGATCCCCAACAAATCGCGCAAAATATATGATTTTGCTTACAATAAATTTTGAAATGGGCGCAAGAAAATAATATAATCAATTACACAGAAAATGTTATGTTAGCGTATTTTTCCCATTTGGCGGAAACTATGAAAAGTTCGTCATTATGGGCACAATATTCCATGCTAAAGTGCCAATTAAATATTAAACATGACATAAACTTAAAAAATTACGCAAAATTAATTTCCTTCTTGAAGCGCCAAGCTGATGGGTATCAACCAAAAAAGCAAAAGTTTTCTCAAAGAACATTTTAATAACTTTTACAAAATGCGCCAAACAATGAATATTTGGCCATGAAGGTAATTTCAAATATAACTTTTCAATCGCTAAAGTAGATACTATTTTCTTAGATCGTATTAATATTCGGAGTTAGTAGGGCATGTCGTTGCGACGAACTAGTCAATTTAAGAATACAGGATATCGAAGACCTGGAACGTATAATACTAGTAAAAATTCCTAATACTAAAACGAATAAGTCACGGACATTTACCATAGTTGGAGATTTTTATTTAAATTTATGTAGACAATATATGACACTTCGACCTAATGACATCAACATAACAAGATTCTTTTTAAAATACCAAAATGGTAGATGCCACCGTGTCGTTATGGGGATACATAAAATTTCAGGTATACCAAAACAAGTGGCAACTTTTTAAACTACCTAATCCAGAGGAATACACTGGTCATACACTGCGACGAACCTCAGCTACATTGTTAGTTGACAATGGTGGAGACATTACCACTCTAAAAAGACACGGTGGATGGAAATCTAACAATGTAGCTGAGGGATACATCGAAGACTCCCTTTCAAACAAACGTGAAATTGCCAATAGAATATTAGGGTGCGATGAAGGTAACACATCTACCGTAACATCAGGTGATCTTAACAGGCCTAGTACTTCCACCGCAACATCGAGCATATCCCAGTCAAGTGAATATGAAATCCATCACGACTATAATGACGTCAATGTCAGTTCTAAAACAGCAAGTAGTGGATTAAATATTATTAACTCGACATTACAAAATTGTACCTTTAATATTACTATAAATAAGAAATAGGTATTTTTTCCACTATATAGTTACTACAAAAGAATGTTTGTTTTAAGTTTTCATCTGAAATAAGAGTTAATTATTATTATTGTTGTATTGTTAAATAATTATAGCTTTCTTTCTTACTCTACAAATTAATACAAAAATTTTCCTTTTACAAACCGTGTTAATACACACAACAAAAATAATGTTGTTTGACAGTCATGTTTGACAGTTGTAAAGTTGAGTTAACGCTGTTGCCTATTCATTCTAAAACCACCTCAATTACTTCAAGAATTTGGTTTTACGCTTGAAGAAAAATAGTATATGCTACACGGAGTCGAACGCCTTTTGTGTTTCGCAAAATATTTTGCGGCTCAGCTGCGCTTCGGCCGCAATACCTTCGCTCAACACAAAAGAATGCGTTCTACTCCTAATACACATAATATACTATTATTCTTGAATTGTAATTGATTGCTGTATTATCAAAGTTTATTTTCACTTTATTTTCTATAAAGTGGGCAAAATCCATGTTTTAGAAGAGAAACACATTTATCTGATGAGTTGTGATCTGTTGTACTGTGTTGTGACCGGACATAAACACATTGTTCTGATGAGTTGCGACGTGTTGTGACGCTACGTAACAAGAATTCCTCTTAAAATTTATACCTACTCTTCTCAGTTGGGTACTTGGAACTGATACGTGTTTGTCAACATGACCTCAGACTCATCAAAAAATTTTGAAGAGAAAATTAAAGAATGTGCGGCAGCGGTTAATTGCATGGCCTTATTGATTTTTAAAATTTTGTTGTATTTGTATTTGCATTTCCCTGCCCATTTCTTCGCATGCTACCTGTCGTATTGTATGGTTCCAATATTGCAGGAAATGAATCTTATACAAATATTAATGTCTTTGTACATGTTCAATTAAAATTCTTTTCAATTTTTGCGTTTAATTATCACATTATCCAATGACTCGTGTACACTTGTCTGATACTCTGTGATGATATGTTGCATGACAAAAATCTGGACAATCAGGATGTTGAGGTATCATAACACAACACATAACGTCACATGATACATGGTCAGACGAATCTAGGAAAAAAAAAGTTTCTGAAAAAAAGCCGGAGATTAAAAAGCCGCAGAAAAAAACCGAGGGAAAAAAAGCCTTAGAAAAAAAACCTTCAGAAAAAACCTCGGAAAAAAAGTCGATCGAAAAAAAGTCGGGAAATCGAAAACCTGGATATAAGAAAGCTGCTGAAATAAGTTGTGATATAAAAGCTGGTGTTTAAAAAGCGGATTAGTGATTGTAAATACAATTTTATTACAATAGACGACATAATTATTCTATGTAACTAGTCATGCTAGTCATATTTTATAATCTGATACAATATACTTTTCATAGAATAAGGATTTGTGCTCTTAAGGACTCTTTTTGTCCTCACTGGAAGAGGATTAGTTTTAAAACTAAGAAATATCTTTAAAAGATTTGTGATTGAAAATACAATTTTATCACAAATAGTGACAGAATTTTTCTTAGTAACTAGAAGAGAATTAGTTTTAAGACGAATTGCAAATGAGTTTTAAAAACTACTTCAAGTTATAAAATACATCTCTAAATTTGGATTTGGAAATGCACTTTAAAAATTAAATTATTGACATTCTAAACTAAAGTGTATAATAGTTGTTATGGTATAAGTGCTAAAGTCGAATAATTTATTTTGTATGACGAAAAGTCAATTACAAATGTAAATAAAACAAATAATCTTTTGACACAAAGTACCAATCAACGCATTGAGTTTATAAAATATCGTTTACGTTCCACCATCATTAATTAATACATCGTAGAATTCTTTATTGCTGTATAATCTGGAGGCCATACTATATTTTCTTTCCGTCGGATTTTTTTTAGCGGCTTTTTTTCCGCCGCCTTTTTTTCTCTGCTTTTTATTCCCCGGCTTTTTTTCCACGGCTTTTTATTCCGACTACGAGTCAGAAAGATGTGCACGGTATCCATTGAACATTGATACAAAAACCGCTCGCCTGATGCATACTACGTCCTGTTGCAACACAACACAACACGTCAGACAAATGTGTTTCTAGCTTTAATCTATACTGTGATTTTTATGACTGAACAATTCTTATTGGATTCCCAATACTAACAGAAATGTAAACAGCTTGATGAAATTTGTTTCCTATAACTTAAAACGTAAATGTATAACTATTTTTAGTTCTGAATGTGACGTATTTTTTGATCGAAATAAATGCACGAGTTTTTATATTTGGTAGGATAATAGAATTGGGTGTCCTGAACTGTAGTTAATGTTTTGCCACCTTTTACTTTTACCCAAAATTTTGCCGGTAGAGCCATCACATTGAAAAAACACCCAAAAAACGCGCTTTTTAGAGTATTCTTGAAATATCTCAAATTTGGTGCATCCTTCTGCAAAAATAGTTATTTTCAAAAATAAAGCTAAGTACATTTTCTATAAATTTTGTCTCACAATTTTTTGTGCACAATTTATATTTTCGACGGTAGAGCGCAGTAAAAAGCATACTTTAGCTGAGTAGGTACAAAAACCGTATTAATAGTTATTTACATTCGCGTGCGGAAAATTAAATTTTACAGCGCGAAATAAATTTGAAGCACGACGCGTTAGCGCGAAATAAATTTATTAAGCGCTGTAAAATAATTAACGCTACAAGATTTTATATTAAATTTTTGGCCGACGATTTTTAAATTTTGCTGTCAATTGTCAAAATCGCTCGTGAAGTGAATTGTAATTCACAATTCATTTACATGAAACTAAAAATATTCCAAATCACATTATTTTTTACCATTTAACACTAAAAAAGTTGTGCAATTGTTGAATTAGTAAACATATTTTTGTTCTATAAAACGATTTTTTTGACAAATGTACTTAAAGGGAGGACGATTTGGGTAATTTTTACACACGCTGTGCGCACTGTACATAATCGTGACGTTTCTGGATTTGTTGTTTCAATGCTAATTCATTGATAAATAGAAAAATGAATGTTTCAATATACATAATATAGTATGAATATAATAAAAAGTATTTATATCATTAATAAATAAATAAATGAGAATGGAGCATCATGGATTATCGAACTCCTCAAAAGTCGTCTTCGTCACATGAAATTTTTGGCCGTTCTCGCATGATGGTGCATCGCAATAGTGCACAAATAACCGAACATTTAAGACCAGCCTTTTGGCAACTGCAGCGACCGACACCCTTATTTACGTTTACAGGAAATCATTTTCAATAGCACATCCGGTCTGGTTTCTGAGCTGTAGAAATCGGCGTAAGCAATATTTTAGCGCCATTCCACAGAATTAATTATATTTCCGCGCCAATGTTGAACTTGATAATATGTTCGTGTTGTTGTGCCGATGCTGATGTAAGAGGCAACATCGCGAGATTGAAGTGCGATTATTACAAGATTTTAGAAAAAATTGTATCTGTGCGTATTTAACGAAATGTGTTTGTCGTCGGTACATCCGTAGATTGTTAGAAGAAAACGCTCCCCAGCAGCGATTACATCTTCAAGCCTACCGTCACGTTTATTAAAGATTTGAACAGTACTCTCAAATGTGGATTCTTCCGCAATGTATTAAAAAATTTAATTTTGTCTTCGTTAAAAAAAGCAGACGGGCATCACATCCGCTAAATGCGTGAAGAAAGAATACATTTTTTGCCATTTCCTATGGCTGTAGCCCTGAAGCAGTGTACACCTGTTGTTCGGTTTCTCCTCTGCCTGGATTTTGCTCTTCGTACACCGAAGCAATGCTTTTTAAAGTTAAGACGCTCATCGATGGATATAGATGATAATGCATTTTTCAATTTCTTTTCGACAACCCAATTTTGGATGGTAATAACAGTTTTCATGTCATGTGTAACACCTAGAAACGTTATCGCTCCAGATAAAAATATTCACGGTTAAACCAAATTCCGTCTGCAAAGTCGTAAGTAATTTTTGAACTATACATCCAATGCCAATGTCCTATTTGGACGGATTTGAGGATGTAGCAAACCGGAGTAACAAAATTTACAGTTCGATCCCAACGATTGCGAAAACTGCTTCAGTAGACAAATTTTTTGACTGTGTAATCATCTCAACTGTATCACAAAATAAATTCTTTGGTAAGGATGCAAAACAAAAACGCCTCATTAGGTTGTGACACGTTTGTTGTGTAGATATTAAAAAAAATTATTTATTTATTTATTCTATGGGTACTGAAATATTGTATTGTGATGCGTCAGTTAGTATGGTGCCCCAGAAGATCAGTATAAACCTGTAAAAAAAAAAAATTAGAAATCGCTTAAAAACCTAAACTGAAGCTTATTACCGGTGAGTGGCTTGCAAGAAGGTTTCGAAGAACGTTTGTGGAGGTTTTTAATGCAACACTGGGCGCAACCTAGAGACCTGGGCCGTTTTGAACCAACACGACTTAAATTTAAGCAATGCTGCCAAAATAATCGTTGCTATGTTTTTAACAATTGTATCTAAGATTTTAAGCATGCCTTAAATTTAAGTTGTGTCGGTGTAACCGCACATTAGTGAATTATCTTTTAAGTCGTAGGCCCTAAGGAAAATAAAACACACATTCGTATAAGAGAGACTAGATAATATATTCTGATGAGAGTGATATAAAAAATAATAAGACAAACAATAAAACCCAAGACAACGAAGGCACAACACATGTAACTATACGTTATCACAGATAAATATCTTCATCACAGATCGGTTGTATGAAAAAATATTTAAAGCTAGTATAGACGCCACAAATATATGCCGGCGTATGACGCAAAAAAATTAAGCTTTCATGGTGTGACTCCAGGTATTTATTAATTCATAAAGTATCGGACGTACATCTCTCAGTTTTTAAAAAGAATGATTGTATCTTGCAAGCGAGTGGTACAGTAGTAAACATAGATAAGTAATAACGAAGAATAAAAACTTTCAAGCGGAAATTCATCCAGGTGAAAATTCTGAGAATAAAAAAATGGCAAAATAGCCACGTGCGGATTTTGAAATAGAAATCAACTTCCGGCGTTCTTCAAACGTGTGAAATTCAAAAAT
This sequence comes from Abscondita cerata, assembly GCA_030710515.1. NCBI lineage: Eukaryota > Metazoa > Arthropoda > Insecta > Coleoptera > Lampyridae > Abscondita > Abscondita cerata. The sequence goes on from JALBCR010002723.1 coordinate 6,430, forward strand.
CCTATAAGATTGTTTCATAACCTCACTGGTACACATCTAATAAAGAATAACGACATTATGTTTAATTAATTAGAGGAAGGAATTCTATTATCCAAGGTACTCAAATTGTACGTTGAAGATCACCAATTTATCAAGACGGAAATGATTGAAGTTCAATTTTCTTCTCCCTTCTAAAAAGGACAAATACAAAATTTGAACGTGTTATGAACATTTGATTCCGCAATGGTTGTTGGCGAGTATCTAGTTCTTCTTTTTTTTACAGCACTATCTACGAGTTCAAACATTTATATTCTTAAATTAGAAAAGGAAAAATTTCGCAACAAATATACTTTATTCTAAAAACAAGTATCATAAATAAAACAACCACAGATTATATGTTACTTTGCCCGACTTCAGTGGCTATGATAACACTTCAGCACTCTGTAATCAACAAAAAGTAAAAAAATATGTCTTTAAACAAGTGTAAATTTGCATGCTTCACAAAATCTGTATTCAAAATAAACTTAATATTTAGTCACTATACAATAGAAGCAGTGCAACGCCGTGTTTTATTGCTTCCAGCCAATATTCTGATAAAACTCAGCAGAGATTCAAAGGATCGTGGGAATATTTGTTTGGTGGTTATGCTTTGTTGCTTCCTTTTTTACAGATGCTTCTTAAAATAAACATAATCAATAATAATTATTTAACATGAACGCCACTTTGTTGTTTTTTAAGGTAGGTAAAACAAACAAAACCTTTATGGTAACCAAAAGATTTAATGTACAATAATAAATTTGGTAATAAACAATTAAAAAAATAAAAAAAAATTACAATTTTAAATGTCTAATTGTAAATATAAAAATAAAAAAATTTAAGGTATAATTAGCTTACAACAGTGTCAAAATAAACGTTAAACCAAATTAAGTAAACAAATTAAAAGTAAAAATCGCTAACACTAACTGTAACTAACTGCTGCAAATGAACTGCACAAACGGTAATATAATTATTAATATAATTGGCCCAAATCATGAAATACCAAAACGAACTTCAACGCAATTATTATCAAAAAAAAAAATTTAAAAACATAAAAACACTTACTTTACGGTCCTTGCAATGAATCATAGGTATTCAAATCCAGCAAGTTTTTTTTTTATTTGGATTTTAAAATCATTCTTTATAAATTTTGGAGGCTTGTACTTTCTAACCTTCCAAACCCAAAACAGACTGTACCTGGACAACAAACCGCAACGAGAAACTGTAGTTATTATCTCAACCTTTTTCTTTTAAAAAAATACAGTTTTCTTTGAGACTTTTCTTTTTCAACAATTTTTTTGAGTGACAGACCTTATTGTTATAGAAACCTAAAATTTAAATCGTTTTTTTAAATTTAAAATCACGGAATGTGAAAACGACACGTTACAGCAGCCACATTTGCTCCGAACCAGGTTCAGTAGTGTTATGGAAATAAACTAAACGCAGAGCATTTGGGAGTGCAAAAGAAACAAAGATGGGCTGTCACCAGACTGAGCCCAGTACTGTTTAAACATATATTTTGTATATTTTTATCATACAAACGGTCGGAAAGGAGATCAATTGATCAATTGGTTTTCAGCGCCATTTTTCCAATATGGCGGTTCGAGCGGACCAAATACAAGGTGGTAAAGAAATTTGGAAAGAGTACATCAAAAACTCAAAACCACCAATTTTCAAAACTCATGGAAAACTTTACAGGCAAAACTACAAACTGATTGTACTCTATAGGATACGAGTGCAAACAAAGTGATTTTGAGTTTGCTATAAAAAATACAGGCGTAACGCGTAAACATTCTTCTAGGTGAACGTTGAACTCATATGACATAATGTATGAATTCCAGTTGTCCTTCAACCATCTTTTGTCGAATGCTCTGTTTGTGGTTGTAAAAATTAGCGCGTTGTATAATTAAAATTAATAAAATAAATAAAATTACATGCAGATCACACTCACGTAAACTAGATTATAAAATATATACAATATAAACACTGATACAATTAAATAAATTACATATCAATAACATTGTGGTTTAAACATTCATCATAAGAGTAAAAACACATATTCAATAAATAGTTTTTTACTTTGCTCTTAAATAAATTAATAGGTAAGTTTTGTACATTTCTAAACGCACTCCAATGAAATCAAAACTTTTTTCAGTTTTATTCAAGCGTACACAGGGTGGTTGTAAATCATTTCTACTTCTTGTGAAGTGTTCGTGATCGCCTATACTATATCGTTCCAAATTTTTTTTACATAAAGTAAGGTGTCTACAATGTATTTGCATGGAAGAGTTAAAATCTTTAATTCACGGTAATTATTTTTACAGTCGGTTCTATAGTATAAGTTTGCAATAATTTGACTGCCTTGTGGTGCAATTTAAATTATATCATTCCCCTCACTAGACATAACCCATACAATGATTGCGTATGGAATATGTGAGTGAATCAGAAAAAAGTATGTCATTTGTAAAACAGTTGTTTGAAGTCGAATTTGATAAGCGTCTAAGAATATAAATATTTTTTGATAGTTTTTACCTAATTCACGACAATGGTGATGCCATAAAAGCTTATCATCTAAATGAAGACCAAGAAACTTGACACTTTTCGGATTATCACTCCTGTCATAATCCTTTAAAGTAAAAACCATTGAAAAGACAACTCTTCAATTTCTCTGGTTTTGTTTATAAGGATGTTAATATTGTTTGATTTTGTGATAAAAGTTGAGTCGTCTGCATAAATTTATGTAAAATTATCATTAATGTAAATGATAAATAAAATGGGCCCCAAGACTAAACCTTGGGGAACTCAAACACTCACATCCAGTGGTTCAAACAGTTGATTATTTATAATTACTCTTCGCACTCTATTAGATAAATAAAAAGTAAATTAAGTTGTCATCAAAACCGTATTTAGATAGTTTGTCACACAGGTTTTCGTGTGGAACACAGTCAAACGCTTTTGATAGGTCGTAGAAAGCCACATTTGATATTTTGCCTGATTATATAATCTATATAATCCGTTCAGCTTTTGGTGTCCCGTAAAGTACTGTTTTGGGCCAGTGCTGTTGCTTATTAATATTGATAAATGACAATAATTCTTGCGTAATTTTGGTATTAAATTACTTTTCTCTTTGTTTTTAGGAACGAAAGAAATAACAATACATTTTCACTAAATTTTCGATTTACGTTTTTGACAAAAATTTCAATTATACTTTGATAACTTTGGTTACTACGTACATTAACATCAGATTCGTATAATGTTTGTATATCGATTGAAAATGTAGGTCGCTGTTATACCTATTAGTCTTTGTTCAATTACTGACGTAACAAACTGTGGAAGTTTCATAAAACTTCAGACTTCCGTTTTGGCATTTTTACAACAAAAATGTAGCGGAACGGACAATCGTAATTGTCAACAAAACGATTAGAAGATTTAAAAAAAAGTCCAGTACATTTATTGAATAGCGGAAGTTTCTTTTATTTCCGCCGTGTAATGTATACATTCTTGGTAAAGCAATTGTGACATATACGCCTTAATTATTAATTATTATTGGACTCCACAAGAATTAATCGATTATTTAATTAAAAGAAAGTTAAACTAAGCTGAAAATGTGTGACGCAGACACAGAAGAATCGATTACAATTAAAATATTTTAAAAACATATATACATCAACCAAAATTTAGTGTCGATAAAATATTATTGAAGTTCATTGACTTATAAGTTTTTAAATAAATAATGAATCTGGTATAGTGATTATTATTTGACGGAAGAATTTGTTGATAAATATAAATAAAATTACTATAGATAGATAGAGTATTGTGCTGTAATTATTATATAAACATAAAATAAGAAGAAAACGTGGGAATGCGTTTAAACAGTCCAGAATGAACATAGAGAAAAATATTTTTCTTTAATGGTATCATTAGCGTACGCAATCATTTTAATGTCTTAATGAACAAGCATTTTTCGAAGTTTTTTGTACGGAAATATTTAGGTTGGTATTTGTAGCGAGAAGAATATTCCGTATGCTGTGACTATCAAATAAAATAGGCGCACTACCAACCGTCATAAAAAATGTCCTTGACATGAGTTTAAAATGACCTTGCGGCACTCATTCTCGTAGCTAAGTTGCAAAGAATTATAGTATTAGAGGCATTACAAATTTTTTTTTATTTCCTTGAAGCGGAGAATCACCCCATTAATTTAAAAAAAATAAGTAACACTCTGTATATAAATTATAATGTGGTCACATTTTACCCAACAGATTAAAGGCACCTCAGCTACATTCTCATTTTTTTTCTGAAGTTTTAAAAAAGTTCACTATTATTTAATTCCTATAGTTTAATTACATGGTATTTGATAAATGTTTCCAGTAGAATTTATAACAACAGGACAATATTTTATTTTTGTTGGTTTTTAATAATACATATTTATTTATTAAAAAACTATGTTTTTGCCTTCATAACGTGCTCTGTTACTAACAGCATTAGAAACAGTGAAAAATGTCACATTTGTTTTTGTGAAAGTAAAATCATTAGACGAAATACAAATGGAACTAAAGGAGAAAAGAAAAAGAAAACAGTAAGATAAGTCTAAAAGTAGTAGTAGTACTACTAAAAAATATTCTGTAGATTTTCAAGCGCATTCTTCTAAAGGTAGAGGCGGAATAAGATGCAAAGGTTGTTGCCGAGAAAGAACTTCTAAGTACAGAAAATTCAGAGGTCGTATAGTCTACAAATACGACTTCACAAATAAAATTTCGGTAATGAACTGCAGAATAGTAAGCAGATTGCAGCATACAACGACATTTCGATGGCCCGAGAAGGTGTTGACACAATGTGATTTCTGCACAGTACTCTAAATACCAACCTGAAAAGATCGAATCAAGCGCGGGTAAACGGCAGGAGTAACTATGACTTTCTTTCGAATTCTCGCCAGGAGTTTGGGTCATTCGCTATCCCTCAGCCAACACCGAAGGTGTTTGATAGAGACCGACGGCACTCTAGGCATAAAAACCAGAAAAGTAGAAAGTGTAGAATCCAAAAACAACTACCCGTCGTTCCGGTCTACCAAAAATTAAACACGTAATATTATTTTCTGATTTTTAACTATGACAAAAATATTGTTCCGTATAATTTATAAAGTACTGTTATTTTATTTGGTTATATTAGTAACTTCCGATAAAACACAGTTTGATCGGCATAATCTAATCAGGAACGCCATGTTCCGAAATTTTTAATCAAAAACATAGCAGGAGTAATGGCAACCAAATCAACATCACCTTCAGATAGATACGTTAGTGGCCGACTATTGATTGTTGCCTCACAATCACATAAAACCGTATTCAATTCTTCATAATTTAAACTCGAACGTCCCAATACTTTTCGCAATAGTTGCTTCATTACACCAATGAGCCTTTCCCAAGCCTCCCACCATGGTGCTGAAGGAGGATTAAAACGCCAAATTATGCGATATACTGACGTTTGTGCTTGAATTTCAGACCAATTTAAGTTAGCAAGAATATTTGCTGCTCCAGTAAAATTCGTACCGTTGTCACTAAATATCAGACGTGGTCGCCCTCGACGTGCAATAAATCTTCGAAGGGCCTGCAGAAAACAAACTGTTGATAGTGATGTTACCAGCTCTATATGGACAGCTCGGTAAACTGCACAAGTGAGAAGACAAACCCACGCTTTTACCGCCTTCTAAATACAGTGGACCTGCCATATCAACACCAATCACTTCCAAAACCTTCGCATCACGCACTCTATCTAATGGCAAAGGTGGAGATTCAACATTAAACGGTTTACAATTGTATCTCTTACAGATTATACACTTCGATAGTATTGATCTTATTGTACGACGACCTTTTAATATCCAGTACTTTCTTCAAAATACTTAATAATATACTTGTACCAGCATGAGAAGACATCAAGTGTTGATCCATAATCAGTTTAGATACTACCTCATGTTTATCTGGTAACACAACAGGAAAACGAAAATTGTTTTCATCCATTCTGTTGGATATGCGAGTCTTTAGTCGTATTACTCCATTTTCATCAACAAAAGGATTCAGAGTTTTTAATTTATCATCCACTATTCCAGAAAAACTTTCTCTTTGAACAATTTTAAAAACAAAATTTTCTGCTTGGCTGATTTCTTCGACCGATAAAACACCTTTAAGTATACCTGTGTTCTTCTGCATATTGTTAATAAATCGAAACACATAGGCTATCATCCTTAAAGTACGATGATATCGTGAAAAATAATTCAGATGCCAAAATCTTAGCTTAACAATGCACTAATTAATGTCTTTTTACGTTCAAGATATATTTCGGGTTCATTAAAACAAGTTCCTCTTGTGGCCAATACTTATCTTCTGCTTGAAGCCATTTGGGACCCTCCCACCATTTGGATTGAAGTAATTGGCTTGGAGAACAACCTCTGGATAGAAGATCTGCTGGATTCATAGTACCAGGGACATGCCGCCAAGAAAGTTTGTTACTAGTTTTACGTATTTCGATTACTCTATTCCATACAAAAGTAGACCATTCTTCTATTCGTTGGATCCAGGAGATAACTGTGGATGAACACTCCAAAAATAAGATGGAATTTCAGTTTCCAAATTTTCTTTAACAGTATTATACAATCTGGTACTAATTAAAGCAGCCATGAGTTCTAACCTTGGTATGGTTAGTTTTCTTAACGGTGCTACTCTAGATTTTGCTGCCAATAACTGGATGCTTTACGTTTTCGTTGGTAGCATTTCTAAGGAAAACAACACAAGCAAACGCACATGCACTTGCATCACAGAATGTATGAAGACTTAAGCTGTGTGTTTGTTTTGATCCAATACCCAACCAACGTGGAATTTTTATCATTAATAAACTTGGAAGATCCTTAAGCCATTTACAAAACAAATGTTTGATCTCTCCATCAATCCATTGATCCCAAGAAATATTTTGTTGCCCAAGTCTTTGAAGCAGCATTTTTGAGCCATTGACAACATTGTTCTCTTACTAACTACTAAATCCTCTGTCAAATTAACATCTTTTAGCCAGTCGTCATTGAGCATAAAACTATCGTTCTTGGAATCCCAGCGAAGTCCAAGAATCGACGTAGTTGTTTCGGAGTAATCATTCTCGCTAAACTCCCACCCTCTCAATTCAAATTTGGCCTGTTGCATCACTATTGCGGATTCCCGTATAAACTGATTAAGACTTTCCTTATCTACAAAACTTGTTAAACAGTTATCCACATAAAAACCTCTCAACAGTTTCTTCACAGTATCTTGAGAAAATGGAGTATTTTCTATTTGACAACTTTCCAAACATTGAGACAGATGGTACTCAATAGTTGCTCCGAGCAAAAAGGGGCTACTATTTACACCGAAAACGACTCTTCTGTGGCGATATACAATCTTAGAATCATCCGGTTTAGTCCACAAAAATCTTAAGAAATCTCTGTCATCAGGATGTACACTAATTTGCAAGAAAGCTTTTTAATATCGGCAGTTACACCAAACTGATATTCTCTAAATCTAACTAACATTGCCGGAATTAATTCAATCAGATTTACACCTTTTTCTAAAACATTATTTAATGATGGAGCATTCTTTTCCTTTGCAGAAGCATCAAAAACAGGGCGTACTTTTGTTGTCAAGCTATTTTCTTTGATTACAGGTCTATGAGGTAAATAGTGGCCATAATCCATTAAATTATCATTACTTACTTCTTCTATTATACCCTCAGATACCCAATCTTGAAATATAGCGTCATACGTTTCCATAAGATTATCATGTTTTAATTTTACCAAAACGTTGTCCAGTCGTTTCTTAGCAATCAAGTAGTTTGTTGGTAACGCTGGATGTCCTTCAATCCATGGTAATCTCACTTCATAACGGCCCTCATCATTTATCTGGACAGTCTGCAGGAAAACTCAGTAGCTGCTGCAGCCATTTCTTCCCTCGAAGCTTTATTTGTTGGATCGGTGATACCTAACACGTCTAAATCCCACAAATTGCTTAAATTACTGTCATTTATTAGCAAAGAAGTTGTAGTTGTAGCAAAACAAGTTGGAAAAGGTATTTGTGGAACCTTTCCTGTCAGAGTCCAACCCAGGTAAGTATTCATAGCAATTAAACCACCTTTTAACTTGTAAATTTCACCTGTATATATTTGTCCAAGAACATCTGCACCTAATAAAAGTTCAATTGTTCCATGATTTTCAACGTCCGATAATTGAACTTTTAAACTTTTAAATTCTTCTATCCAGGGTCCATAGAATACTGCAGATATATCTTGACATATAGTGGGTTGATCTAAAACTTCACACCACATAGAAAAGTCTTTATAAAAAATGTTTATATTAAAACAACTGTGAAATTCACAAACAGTTTAACCCCAAACAAACAGTGCATAATTTTCTCTTGACGTTGGGGTTTAAAACTTAACTCAGTAGCAGTTGATTTTAATATATATGATCGTTGGGAACCGCTGTCAATTAACGCACGAACTATGTGAAAACCGTTTTCAGTTTGAACTTTCACTCGCAAAGTTTGTAAAAAAACATGATTTGTTTCCAAACACGCAATAAATCTTGTGGTATACAAGATTCAATCAGTGGAAACAAAACCGCTGCACTTTTCTCCGTTGTAACACCCAATTTTCCAATGCCCTTAACTGTGTCTTAATATTATCATAAAGGGATGAAATTTCTACCATATCAGGTGAAACAGATTTTTTCAAAATTAATTTTAACAAAGAACTAATATAAATCTCGATCTGCAAATCTTCTCTACCAAATCGAGACTGCAGTGATTCTATAATCTTGTCATAATTTTTGCCGATTGCAGGAAAACTCTCCACCAACTGCCTAGCCCCACTGCCTGAAATAGTTGCTTGAACTAAATAATCTATCTTGTCACTATTGTCAATTTCCTGATCGTCATGGATTTTGAAAATTGTGCCCAGAAAGACAACCAATTTTAAATTCATCAAACTGTTTAAATTGTACTTGTGGCAGCTTAAATTTACGTTTACTTACAACAACTGGTTCATCAATAGGTTTGACATACTTGTCAATTAATTTATTATATCGCAATCTCAACTCGATGAATTTTTTCTTGTAGGCGTCGCAACTTTCTATTTCAGCAATAAGTTCATCTTCAGCCAAGTCTGTTAAACAAGCTTCATAAATCTCACCGTCTACAGATTGCAACTCATCAGCTTTTAGTTCCAAAATTTCCCAGAGTACTATCATTCTATCTGGTTCTACCGAGACCGTTTCCATTAGCTTAGATAATTCGTTCGCTGTACGCGTAAATAAAGCCCGCAAAACGCTCCGACGTTTTCGTTGCGCTTCCATTTTTAACCAAGCCCGTACACTTTAAATTAACTAACACAGAAAACACAGTCTTCAAGTATAAAAAATCAAAAAGTTCTTACTGTCCTGTCACGGTCGCCAAAACATGTGGAATCCAAAAACAACTACCCGTCGTTCCGGTCTACCAAAAATTAAACACGCAATATTACTTTCTGTTTTTAACTATAACCAAATAAATAACAGTGCTTTATAAATTATACGGAACAATATATTGACTACTAAGAAAAATTGGTTTTTCCTCACTAGCGAAGAAAATAATGTCGTGTTACAAAAATGCCTCTTTAAAAATGTAAGAATGTGTCATTAGAACTATATGCGCCTAGTACTTAGATAATCCTACAAGTTCAGTTCCTGTGGTCCCTACCAATGTTATACCTGATGTACTAATTCAGAACAAGGAAATTAATATACCATAGAAAAGTTTAACAAGTACTGCTACAACAGGTTAATGTGACTTATAATAACTTGCACAATTAATCACTATGTTAAAGATAAAACAACGAATTAATTTAAATTAGACATTTTTGTGTTATATTTCTTTTTATTTTTTATTGTTGTGTAAATTAGATTTAGATGTATTTATTCGGATTGCATATACTTTTGTTTTGTACTGTGCAATATAGTTGGTTGCCTAAATTTACGTTAGCTTAATTTAGTAATTAAATACATATTTTTATTTGATAATCTACTTTGCTTTGATTATCAACAGTTGAAAAATTTTTTAACATAAATATTATGACCTATACTCGAAATCGTCGGGAACAGTAAAAAAAAGTCGTCAACTTTGACTCATTTTAATTTTTTAGGTTTTTTGCGGTTTTTTACATATTTTACGTTACAAAAATTTTTAAAATTTTGTTTGCTAGGTGGATAAAATAGCTGAGATTCTAACGAACATTTTTTATCCGACCTAACCTTAAAAAGATAGAAGCCAAAAACTGAAGATTTTGACCTTAATTAACAAATTGCAAATTGTTCCCATACAGTGTCGATGTCAACTTTTTGATATGTTATTCCTGACGGCCTAAACTTAATTTATGTGAAAAAAAATCGCCAGTATACACGAGTTCCACTTTTCTTTCCTTTTCAATTTCTTTTGACTGAACTATAAGTAGTTTAAGTATTTCTTGAGATATGTCACAAACACCTACCTAAAAACTATTTTTTTACATAAATATAAAGTACTTAATTTAAAGTGCTTTTGAAGAAACTCTCTTTAATATATTACCTACTTGCAATAAGATTATTTGCATGGGTGACTTCAATCTCGATTTTTTTAAAACAGATGACGTAGCCTTCTCCAAATTTCATGATTCTCTCGATACATTTGGTTTATGTCAGATAGTAGAAGACCCAACATGAATATCTAGAACCTCCACGAGTCTCTTGGATCTTCTTATTATACCTATTAATTATAAATCAAAATTAACTAAGCAAGAATCAAGAGACTGTTTTATAAGTGATCATCATATAATATCTTGTACTCTGTACCATTAAAACTCAAAAACAATCTGCTCGAATTCATAATATTAGAGATTTTTCATTATTCGATCAAGATGCTTTTTTTGTACATTTATATAACATTCCATGGTTTTTTCTGTTTGATTTAGATGATATTAATGATAAATTAACAATTTTAAACAAAAACTTACTAAATTTAATAGATCTACATGCACCTTTAAAAAAAATTTAAATAAACAAGCCTATTTCTCTCTGGTTAACAGATAATTTAAAGTTTATGATAAAACTTCGAAATAAAGTCTTAGCTAAATTTAAAAAATCAAAAAATATTATGCATTGGAACTACTATAAAGTCTGCTACAGCAAGAGAAAAAAAAGCTTATTTGCAATTTTAATTAGCAAGGACCCATAACTCAAAAGAATTCTGGAACGCTCTAAAATTTTCACCAAAGTAAAACCAAAAATGAAATACCAATTGAATTACAAGAAAATTAACACTGACTTTCATAACGCTGCCAACTGTAATTTTACAATAAAAGTAATATAAATATATTCTATGTGAATAATTGTCTAAATAAAGTTACCAATATCTTTACATTTGTTGAAACTAACCCCACGGAAGTAGAGAAAATAATATACTCTCTGAGATCCACATCTATAACGGTCGATAATATTAGTTGTAAAATGTTGCAGATTTGTTGTCCATTTCTTCTTCCATACTTTACCCATGTAATAAATTACTGCATCTCAGAATCTGTATTCCCGTTTGTCTGGAAAACTGCTTTATTTGTACCATTACCTAAAGTGAGCGACCATAAGGAATTAAAACATCTACGTTCAATAAGTCCAATAGTGCCTGCACTATCCAAAGTATTAGAAAAAATCTTAAAAAAGCAAATTAGACTTCATCTAAATCATTTTAACTTACCCAGCACCCAGTCGGGGTTTCGGCCTGGTTTTAGCACTAATACTGTACTAATAAACATAGTTGACGACATTATCACAGCAACAGACTCCGGCAAATTAACAGTTCTCATTCTACTAGATTATTCTAAAGCTTTTGATACAATCAACTATGAACTCTTGGTATCAATCTTACATTTTGTAGGCTTTAGTAACTCTGCCATAAGCCTCCTACGGAACTATTTATCAGATCGTTACATACAAAACAGAAAAATCTAATAAAATTGATATCTCTGCAGGTGTTGATTGTAGTATTAGATTTAGTCATTTTTAGTTTTATAAAATTATTTCGTTTAAATACATTTTGGTTGTTGTTAGAGTTACACATTTGTTTTTATATTATACATAGTTACTGTTAAATTTTTTATGGTTGTTATTGATTTTGAAAAAAAAAATATACAAACATCGGGCATTAAGTCCAGAAATATAATTTAATTTATAAATACAGTTTTTATATAACATAATTATATTTCCATTGTGGATGGTCCTTCGACGAATAAACTATATAAATCAAGCATAATTTTGTGAAGAAATCTATTAACAAATAACATCAATCTTTTTCCAATTTGGTGCAACATTGGTCCAATCGAGCTGGATAGAAGCAAAAATATCAGGAAGGAAAAATTATATTAAGTACCACCTTTTTAAATTATTTGCATGTAGTGCCTGCGTATAATAATTGTTCGTTTTTATTTAATTTATCTATTTTGTCAATTTGACACTTAATTGAAAAATTAATCAGTTATCATTTTAATTACTTTAATATGACTAGCTTAAAAGAATTAATCGCTAAGCGTGGTGTAGTTAAAGGATCTCTAACTAGATTCAAAAACTATTGTAACCAGTTAACAGATGAGATTGATTTAATTGATTTGCAAAATCGTTTAAAAAGATTCAAACCCCTTTTTGACACTTTATAGGAAATTCAGTTAGAAATTGAAAATATTGATGAAAATAATGCAGAAATGCACGATTCTGAAAGAACAGCCTTTTGAGTCAGAATACTTTAAATATAGCCAATATAGCCAAACGTTTAATAAGTCATAATTTAAATTAATCTAACCTTTGCGACTCTTCTAATGGTGTTAAAAGTAATATTTTACATCAATTACCTGTCAAACTTCCACAAATTAATTTACCCACTTTTGATGGTAATCTTGACAATTGGCTTTATTTTCAAGAAACATTTATGTCAATGGTACATAATAACGACAGCATTAGCGATATTAGCAAATTTCATTATTTACGTTTATCATTAAAGCAGGAAGCTGCTGATGTTCTCAGATCTTTAGGAATTTCATCATCTAATTACAACGTTGCGTGGAAACTTTTGAATGATAGGTATGAGAACAAAGATTTATTAATTGACAATCACATAAAGGCAATATTTAATTTAAATACTATACAAAAAGAGTCATTTCAAGCTCTGAGTCAACTTCGTGATGGTTTAAATAAACATTTGAGACCCTTAGAAATTCTTGAACAACCAGTAAATCATTGGGACAGATTAATAGTTTATATAATATCAAACAAATTAGATAAATCTACACGGCGTCTTTGGGAGGAACAAGTAGCAAAAGGTAATTCTTGATAATTTAACAAAGTTGTTGGAGAATAAATGTAGGTTATTAGGAAAACTTAAGAGTCCTTTCTACATTTCAATTCCCAAGTAAAATTCCCATGTCACGGGCGACACTCTCAAGGCTACAGTTTTTGATAAAAATAATTTTGGATTTCACTATCATAAACATGAATTTGTTACGTAACTTATGTCGAAGCCTTTTTTTCTCTAAAATATTTTGATTTGTTATAATTATGTTTTGAAAATAAGAGTGTTTTTGCAGCTTTTGTCGTGAAATATTGAAATTCTTCCCAATTTATTAATTGACCTTGAATTAAAAATAAGCGTCCGTACTGAGCTGAAAGAACATTGTAGAATGTAAAAAGTAATATTTTAGAATATTTTAATTGTATATAAGGGTGTTATTTTGTCGCTTCGAAAACATGAAATTTTTCCCTGTAAAGCAGCATTACAGAACTGTAAACAGTGAAACTAGTTTTTCAAATGTGTCCGTGACCTTGTTTTAACATTCTTTCTATAAAAAAAAATAGTATAGTTGTTAGCGATTCGATATAACGATTTTAGCAAAAAAAGGTAGAGAGGACTCTTAATGACAATAATTTAGACAGTAACTCAAAAATAATAAGAATAAACTAAACACGAAATCATATGCAACAATCAATGATGAAGTGTGTTTAATATGTACAGAAAATCATTCATTAATTAAGTGTCCACAATTTTTGAAAATGTTACCGAATGACAGATATACTGCTGTTAAAACATATAAGCTATGTGTTCATTGTCTCAGAGGAAATCATAAAACATCGTTATGCAAAACAACTTTTCTTGTCAAACTTGCCATAAAAGACACCATACTTTATTCCATTTCCAAAATTTAACTAAGGAAGTTGATGCCTGTAACCAAAATACCAATAATCATGATCAAACCATTATAACTGCATATTCATATAATTTTATTAATCATGTACTTTTATCTGCAGCTATACTTGAAACTACCCATAAAAACGGAAAAAAAGCAGAAATCTAGGGCATTGTTAGATTGTGGACCTCAATCGAATTTTGTTACTGAACGTTTTGTAATTAAATTAGGTTTAAGAAAACAAAAATTGATATTAATGTAAACTCATTTTCGAACTAATGACAAAGGATATTGAAATAAGAGAAGAGCAGCAGGGATTTAGAAAAAACAGATCCACAATAGATGCAATATTTATATTAAAACAAATCACCGAAAAGTCGCTGGAATTTAACAAACCAGCTTATATAGGTACTGACTTCCAGAAAAATTGCAACACTTAGAAGTTGTCGAACGATTTTAATGAAATTTTCAGGGAATGTCTATTTTCATTAAACAAAGTGATGATTAAAATTTAAATAAAATCTAGCCAGTAATTTTTGTTTTTTTGCCTGTTGTTTACATAGCACATAGCAACAATAAATTTGAAGTATTAACTAGACCATTTAGTAACTGTCAAGTTTGCAAATTGTTGTTGTTTCTTCACAATTTCATTCTGAACTTGACAACAATACCGAGAGTACGTCAACATCAACATTTTGTCCAATTAAGTGATTTTGAACGTGGCCGTATTATTTGTATGAAAGAGGCCGGACTTTCTCTAAGAGAAATTGCTTGTCGTGTAAACCGAAATGTTTCATCGGTATTGAGATGTTGGTCCAAATGGTCCGAGAAAGGGGTTCAACATCGTCGCCGTGGATCTGGACGTCCTCGAAGGACTACAGATCGCGAAGAACGTTGCTTAAGAGTTTTGGCCACAAGAGATAGATTTTCAACAACTCGATCAATTGCAAATGATTGGATGAGAGGTACAGGACTTAGGATGTCAATGTCATCTGTTTATCGCCGGATAAGATCTTATGGGTTGCGTTCATATTGTCCATTTTTATGTCTTCTTCTTACACCATTTCACCGTCTACTCAGACTAGAGTAGAGCAACAAAAGGGTTAATTGGGAGCAAGAATGGCATCAAATTGTGTTTAGTGACGAGTCCCGATTTTGCTTGTGGGCCCACGATGGTCGTAGGAGGGTCAGACGGATGCGTGGAGAACGTTAAAATCCAACATTTTTTGTGGAACGCAACATAGCCCTCACTCAAGGAGTTATGATATGGGGTGCAATATGTTATGGTAGCAGATCACCCTTGGTCTTTATTGACGGCAACCTTAACGCAGCTGGTTACATTGCTAATGTGCTACAACCAGCAAAATCCCATTTTCTAGCAGGATAATGAGCGCCCTTATACAGCAAGGGATACAACACGGTTTTTGAAGAATCTAACATTGCCGTCCTCCCATGGCCTGCTCGGTCGCCTGATTTGTCGCCAATTGAACATGTATGGGATATGATTGGTAGGCGACTGGGTAATTTACCGTACTCTCGATAATTTACACGATCTTCAGCAACGGATTCAAGAAGCTTGGGATGATATACCACAAGCAGCTATAGATCACTTGGTTGATAGCATGCCAAGCCGTAGATGAATGCATTACAAACAGTGGCGGAGCAACTCATTATTGAAAAAACTTTTTAAGCTTTTGTTCTTTTGTTTTTAAATTTTAATCATCACTTTGTTTAATGAAAATAGACGTTTCCTAAAAATTTCATTAAAATCGTTCAACAACTTCTACGTGTTGCAATTTTTTTGGAAGTCAGTATATATGTTTTGTGGACATGAAGAAAGCATAACAGATATTATACAGATAATAAAAGAATAACATGTAAATCAAAGAATAATACAAGTAGTATACGAACTGAACAAAAATTGTAAAACAGCAATCAAAGTAGGGAATAATACAAGTGAACAAATAAAAATTAACAACGGTATAAGACAAGGAGACTCACTGAGCCTATTCCTCTTGAATATGATCATGAATTAAATTATAGAACAACTACCAAAAGAAGCAGGATATAAAATGGGAAATACTTACTTCCATATTATAGGTTATGCGGACGACGGGGTACTTATCGACAACTCAGAGGACAATCTACAAAGGCTATTGCATACATTTAACCAGAAAGCTAAACAACTAAACATGATAATCAACACGGAAAAGACGCAATGTATGGAAACAGCCAAAGAACCAATTAGGTGTAATCTCGAAATCGATGGAAAAAGTATAGAGCAGGTTATGAAGTTTAATTACTTAGAATCAGAAATAACCAGCAAAGGCAACACACAACAAGAAATAAAAAAGTTAACGATGAAAGCCTCCCGGATATCAGGATCTATGAAAGATGTAATATGGAAAAAAACTTCTTAGAAGCGAAAGTAAAGTAAGAATATATAAGACAGCCGTAAGACCAATCTTGACATACGCAGCCGAAACCAGAGCGGACACCACAAAGACAATGCAAATGATGAGAACAGTAGAGATGAAAGTAATAAGGACAATCCATGGCAAAACACTACACGATAGAATAAGAAGTGAGGACCTGAGAGAAATGAGTAAAATACAGGATGTAGCAAAACTAACACGACAAAGAAGAAAACAATGGAATAAACACGTAGACAGGATGGAGAATAACAGCTAAAGTGCAAAAAGTAATAAACCCGTGGGGAAAAGATCGCAGGGAAGACCACCAAAGCGATGGAGGGAATGTTGGACGTCAACATCAGAAGAGGCTTAAAAACGGTAAAAAACAGGCAAATTCCTACCTATATGGGAAACCATATACGAAATAAGAAGAAGAGGAAGAATAAGAAGAAGTAATCGGTATAAATAAATTGCTTAATAACATCAATTATAGCACAATTTTAATATTAAACTCTTTAAACAATCAGTATCTATTTAGTCTAACATGTTTAGTAATTTCAGGGATTACTGATGATTTACCTCAAGTAAGTTTAAACAAAGAAAGCATTAATTTACCTAAAAATATTCAGCTTGCTGACCCAAACTATAACGAATCTGGTAAAATTGATATTCTTTTAGGAGCTGGAATTTTTTGGGAACTACTACAAACCGAACAAATTCGTTTAGGAAAAAATATGCCGGTTTTACATAAAACTTTACTTGGTTGGATATTTACTGGGGAAATTTCAGAAAACTATTTAAATAAATATGTTCAATGTAATTTAGTAACGAACAATGATTTAAATAGTACACTTTCAAAATTTTGGGAAGTTGAAGACTACAGTGTTATCATTCCTTATTCTGAAGAAGAAAAATTAACTGAAACATTTAAAAAAAAAATTACACCACGTAATTTGGATGGTTGTAAGATTACCTTTTAAAATGAGTACTATCAAATTAAGTCAATCTAAACAAAACACGTTAAAACAGTTTTATTTAATGGAACAGAAATTAAATGAAAATTATTCTTTCTTTCTAGACAGTCTGCAGGAAAAACTCAGTAGCTGCTGCAGCCATTTTTTCCCTGGAAACTTTATTTGTTGGATCGGTGATACCTAACACGTCTAAATCCCACAAATTGCTCAAATTACAGTCATTTATTAGCAAATAAGTTGTAGTTGTAGCAAAACAAGTTGAAAAAGGTATTTGTGGAACCTTTCCTGTTAGAGTCCAACCCAGGTAAGTATTCATAGCAATTAAACCACCTTTTAACTTGTAAATTTCACCTGTATATATTTGTCCGAGAACATCTGCACCTAATAAAAGTTCAATTGTTCCATGATTTTCAACGTCCGATAATTGAACTTTTAAACTTTTCAATTCTTCTATCCAGGGTCCATAGAATACTGCAGATATATCTTGACATATAGTGGGTTGATCTAAAACTTCACACCACATAGAAAAGTCTTTATAAAAATGTTTATATTAAAACAACTGTGAAATTCACAAACAGTTTCACCCCCAAACAAACAGTGCATAATTTTCTCTTGACGTTGGGGTTTTAAACTTAACTCAGTAGCATTTGATTTTATAATATATATGATCGTTGGGAACCGCTGTCAATCAACGCACGAACTATGTGAAAACCGTTTTCTGTTTCAACTTTCACTCGCAAAGTTTTTAAAAAAACATTATTTGAATTAAAATTAGCTAAGACTTGATTAGTCGATAATTCTCTGTTTTTATTATTCAGCTCTCGATTCAGCTTATCCTGTGTATCTTCTTTACTACTTGATGGTGACGGTTTTACACCAGATAAAGTTGGACACATGAGACATACATGAGGTTTATCACATACCACAGATTTTAAGCGATATCTACACTTTATTGAAAAATGTTCAGCTTTTAAACAACGAAAACATGCTTTTTTTTAATTAAAAAATTCTTTCGATCCTCATACGAAAAGTTCCGTGCTTTAACACAATTTTTACTGTCACGTGTGTCCTCACAAAAAATACAGTTGGAGTTACAGTTCACCAAACGTGATGCTGTAGCTATATCAGGTGAATTGTTATTTTGACAAGTATTATTAGATTTTTTAATTTTTGAGTCTCTAATACCTGAATTATTTAATGACAATCCAAACCCTTCTTCTACCAAGGAAATCTGTTGCTCATTATCTACTTCATTCTTCAAAAACACATTAAACTTTGTAGGCTAGATTCTATAGTAGCGCCGTCATAACTATCTAAACTATTAGTAGAAGCACTTCTTGTGAAAGAACTTGTTGTACTGCGTTTCCAAACACGCAATAAATTTTGTGGTATACAAGATTCAATCAGTGGAAACAAAACCGCAGCACTTTTCTCCGTTGTAACACCCAATGTTTCCAATGCCCTTAACTGCGTCTCAATATTTATTTATTTATTTAAATACAGCCGCACCACAGCAAAAGCCAATTATGGGCGGGAACAATTAAATACAAAATTAAAACGAATCGGATAGTATAAACGTAAAAGTAATTAGACGTAGGTAATACAGATATAATCCAAAGAAATAAAAGTAGTAACGTTAACGTTAAACAAGGTAAATAATGTAAATCGATCAACCAACTAGGGAGTCGCTACAGAATGATTTTATCTCGGATATGGACGTATGAAAAATATCAAATTTACGTAAAGCACTGCTGTTGCATACAGAGAAAATAGGAGATGAATCCAACACACGCGTACGGGGAGTGGGTAGGTAGAAAGTGGTAGGAAAACGAGACCCAGGTCGAGGAACGGAAAAAGATAATTTTGCCAACAATTCAGGACAATCGACAAGGTAATGAATAAGTTTGTATAGAAGAGAAGAGAAAGGTGGCGCGACGACTACTTAAATCGGAAAGGTTGAATCTAGCCAAAAGATCAGATTGCGGGAAACCCCTAGGAGGGTAAATTTCATCAACGTGAAAAGCAAGAAATTTTAAGAATTTGCGTTGAATGTTCTCCAGAGCGTGGATATGAGCCTGATACGTAGGGTTCCAGACTACCGAGGCATACTCCAGTCGAGTTCGAATGAGGGTTCTGTACAGCAAGAGAGGCAAGTCAGCGCTTAAAAAACCTCTAGAGTTTCTGATAATAAAACCAAGAGTTTTAAGTGAAGATGAAACAATAGATCGAATGTGCGAACTGAAGGACAGAGACAATTCAAAAGTGACACCCAGATCTTTAAAAGCGCTAGAGCGAGTAATGGAGACGTCGGAAAAAGAATAGTTAAAAAGAATTGGGGACTTTGCTCTGGTATAAGAAACGATGTGACATTTAGAAACGTTCAGATTTAAGTGGTTAGAGTTTAAAGGATCAATACGTACATTTCATGCAAGAGTATGAGGACTTGGGCCATATGACCAAGATACATATTTCTCAATATAATTTACAAAATGATTACTATATTCCTCATCATTTTGTAACTAAAGAAAATAGTTTAACAACTAAATTAAAGTTGTATATAATGCATCAAAGGCTTCCAATTCTGGTTTTTCTATAAATGATTTATTTCTGTTGGTCCTAATATAGAACAAGATCTTTTTTCTACAATTTTAAGATATCGATGTAATAAATATGTTCTATCAAGAGATATCACTAAAATGTACCGACAAGTTCTAATACATTACTCAAAGAGGCGATTTCAAAAAATATTTTGGAGAACAAATATTAATAAACCTGTAAATTGTTATCAGTTAAATACTGTAACATACGGTAGTCTCCTTCAGCTTTTTCTAGCTATTAGATGTCTGCAACAAACTGCAAGATATTATCAAAATATATTCCCTGATTCAAGTCAAGTCATTTTAAACGATTTTTATGTTGATGATCTTTTGACAGGTGTTAACGAATTAAATGAATTACGAACGCTTTATAATAAAATTGTAACTATTTTAAAATCTGGTTATTTTGAATTAAGTAAATGGATATCCAGTAGCGATGAATTACTTTCCAATATTTATCATTCTAACCCTCATACAATTATTAATATTGGCAATGATAAGCAAAGTCATACATTAGGTTTATTATGGTATTCACAATATGATGTACTTAGATATACAATTAAACCATTTGATTTTAAGAAACCCTATACCAAACGGTTACTAGCATCCATAATAGCCCAAATATATGACCCACTAGGCTTGTTAGGCCCCGTTATTATAAAAGCAAAAATTATATTGCAGTTTCACATTGACTGAGATGAAACTCTTCCTGCAGAAATAATAAATGAATTTGAAACACTTTTTTTTTAAATAATAACTATAAATAATTTAAAAGTTCCACGTAATGTAATTGCAAATGAACCTTTAGTTGCAGAGATACATGGATTTTCTGATGCATCTCAACAGGCTTATGGAGCATGTATTTATGTTAAGTCAGTCGGTAAAAGAGTTAATATTAATTTATTATGCGCAAAATCACGTGTAAGTTCAATTAAATCTCTTTCAATACCACGCTGCTGTTCTACTTGCACGCTGCAACTGTCTCACTTACAAATGTTACTCCAAATAATATTTATCTTTGGTCCAATTCAACAATTGCATTACATTGGTTAAATGGATCTCCTCATAATTGCAATACATTTATAGCAAATCGCGTTTCTGAACTACAGAGTCTGACTAGCAATTGTACTTGGAGATATGTACAAACTTCTTTTAATCCTGCAGATTTTATTTCTAGGGGATTAACACCTAATCAATTAATAACTAATAAATGCTGGTGGCATGGTCCCGATTGGTTATTACGACCAAACACTGATTGGCCAAAAAATGATCTCATTCAAACGTTTGATAAAGACATACTAGAAACCCGTAAACATAAAGTAGTTACTCTCATGACAAATTTTACATCAGATTTATTTACGAAATATTCAAATTTTTCTAAATTACAACGCGTCACTAGTTACATATTGCGTTGGAAAAATAGATTAACAAAGTGCAATAAAAGTTATAAGGGACCATTGAGTGTTACAGAATTAAATAACTCGGTTAACACTCTAATAAAATTAGCACAATTTGAGTCATTTCTTAATGAATTAAAATCGCTAAAAACAAAAAAAAATCAGATTCGAAGAGTCGATTATTAAATTTGAATCGTTTTATAGATAATGAAGGCATAATTCGTGTGGGTCAAAGATTATCAAAATCAAACTATCCCTATAAAATGAAATTTTCTGCTATTTTGCCTAAAAATCATCCCTTGTTCCAATTAATTGTAAAATATGAACACTTGAGGTTGTTACATGCGGGACCACAATTATTACTCGCTTCTTTACAAGAAAAATTTTGGATAATTTCATGTAGAGATTTAATTAAAAGGTAATAAGACAATGTATGTCTTGTTATCGTGTTAAACCAGAAGAATGCAGGTATTTAATGGGTGACTTACCGAATGCACGAATAACTCCTAATAGACCATTTTTAAATTGTGGGTTAGATTATTGTGGGCCCATTAGATTACGAGATCGCAGAGGTAGAAAGTATAATGAAACGAAAGCATATATTTGTGTGTTTGTTTGCTTTTTTACTAAGGCTGTTCATTTAGATCTTGTGTGTGATCTTACCACAGTCGCGTTTATAGCATGTTTACGCCGTTTTATAGTTAGAAGGGGTAAATGCCTAAATATATATCAGATAAAAAATAGTCAATTTGATGTTGCAAATCAATTAACGCAAGAAGGTATTACATGGCACTTTATTCTAAGTCGTGCTTCTCATATGGGAGGATTATGGGAAGCTAGCGTAAAATCCTTTAAAAGTCATATTAAATGTTCTATAGGAAATTCCATTTTAACTATTGACGAGTACTACACTTTATTAACGCAGGTAGAGGCATTCATGTATTTCCGACCAATATCACCAATTTCAACCGACCCTAATGAAATAAGTCCGTTAACTCCTAGGCATTTTCTTATCGGACAACCTCTGACTGCATTACCCAAACCAATTTGTGTAAACTACAACTCAAGTTATAGTACAACATTCAAAACATGTCAAGAAATATTAAGATCATTTTGGAATCGTTGGTCCCGAGAATATATCTCAAAACTGCAAATTCGTAAAAAATGGTTAAGATCAGAAAGTTGTTCTCTTTCGCCTGGCACTTTAGTGATATTGAAAGAAGATAGTCTTCCTACTCTGCAGTGGCGTATGGCGCGAATTACCGAAATACATCTCGGAGAAGATGGAGTGGTGCGTGTTGTTACACTAAAAACGAAAGATGGTGTGTATAAACGACCCGTAACTAAACTTTGTTGTCTGCCAATGAATTAAGCAATGAATGCATTAATGTGCAGTACTATATTTTGTTATTTTTGAAACGTGTGGTTTCAACGGCGGCAGCATGTTGATTGTAGTATTAGATTTAGTCATTTTTTAGTTTTATAAAATTATTTTGTTTAAATACATTTTAGTTGTTGTTAGAGTTACACATTTTTTTTTATATTATACATAGTTACTGTTCAATTTTTATGGTTGTTATTGATTTTGAAAAAAAAGTATATAAACATCGGCAATAAGTCCAGAAATATAATTTAATTTATAAATTCAGTCAACTTGTTAAGCAAGCCAGATTCTAAACTGACATAAGAGTTCAATCTCGGAAGTAGAAGACCAGATTCTTCCATAGAAATCGGTTAATCATATTGACACTTCATTACATTCACGATAAAAATTCAATTATAAAAGTCATTTTATTTGACAACTTTAAAAAAAAAACCCAGCCGTTTTTTAAGTTTTTGGTGTCATCTTGGAGCTTGCACTGCAAGGATTATTATTTGGATATTTTCACGGACGCCACGACCCGCCCTGACCCTGTTTTGGCCCCTTGAAGTCAACGCTCCGGGCAGGATTCGACGTTTTTTTGGTGCCTTTCTTTCGGACTTTGAAGTGGGAAATTCTGACTGTTTCCTTGACACTATGCCTCCATCTACTCAAGGAGACCGATCCCAGTGTCCTCACTGTCACCAATTCTACACCAAAAAGGGACTAAATACGCACATAGCCCGCATGCACAAAAACATTGTTCAGAATACGGATTTAAATTCGACCCAAGAGCAAGATTTAGAAAAAATCCTCATAAAGTATAAAACATCCGTCAGAGTGTTAAGCCGAATCCCCAAAGCAGCTAGGATCTCAGCCTCTGCCAAGCTTACCAACGTAATAGATAACTGTGTTTCACTCAATGATGTCGACTCATGGAAAACCTTACTTCTATTTCCCTACGCCTCTCTTCAAAAACCCGACAAAAACTCTGGCCTAAGTCTGTCGGCAGCAGTCAAACGGAATATTATCAACGCATCTCCTCCTACATTAATCAAGCCAAACCACCGACCGAAATTTAACCTTAACAAGAAAGTCCAAGCTAAGGTGGATGAAGGGGACATCAGAGGATCTATCACCCTTCTGTCATCAAATGATTCGTTTGCCCCTTCAACGAAGACACCCTGGAGTCCCTAAAGAAGAAACATCCAAGCCCTTCCCGAGATTTAGCCATGCCCACCATGGACAACTCAATGGAATCTTTAGTTACGACCAGTGATCTAGTCTTTGAAGCCATTAAAAGCTTTAACAATGGTTCCGCTGGAGGTCTGGACAGTCTTCGACCTCAACACCTCAAGGACCTTACTGCCACAGGCCTTGGAAACACGGGAGCCAAATTAGTCAGTTCGTTAACAAAGCTAGTCAATCTTTTGCTATCCGGGGAGGTCAATTCAGTCATTACTCCTATCCTATTTGGAGCATCCTCTGCGCCCTGAGCAAGAAGGATGGAGGTATTCGACCAATCGCCGTTGGATGTATACCGTCGTCTAGCTGCCAAATTAGCCTGCCATTCAGTTAGAGAGGAAGTTGGTTCAATTCTCAGACCGAAACAGCTAGGATTTGGAACTAAAGCGGGTTGTGAAGCAGCCGTTCACTCAACAAGATCATTCATCAACTCTAAAGCTAATTCGGACAAAGTTATTCTTAAAATAGACCAGAAGAACGCTTTTAATTCAATAGAACGAGACAACATGCTAC
The DNA here is from genome assembly GCA_030710515.1 of Abscondita cerata. Taxonomy (NCBI): domain Eukaryota; kingdom Metazoa; phylum Arthropoda; class Insecta; order Coleoptera; family Lampyridae; genus Abscondita; species Abscondita cerata. The sequence goes on from JALBCR010002723.1 coordinate 31,192, forward strand.
AACAAGTATTAACAATATGTCCCAAGCTGTTCCCGTTTTTCAATTCATGCTACAGTTCAAGCTTTAATTTGTTCTTTGGCAATAATATTATAATGTCGCAAGTCGGAGCCCAGCAGGGCGATCCAGGAGGTCCCTTACTATACTGCCTCGCCATTAATAATCTTATCCAGGAACTGTCATCAGAATTGAACGTGTGGTACCTCGACGATGGTACTCTAGGAGGATCTCCCGATATGGTACTAAAAGATCTCCAACACATTATCTCGTCGGGAAAACACTTGGGATTAGAAATTAATCCATCAAAATGCGAGTTGTTCTTTTGCTCTGAACCAAATGAAAAGGTTATCCAAGATTTCCAGTCGATTGCTCCGGCATAAGAATAACCTCAAGCCAACTTACACTTCTGGGAGCCCCTCTCGTTGATTCTGCAACTAGTGACGTCTTTGCGGCTAAACTTGACAAACTCCAACTGCTCTTATCAAGAATTCTGAATCTTAACAAACACACAGCTTACTTTCTCTTGAAATCTTGCACTGGGATTCCTAAGTTAACCTACCTAATCCGCAATACACCCTTACACAATCATCTCGCAATCCTGAAAGAATTTGACAATTTCTTTAAAGAAGCTCTGACTAAAATTACGAATCTGAATTTCGATGCTGCTCACCATGACCTGTCTAGTTTACCAGTGAACTTTGGAGGACTAGGCATTCGTAAACTCGAAGATCTCTACCTGCCCGCTTTTTATCTTCAATCTCATCCGTCGAGGAACTAATGGTCTCTATTCTCTCCCCTCCGAGACTACTGTTTTTCATGGATACCTTGAAGCAAAAGATGCTTGGACCCAGTTAGAACTTCCTCAACCCGCTGACCCCTTAAACAAAAAAATTGGGACTTACTTAATATCCACCGTCTAATTTCCCTCCTCGAACCTGAATCTACTCAAGAAAAGGCAAGATTTTATGCAGTTATGACCCCAGAAGCTGGAGCCTGGTTACACGCCATCCCTATCAGCACAATTGGAACTTTACTGAGTGATATTGTCTTTCAAATCTCGGTTGCCCTTCGTATGGGAATCAGTTTTTGCCAACCCCACCTATGTAAATGTGGTGATAAAGTCAGTGAATTTGGAATCCACGGTCTCTCATGCCGTTTTAGTGCAGGTCGACATTCTCGCCACCAAGAAATCAACTCTATCGTAGCCAAAGCTTTAAGCTCAGCCTACATACCCTCTCTTCTGGAGCCGGTAGGTCTTAGTCCTGAAGATGGTAAGAGAGCGGATGGTGTGACCTTAATTCCATGGTCCAATGGAAAATGCTTAGCATGGGATTCCACTTGCCCAGATACCCTTGCGCCCTCCAATATCCAGACCTCAGCCAAATCAGTGGGAGCCACAGCAAATGCTGCCGCAGCGATCAAGATAAGGAAATACTCAGATATTGTGGAGAGAGGACTACTTTTCTTGCCCTTTGCTGTGGAGACTTTAGGTTCATTTGGAGATGCGGCCATTCAGTTTACTAATGATCTTGGTAGACGCTTAAAGGATGCGACTGGGGAACCTAAATCTAAATCCTACCTAATCCAACGCATAAGTCTAGCTATCCAGAGGGGGAACGTAGCTAGTGTACTTGAACTCTCCCTTACACCTCGTCCTTGGACGAGATATTTCTACTTTAACATTTCATCATTTAAAAGTGTATTTTAAAATTTTTCTGTACCTAACCCAAGTGTAGTAGTGTTAAAAATAAATTTAATTTATAAATACAGTTTTTATATAACAAAATTTTATTTCTATTGTGGATGGTCCTTCGACGAATAATCTATATAAATCAAGCATAATTTTTTGAAGAAATCTATTAACAAATAACATCAATCTTTTTCCAATTTGGTGCAACAGCAAGAGTTCCGCAAGGATCAATTCTGGGACCTATATTGTTTTCAATTTATACGTGTAACATAAAATCTAGCATTAACACTGTAAATACTATATGTATGCAGATGATACGCAAATCTATTATTCATTTCATATAAATGAACTTGATCAAGCAATAAAATTAGTTAACGAAGATATATCGAATCGGGTTGAATATAGTAATCAACATTTTCTTTTAATAAATTCTCTAAAATCGTAAGTAATGCAATTTGGTAAAATGAAAGATAGATAACAAGTCTCTACTATTAATTAATTTAAAATTCAAGACACAATATTACCTTTAAACAAAGTATCTAATAACCTAGGGGTGTTATTAGACTCTTCATTTCGCTTCGAACAACATATATCTCGCTGTATCCAAAATGCTTATATTAACTTAAAAATGCTATTTGCGTATCGTTTCTCTCTGAGCAGGGATATGAAAATTTTGTTATGTAGTGCACTTGTTCTGTCTCACTTCAACTACTGTGATGTTTTATATAACTACTGTATTACAGAGTAAGTAGTTATATGATGAGGGTTCTGGATCACTTTTGGCGGGAAATTTGAATTTTTAATTGTTGTCGGCAATGTTCGGCAAGCTTCGTTTGTAAATCAAGATGGCGTAGTTGATGCTCGGTCGTCGTCGGAGCGTGCTTGCATGTTCTTGGGCAAGATGGCGCCAAGAATAAGATTCCGGATCGTCGGTCGTTGTCGGGTTCGTTTGGCAATGTTCGTGAGTGAATCAAGATAACGGCATAAGGCGTGGTCGTCAGTCGTCACTGAGTTGAGTTTGAAAATTTGAAGCATCAATTGTAAAGCATTTTTCGTTCAACATTCTAATGTATTGGATGTATAAAATGCTCTTCCGAATTTGGGTTTTGTTTATGAGCGTGTATTTACGCTTGCGTTTGGCGGGGGGTCGGATGAAAAAATTTAATTCTAAGTAATAAAGATTTCATTCTTAACGTTCAATTAAACTGGACGTGTATTTTGCTAATGCGAAATTGCTTTCGGAATATGATCGCGTATTTTCGTAGTAGTAGTTTGAAATTTTGAATCATCATTTGCAAAGCATTTCTTTCTCAACGTTTAATTAAACTGGACGTGTATTTTGCTCCTACGAAAAAAATAATACTACTTAGGTCACAAACGTCAATGCCATTTAAGAAGCAGATATCTGAGTTTAATTTATTTAAAAAAACAAACAAAGCTAGTAGACTTGATAACGAAAGAAAACCCAATTGTAAAGGTGCACCATTTATTAGTTAAATAACGTTTATGCACTTCTACTTCAACTCCAATTAAAAAATGCATTTTTGCATTTGCATCAAAAATGCGTGACCTTGTACGCTATCAATTCTCCAGACAGGAAGAACGCTATAACATAAAACGTTATTTAATTTGTTCCTAATAACCCAATTACATCCATAAAATTGATTAGATTTAATTAAAAATACGCATTTTTTTAACGGTTTAAATGAATTATTTAAATAAAAAAACTTTAATACCTACAACAAGTAATTTAATTGATAAGTCGACAAGTTATAAATAAGAATATCCCTTTGTACTATAAATAAACTTTATTCAGTTGCTATCACTAATATATCGTATGTCGGTAATGTTCGTCAAGCTTCGTAAGACAAGATGGAGTCAAAACATGAAGCCGTAACGTTGGTCAATGCCGACTATTTTCATAAAAGGTTCGTGAGAAAATCATGATGACGGCATGGGGCGAAGTCGTCAGCCGTCAATGTTCGGCAACGTTCGCGATAATTAGTGGGGGTTGAGTTTGAACATTTAAAGCATCAATTGTAAAGCATTTCTCGTTCAACATTCTAATCTATTGGATGTATAAAATGCTCTTGCGAATTTGATTTCGAGTATAATCGGTAGAATCTCGCTAATTATTAGTGGTTGGGTGACAAGAAAATTGTAATTATTAATTATAAAGTATTTCTTTTTCAACGCTCAATAAAACTGGACCTGAAAACGCTTTGCGCTACTAAACACATTTGTTGTTAACAGAGAATTGGTAGTTCCTTTACACAATTAAACGTAGATACCGACTTAAAAATTGTGTAATTTATTTGATTGTTTGAACATCTTGTACGAAGTAACGTTTTGATTTTTGAAGTGTCAATTGCGTATGTAAAACTGATAACAAGAAACGTTTTTATTTATAGATATGCCGACAAATGACTCATGCACAATGTAAAAAGCTTATTGTGCAGTTTTAAACGCGTAATTAAATCTAATAAAAAAATTACTGTAAGCTTAGTACTATACACATATTTTCAGATTAAAAAGCCTACTTTTTGTAAATCGTATGCCGTCTAGTAATAATTTTTCTATCTAGCTATACGCAAATGACCAATGTGTATACCTCAATTCTACCTTCCTAAATAACAACTTTTTATTCGTCATTAACTAAACTATTCCGAGTTTTAATTTTAACTCTAGTTATCGGCTAGATTAACTAATCTAGATAAACGATCTAAAAAGAACCCGGAACTCTTTGGGTTTGTTATAAAACGTGAACGATGTGTTCTTTATTATGACAGTTTTGATGATTTACAGAAATTATACGGTATTTTTTTAGTTTGCAAAATTTTCTATAATTATGAAAGCGAACAACAGTTTAATATGATAATTTGTGACCTTAGTAGTATTATTTTTTTCGTAGGAGCAAAATACACGTCCAGTTTAATTGAACGTTGAGAAAGAAATGCTTTACAAATAATGATTCAAAATATCAAACTACTACTTAGCGAAAATACGCGATCATATTCCGAAAGCAGTTTCTCATTAGCAAAATACACGTCTAGTTTAATTAACCGACCCCCCGCCAAACGCAAGCGAAAATACACGCTCATAAACGAAACCCAAATTCGCAAGAGCATTTTATACATCCAATACATTAGAATGTTGAACGAGAAATGCTAATTATTGCAAACGTTGCCGAATAGTGACGGCTGACGACCGCACCCCATGCCGTCATTTTGATTCATTCACGAACATTGCCAAACGAACCCGATAATGACCGACGATCCGGAATCTTATTCTTGGCGCCATCTTGCCTTTACTCACGAAGCTTGCCGACAACAACCGACTGCGCACGAACATGCTCGCACGCCCCGACGACGACCGAGCATCAACGACGCCATCTTGATTTACAAACGAAGCTTGCCGAGCATTGCCGACAACAATCAAAATTCAAATTTCCCGCCAAAAGTGGTCCAGAACCCTCATCATATAACTACTAGAGTATACTAAAAAGCGTATACAATGAATGCAAAACTCATGTCTTAGATTTATATTTGGAATTCGAAAGCACGAACATATTTCACATACGCTCAGAGATAGTAACTGGCTTACCATGGCTACTCGTAGAAAACTTCATTCTGCTGTATTTGTCTTAAATATTGTTAACATTAAAGCTCCTGCTTATCTTTACAGTAAAATTAGTTTCAGAAGTGGACCTTTTGTAAAGAAATTACGTTCTTCACTTTATATTAATATTATATTATATATATATACTTCTTTTCCTTTTCCTTTATTTATTAATTTTTTTATAAATAGTTTGTTATTCAGTTTCTTTATCCTCTAATTTATTTTATAATTTAACGGATACAGGGCTCAGTGGAAGAACAGTTGACCTTGGTCATGAACTGAACTAAGTCCCTTTCCATTGTACTCGCTAAAAAACAATTTCAACTACATGTAAAATTTTTATTATTATTGTTTTGTTACAAAACGTGAAGTAAAAATTTATTTCCGTCATGAAGATGAAAAAAACATAACTTGGTCAGTACTTAATTTCAAAAAGTATCGAGTACCCAATCAGAGTTTATCAATTTCTTTATTGGATTATTACCTATTTCCCTATTTAGTGTAGTATAAAACAGTCGATGTACGGTTTTCATTTACTCTCGATTAACGTTTATGTGTGAAATGTAAACTCTGAAATGGTGAGTACTTATATTTTTTTAAATTGTTTTTATTCTATTTCTGATTTTATTCAATACTTAAAATTATATTATTCACACTTTTTTTTATTAGTCTACATCCTATATTACTTAATTTGGAAATTATGCCACGATTTAATGGGCTTTTTTTTACTTTTTTGAATTAATGTTGGTTAATAGATTAAATTGCAATTACAAAGTTGCTTAATGCGAACGATTTGCATACGTAATCGCTAACACAAGTCGATACTAGGTGTCGCAAAACTTATAATTAAGAAATAATGTTTTTTCTGTCTTGAGGCTGCTTGCCAGATGCTTAATTAGTAATCATTTGAGGTTTAGTTTTTGTCAAACAGATTAAGTCCTATTTTGAGACAATTATAAATAGGTTATTCTCTTTCTATACTCTCTTACACGTTTATTAGTAATGCTTGTTATTCCACTTCGTATAAATAAAATAGAGAATTATGATCTCCAACCCAAAAATTTTAACATCTGTTTTTTCACATTTTCTGAGAAATTACGGTTAGTAGTTATTAAGAAGGAAAAACATTCTGTCTGGTCATCCGTCCGTGTGTAAATAAGATATTTAAAAAATTCCCGGTTCGATTTTATGAAATTGGTTGCAGACCTAATCAAATTATTGAAATAATCCGTCGAGCCAAAAGTGTTCTAACTAAACCTACATACAACTTTATATTCTTGAAATATTTATTAAAATAAATAAAAATTGTTTGCAATTTTATTATACAGAGTTTTTGTTTAAAATATTTTTTGATCCGTTTAAGAATATTAGTTATACAAAAAGAGGTCCGAAAGTAAAATTTTATTTGAACTATTTTTTCTAAAACAGAATTTTCATTTGTCTCTTTCTCGAACAAAATTTTAAACAAGTAACAACCAGGTACCTGAAATCGTTCTAAGAGTTTTGTATTATTTAAACAGTTAGGTACATTTATCATATTGGTTTTTTTAAGTTTTTCTATAAAAAGTTGCAACACACTTTCAATACTCTCTTAAACGTTTATTTTTGTTTCGTTAGAATTTTGGCAAAATTTATCGAGCCAAAGGCCATTTTAGTTTTTTTCTGAAATATTTTTAACAAAATGTTGTATACAATTTCATAACCACGGGACCTTTATTTTTTATTTTAAACTAAATCAAATATTGTATGAAAGATGATGAATAGTTTACAGTACTTCATGATCAATAAACAAATCATGTTATTCCTGAGAATCACCATTTACGTTACCTAGTCATCAAGACAGTCCCGAACAATAAGAAAAAATAGTATAATTAGATACTTATAAAAAAAATATATAAAACAAAAACTACACTTTCCACAACTTTTACTAAAACATTTGCTTGCTAAATCACATCTATTTAGATCACATAAAATTTGCTCGTAAATTTAAAAAAATTGATTTATTTTTCTATATACTATAATGAGAAACTATTGATGTTTCAATTTATTACAAAACCATAACTTTAAAGTGAGTAAAGTGAAGAATAATAAAGAAAATGAAGCGTAATGGAGATAAAAACGTAAAAAATAACAATATTTCCAATTTTTCCGTAATTTGAAGAAGTAATTAGTATTTAATCAAAAAACAAAATTAACGATCACACCTATGCTTATTAATACATGTTTGTCTGTGTATTTAATTTTAAAAAAGGTCTCAAGTGGTTCAAAAATTTGTAGTTCTACTAAAATGTCACCAATTTGTCACATTCCGAAAATATAATAAAGAAATTTAAATAATGTTCGTGCATTGCCAGGTATAATTATTATTAATAATTGGCAAGAAATACTGTCATTTGTGCAGTGCCCAATAGTTTTCTTTGACACAGCTCGACCTCGTGGTTAAACAAAACTTAAAATGGGTACCTACAGGATTTTTGCAATACAAACATCTTGTCCTTCTATTAAAAAAAAAAAAGAAATGTGTCTCTGCATCTCTTCTCGTTTCGCCATTCTATCCACGTGGCCAGCCCAACTTCAATTCTGTTTTGCTACACCTGCTGCAATATCTGGCGTCTTTGTCTTTTCTCGTATCCACTGATTGGTTTTTCTGTCATTTAGGGTAATTCCCAGAATTGCTCTCTCCATTCTCCTTTAGGTTACTTGAAGTTGTCTAATAAAACCTTTCGTAAACACCCAGGTTTCTGCGCCGTATTGGTACTATGTATTGAAAAATAGTTTTTGGTATTTTTCCATTTTTAAATATATAACGAAGTTTTCCAAAAAACACCCACGTCAACTTAATCCTTCTAAAACGAAAATAATTTATTAATGTCTACCAATATTGTTAATTTTGTAACTACCGTTCATTTTATTATACAGATTGCCTTGAAAAAGACTGGCCATTGCTAGTCGAAACGTCGGCATTATTTAAGGACATGGTGTGTCATTGACGATTCCTATTCCTGTTGTAACTCCTATAAGAAGGCCCAAATCATTGGGATTTTCCTCACTAGAAATTTTAAGGAGTGTTAATACTTATCTTAATCCTTCTCTTTATCTCTGTAGTCTGATTGATTTTTTTACTATTTCTAATTATCTATCCAAGATAGACACATTCATTGACATATTCCACCCTTTCATTATCTATACTTATTAGTCTTGTAGAGTTGGGAGCAGTTTTGTTTTTCTCGATGTTTATTTTTAACACAGCCTTTTCTTATTGTTCGTTCAAGTCTTTCAGCATTGTTTTTTTAGGTTTCTAGATTTTTTATCTCCCTTATTTTGGTCTTGATTTTTTTGGTTATCACCTCCGGTATATCTTCAGGGTCAAGATTTTAAATTCTTTTTTTTTGTGTTTTATTACCATCAGGTTTGTTAATGTTAGAGGTATCTAATAGTTGGTAGAAGTTTTTCGTTATTTCGATAATTATTTTTCTGTCAGTGAAAAACTGAAGCATTATTCTTCTTGATTGCGTACATTTCTTCTTCTCTCAAGACTTTCATATTATCATTGTTGTCTATTGTAGTTTTGATTAGTTCCTCATTATAACGCATTATATTTCTTTTCGTACTCTTTCTTATATTTCTATTAATTTTTCTGAACGTTTCTGAGATTCTGTCTTTCTTCTGTATCATTTCTCTCCTTCTTATCATGAGATCTTTAGTTATTGTATTTATCTTGTTGTTGTTGTTTCGCTGTTTTTGTTTATTAGCAACTTTGCATGGAGTTTATTAGCTTTTTACATAAGCTTTCCATTGGGTCACCATTTTTATTTTACTGTACTATAGTTGTCTATTGGGTTTTTCTTGGTATGCTCACTTGTGTTCTTTTAATTTTTCACTGTCCGTTTTTAGCTTTTTGAAATTGTGAGTTTTGTTCTTTCTAGTTTATAATTTATAACTACATTAGTTTTGATTAATTTATGGTAACTTCCCGTTGTGAACCTGTTTATGACGACACATCCTTGAATAATTTCTCTTCTAAATGATATAATGAAAACGATCTCGTTCTTGGTTTTTCCGTCAGGACTGATTCACGTCAATTTCGTGTTTGGTTTTTTCTTGAAGTACGTATTCATAGTGTATAGCTGGTGTTTTTCTAAGTAGTTAACTAATATGTCACCTCTAGTGTTTTTCTCACCGTATCCAAATTTGCCTACACTGATTTCATCTCGTTGTTGTCTTCCTCCCTTTGAATTGAAGTCGCCGATCATCAAGTTATAGTGGGTTTTCTTGATTGTCAATGTCTGAGATATTTCTTCATACGTCTGGAATAACTCTTCATCCTTGCTATTTGTGGTAGGTGCATATATTTGTGCAACCATACTGTATCTATGGTGTTGATCTTTATTGTTACACTTATAACTTATATGTTGTCGATTCGTAATATATTATTTATTAGTGATTTCTTTAATAATAAAACCTACTTCTTCTACACTTTCTTCAAAGACTATTTTATAGTATTTTCTTTTGTTCTTCTAACTTTACTTAAACCTCAAGTTTTTCTTCCGTACGTAGGGTTCTGACATTATATGATGCAATTTTGAATTTCTTGCTGTTATTTAGTTTTCTTGTTTTATGTGGCTTTATCTTTTTATTACTACTAGGTGTCCTATACCCTCGCCTGGGGTAGTACTACAGCTTTCATCTTTTTATCTTGGGGGTATTTGGATTTACTCGCCACATTTGCCTGACGGGTTGGCGAGGGGGATGCGTAGGTATGTATAGAAGATTTGTTGTGAGTATATAAAAGATAAAAAGGTTGGGACATGATTCTTCCGAGGTATACTGATGTGGAGGTAATCAAAGGCTCGCGTGGGCAGGGTTGCTTACCTGAAATAGATCTCTTCTCTACTGGGATTGTAGAAGAGTGTCTATCCGCTACCACTATACTTATACCTACAATTGAAAATGACTTTAAAACAAAATATACATTTAAAATTTCGTTTTATTAAATACATATTGTCACGCATTACTTCTGATTCTAAATCATGCAATTTTTATATTTCAGATGTTATCCAGAAGATCGGGAATGTCCGTCAAGTTTACAAATTAAAAATGGCCCTACTCTTCATCTAATGCAACACACATTTTCGACTACATTAAATAATTCAACAAAGATGTGCTAAACGTGATAAAATTATATATCATACAACAGATACACCCACTTTAGGCCTGTAACAGTCACATCATTTTATTTTGGGAAGCGATTTAAAATGAGTTTTGTGAGGGAAAACATAGTTGAACTACAGTGGAGCTGTGCATTCACCAAGAACTTAGGACCAAGTCAACTTATACAATCTCACACGTTATGCGACTTTAAGAAAATGTGAGATACAGATCTTCTATGGGCATAATTTAAAGAATTGTTCGATCAATACATGTGCGTTATTCACGCTTACCTAGGAATAGGAAAAACTGATCTTTTAACCAGGTCGTTTTAAACTCATCGATTTGTGATTCGATTGGAAAACGACTCTAAATAAATACAGCAAGTATTACAACATTGGAAAAAAAAATAGAACAAAACCTTTAAACCACCTACACCACTTTTACGATTCCACCGATTTTTGAAACAACGACTTGTCCAAACAGAACATAATTTTAGTACTTTTACACGGTTTTGAATATTACAATAACGTGTTGGTTGGAATAGGTGTTGTCACCGAAACACGTTCCAATAAAAATTTAGTATTATTTCGTGTACTTTGAAACTTTTAACAGTTGCAGACCAACCACCACTACTAATTTAGTATAATAATTATTTTGCGAAACCCTGACAATGAACGTGAATTCAAACAAAACACTTGGTGGATGTTTTGAAATTGATTTCGTGTAAGTTCACAATTAAAATTTATGAATACCAACTAATTTTCAATTTTCAGATCATTATTTGACCTCCAGAAAATCGATGTAACTTTGATACATTGAAAAGCGTTCTTCTTTCAATGGAGTTTGAAAATACAGTAATTATTAGAGAGTCAAAAAAAGTGTCTGAAATTTATATACTGTACTTATCTGGTTTCTCGTTTAACTTCAAACTGTTAGTTTCCAATATACGCGTTCAAATCATGCGCTTACTTTGATACAGATTCAAAAACATAAGCATTACAAACGTAATATTATAATTATAATAATGAAGTAGTAGTATATATTAGTTTTCAATTTATAATGATTTCAAAGTACTTGAAACAGTATTTAAAGCTTCTTTGAAATAGGTTCTGATGATTGTGCTTTTTAAACTGCTCTTAATACGTTTTGTACCTTATGGAGATTTCATCAAAACCATCTAGAAGAACTAAGATTTTTTCGTTTCACACATTTTAAAATACTAGTTTGATTAATTTATTGTTCGAAAATCGATGTCACCATAAAAGTAGTTCAAATGATCTAAATTGTTTGGTTCTGATTTTTTAATAGTTTTATAATAATTATTGAAGTTATTTCCAATTCCGAATGTAAATGGATAAATTTGAAGCGACCTGTTTAGAACATCACGTTTTTCCCATTCCCGGATAAGCGTTAATTGCACACAGATTTTAATACAGCAATTCTTCAAACGATGTCGATAGGTAGTCAGTAATTTGAATTTTGTTAAAATCGTTTAGGGTGTGAGGATGTATAAGCTGATTTTGCTTTAAGTTTTTAGTGAATATATAGTTTTAGTTTAATTTAACACCATTTTCTCCCGCATACCGAATTTAACTAATTATACCTACTATTACAATATAAACAATTTTCTTTCAATTAAATTTATCGTTTCTTTATTTTTCTTGTTTAAGTTTATAACTATTACCTACTGTTACAATTGTTTCGAGAGTGTTTGTAAACTTGTAAATTTGAAATACCTACTTTTTTTATACAAATACAAGTAAAATAGAAAATATCGCACTCACATCCCGCTAGATTGTACACATCATAGACAAATCTGACACCCACCGTACAATAAAATTAATCATAGCTTGTACAAACAATTAATTTAAACAAGTATTAGTTTATTAATTTTGCAATTTGCGACAAAATCCACATATTGCAACAGTTACTACACTGTGGTATGGGTACTAGCTTTTCTTAATAACAATGTTAGGGTTGTCTGTGCTCTAATGTCTTGAATTCTGTGAATTTACTTATCCATCAAGGTAAAAGTATGCTTCGTTTCTAAGAGCGGTTTTTCTATATCAAATTATCATCTATCGTATTCAAAAACCAGTGATCGAAGGTGCTTTTCTAGAAATATTCCCTTCTTTTAATCTATGAAATCCAATTCGTTTCTTAGCACTGTATGGCAGGTCCCAATAGAGATCGCTGTTTTATCTGCCGAATATTTTCAACCACGTCTAAGAACGATCTTCTATATCAAATTATTATTTATCGTATTTAAAAACCAGTGATCGAAGACGCTTTTCTAGAAAAAATTCTTTTCTTTCAATTTTAAAATCGAATTCACTTTATAGAACTGTATGGTAGGTCCCAATAGAGAGCTCTGTTTGTTATGGCAGGTGGCGCATTAAAGTGTTCGGTTCTTCATCTGCCGAACATTTTTAACCACGTCTGAGAATGATCTTCTATATCAAATTATTATCTATCGTATTCAAAAGCCAGTGACCGAAGGCGCTTTTCTAGAAAAATCCTCTTCTTTTAATTTATGAAATCCAATCCGCTACTTAGATTTGTATGGCAGGTCTTAATAGAAAACGGTGTTTGTTAAGGCAGGTAGCCAATTAAAGTGTTCGATTCTTTTTCTGCCGAACATTTTCAACCACGTCTAAGAACGTCCTAAAAACGATCTTCTATATTAAATTATTATCTATAATATTCAAAACCAGTGATTAAAGACGCTTTTCTAGAAAAATCATCTTCTTTCAATTTATGAAATCCAATCCGCTTCTTAGGATTGTATGGCAGGTCCCAATAAAGAACGCTGTATGTTGAGGCAGGTCTCGAATTAAAGTGTTTGGTTCTTCATCTGCCAAACATTTTAAAACACGTCTAAGAACGTCCTAAGAACGATCTTCTATATCAAATTATTATCTATCGTATTAAAAAAATTAGTGATCGAAGGGACTTTTCTAGAAAAATTATCTTCTTTTTAATTTAAGAAATCTAATTTGCTTCTTAGAACTGTGTGGCAGGTCCTAATAGAGAGCGGTGTTTGTTGAGGCAGGTGGTGAATTAAAATGTTCGGTTCTTCATCTGCCGAACATTTTTAACCACGTCTGAGAATGATCTTCTATATCAAATTATTATCTATCGTATTCAAAAAACCAGTGACCGAAGGCGCTTTTCTAGAAAAAATCCTCTTCTTTTAATTTATGAAATCCAATTCGCTACTTAGATTTGTATCGCAAGTCTTAATAGAGAACGGTGTTTGTTAAAGCAGGTACCCAATTAAAGTGTTCGATTCTTCATCTGCCGAACATTTTCAACCACGTCTAAGAACGTCCTAAGAACGATCTTCTATATTAAATTATTATCTATAATATTCAAAAACCAGTGATTGAAGACACTTTTCTAGAAGAATCATCTTCTTTCAATTTATGCAATCCAATCCTGCTTAGAATTGTATGGCAGGTCCCAATAGAGAACGCTGTTTGTTGAGGCAGGTCTCGAATTAAAGTGTTTGGTTCTTCATCTGCCAAACATTTTAAAACACGTCTAAGAACGTCCTAAGAACGATCTTCTATATCAAATTATTATCTATCGTATTAAAAAACTAGTGATCGAAGGGACTTTTCTAGAAAAATCATCTTCTTTCAATTTAAGAAATCCAATTTGCTTCTTAGAACTGTATGGCAGGTCCTAATAGAGAGCGGCGTTTGTTGAGGCAGGTGGTGAATTAAAGTGTTCGGTTCTTCATCTGCCGAACATTTTCACCACGTCTAAGAACGATCTTTTATATTAAATTATTATCTAGCGTATTCAAAAACCAGTGATCGAAATCGTTTTCTAGATAAATAATCTTCTTTCAATTTATGAAATCCAATCCGCTTCTTAGAATTGTATGGCAAGTCCCAATAGAGAGAGCTGTTTTATCTGCCGAACATTTTCAACTACGTGTAAGAACGTCCTAAGAACAATCTTCTATATTAAATTATTATCTATCGTATTCAAAAGCCAGTGATCGAAGGTGTTTTTCTAGAAAAATTCTTTTCTTCCAATTTATGAAATCCAATCCGCTTCTTAGAATTGTATGGCAGGTCCCAATAAAGATCGGTGTTTGTTGAGGCAGGTGGCGAATTAAAGTGTTCGGTTGTTCATCTGCCGAACGTTCTCAACCACGTTTAAGATCGTCCTAAGAACAATCTTTAATATCAAATTACTATCTATCGTATTCAAAAACTAGTGATCAAAGGCGCTTTTCTAAAAAAACATCTTATTTCAATTTATGAAATCCAATCTGCCTCTTAGAATTGAATTCTTAGAATTGTACGGCAGGTTCCAATAGAGAGCGTTGTTTGTTCATGCAGGTGGCGAATTTAAAAACCAGTGAAGAACGCTGCTGTTATATGGGGATGTCATATTTTTGGGATCAAAATGAGGCATTTTTAGACTATATGAGTGGAAAAACTTAATAAATGTCAACCTAAACAATGTAACGTTTTATTATCACTAGCACACTAAACGTATGTCGTGAGCTATATTGTTATGATTGAATTGAGAATTTTCAACCTGACTATAATTGCTCAATAACTCATTACTAATATTTTTTCCTTTTTGTTGTCAAATCCAATTTTTTTTATATACCAGCTAGCTCATTATCAACCACTTAGCGCATGATACAAAATTCCATTCTTTCAAATCTTCTATTCTAAAAATCCCTTACATAAATTGTTTAATGTAAATTCAAATGAAATAAAATAAATCAAAATGTCAAACAAAAAATGTCAACTACTATTAATCAATTTTTAAGTTAAGTTTTTGATAAAAGAAAAAAAAACACAACAACTCCAAATAAAAAACTTATCTGAAAAATTATATCCTCCTTGTGTCCATCCAGGATGGCCTCTTCCTTCTCCGTTTACAAATCCATCGCATCCAGACCGTTCAAAAATAAACTCCGTTTCAACCACGTCACCTCCTTACTCTTCAGGAAAAAAAAGGATCAGCCGTCACTCAATCCAAAAACAGTACTTCCTTTTTAATTATTTTTTTTATTTCAACTTAATCACTCAATCAAAACGCCGTATTTCGTTTTAAATTATATCTTTTTATTGTTATTTGTTTATAATTTTTGTTACTAACTAAAACTCTAAAACATTCATTAAACCTACTAGATTTCTCAATAATCAAAAATCCTATCCATCTCGCATGCCATCTAACCACAAATTTTCATATCACTTCCGCAACCAACGTTACACACAAATGCTTCAGCACACTCTCAATTAACTTTACAAATGGTAAGCTATTTCTCTTAAAACTAATTAATTACATTTTTGTTTAGGGTTTTTTATAAAAGATTAGATTTCTATCTAATTCAAGAACTTAAAACACTTAACTAAAATAATCTAGCTAGTAAAAATAAGCTTTAGCTAAGATATAATAAATTTAATCATAACAATATGTTACGACAATTTTGATTCTCAAGAGCGATTGTCGAATTTTCCTATTGGTGAATAGAATTTTATTTGTTTTTGCTAGCGGATGTTGTAAGTTGTCGATGTAATTTAATGACTATCTGTTTAATCTGCTACTCGACTTATTCTGAATTCAAAGCAAGTATATAATGCTTCGTTTTTGTGTAACCTAATTTCTAGAACCACGTGGTTAAGAGCTTTTTTCTTCACAATTAAACAAAGAACTAAAAAGTATTTTTTATTTTTAGAGAAATCAGCGGTGTCCTATTTTTTTCTTGAAAATAGCTTGTGACATGTCAATACGCGCGCCACTGGTACGACTAAAACATCGTGTTGTATTGCAAAGTATGCGTCTCCTACAGCTACACACACGCTAAAAATTTCATGATGATATCTTAAGCCGTTTTGTAAAAATCTGATTTTTACGGTTTTTTAAATTAAACTTCAACACGCTGTATATATGTTTATAGAAACTTTTTTGTATAAAATGACCAGTGAAATCATACTCTTTAATATTGCCGCATCCTTTTTAAACACCCTGTATACAAAAAAGGCGACAAAAAGAAAACAATAAGCCATCGTCTTATCTCGGTGCTCCTAGTTTTTCTAAGATTTTAAAAATTATTATTTATAATCAAATCTATAACTAGGTTGAAAAAAATTATCTTTTTTTTGTGAACCAATTTGGCTTTAGAAAAAATAGAAGTACATCAGATGCGCGAATTAACTTTATTAAAACTCCTTGAACTGCTTTGAAAGAGGACACTATTCTATCGCAATTTTTCTAGATATCACACATGCTTTCGACAGTGTTTCACATGACATATTGATTAAAAGACTCAATAATAACTGCAATTTTAACAAAAATAGTATACCACTCTACTTGCATCATACTTAAACACTTAAACAGTACTCCATGGTCAACAAGAAAAACATGTTGTTCCTGAGAATCACCACTTTGGTTTCCGGACCTGGTCAAAGACCCTCCCGGATAATTAGGAAAAAATGTACAACACAATTTCACAAAACACAATCACATTACACACTTAATTAATATATTACATCTGAATACTAGGGTGGGTAAGGGTTGGCATGTTTAGGTTTTAGTGGTTTTCCTAAACCTTGAAGTAAATGCTTTGCCAAGACAAACCGATCCACAATTGCACACGGTTTTGTCATCACACTGTACAGGTTTATACTGATCTTCTGGGGCACCATACATAACACTTACATCACAATACAATATTTAAAACGTACCATACGATTAAATAAAATAAAACAGAACCCAAGCAGTCAGGGTTGGCGACAATTTGTCAGATTTTCAAAACGTTTAAAGGAAAGTTCCTCAGGGATCGATTTTGGGACCTCTACTTTTCTTATTGCATATAAACAAATTTTCTATTTAAAGAACATTACAATCTGTTTACATTATGCTAATGACACTACCATTCTCATCAATGAACAAACAATAAACAAAAAATTAAGTTGTATATAAAAATAATGTAATAAACTTTGCAACAATAATAGTCTTCAGTTAGACTCTACCAAAAGAATGTAGATGTTAATTACATAGAAGTACACTCATGAAATTTAAAACTTGGACACCACAATTTCTGTAAACAAAAGTTTGCACATTGTGAAGCGGGCTTAAGGGTATCATTTACAATTCTAACAGCAGGTAGTCTCAGCAGGGGTTATCTTATAGAAGGACTGTAGAATGAATCATTACACTAAGCACGTTTTAGAAAATAGGTAATTTACGTTGCTTACTTAATTTTTTCTTTAAAGAATATATTTGAAGGTATCGCTAATTAAACACCATAGCTCGATTAATTATCGAATCAAAATTTTGTTTAGGAAATGTTTACAAAATAAAATTAGAAATAATTTTGATTTAAAAACGTCTACAAGCAATAACTTTTAAATTAAATCAAAAAACTAAACATGGTTATTTGGGTTGACTGATTATTACTTATTTTTAAATAAATCTAACCTACTAATTATTGTAAGTTATTAAAAAAATCATTAAACTCTCTATTCATAATATTTAGTCCTTACAAAATGTATATTTTATGACGTTTCATTTTTTTCTGTAGTTAATATAAAAAGTGAAAATAAAAACTAAGGCAATTCTTATTGTCAACGTATATATTTAGTTTTTGACAAGAATTTATTACATAATTATAATTAAGATACCAAGTTATAGTTTAAAATTAAATGAAAACTTTTTTTTTAAATAAAGGTATTACTATATAAATAAATATAAGAAATCAATAATGGGTGTGACCTCCATTATTATTGATACATTCTTGGAGGCGTCTGCTCATTGACGCTATCAAGGTATCAATATAATTAATATTAATCGTTTCCCATGCGGTATCAATGGCTGCAATTAGTGCATTACGGTTTACTGGTATAAAATTTGGCCCTTGTTGTCTTCGGATAACAGCAAGTATTCGAGCCCAAACATTTTCGATAATGTTAAAATCTGGGCTTTTTGCTGGCCAGGGTAACAGCTCCAAGTTATTTGCAGTTGCGCACAACCTGCGAAGTATAGGGTCATCATATCCCGATAGTTAATTATCGAATGTTCCAAGAAAATATGTGTAAATAGTAAATGGAATCTACTAACGTAACGTTAAGTCGTTAATTATAGTTACATAACTCTCCTTTCATAAGATATAGTTCATATTAATATGCTTATTGTAAAGCTTCGTACACACCTGAACAACAAACCGAGGAACAAACAGAACAACGAACCGAACGGCAATCGGAACATTAATTTGGACGGTGCTACGTACGAATTTTAGAACAGATTCGCAAGTCCTGATTGTTCCACGAACGGTTTGCGGCGTTCCCGCAACTTGTCGGTTTTTTCTCCGACATCAAAGAAAATGCGCGCGAATGCGTTTGCAGGTTTGGACGAATCTAAACAAAACGGCGAACAAACTTATGCGGGAGAATTAAATTATTTATTTTTGTCCTCCCTTTTGTGGGTTTGTTGTGTTTTAGGTAATATTATGGAGTTGACAGAAGAAAAATGTTTTAAATTAATCAGTGTTTAAGAATGCAAGAAAAAATGATGTCCCTATTAGCATCATTTGGGCGGGAAATTTCCAAAATAAAAAAAAAAAGCGAAGTAAATTATAATTTTTACTCTTCTTTGTGCGTAAAAATTTGGTTGGCACTATCTTCTTGTTTTCCGCAATTTTCTCTTCTCAATAATAAATATATATGAACTGAAAACTACTGAAAATAATTATGGGAACAGCACAAACGTTCCGTTTGTTGTTCGGATTGTGGAAATCATAAAAGATCGTTTGTCGTTCTGTTTGACTTTCGGTTCGTTGTTATGTTTGTTGCTCGGTTTGTTGTTCAGGTGTGTACGAAGCTTTACAACTTAAGCAACAATTTTTGGCGAATAAAGATTAGTTTGTGATGTAATATTAGAAACACAAATTTATATCATATCAAATTTATGACAACTTAAAACCAAGAACGTGTATGTTATTGCTAAGAAATTATTAAGGAAAAAGCGCAATTGCAGTGTAAATATTTATAATTAGATATTTTCAAAAGTTCAAGTTCAAAATACTTAAAAGAAAATCCTGTCCATTAGCATTATAAGGAAATGGCTTTTACTTTATGAATAAGTTTCAATAACAATAGAATATCCTTGCTTGTTTAATTTACTTCCTTTGAGTATATTCCATTTTAGTTTAAAATTTCAAGTGTTGTGAAAATGCCACCTCATCTCGGTGCTGATTTGAAAGCGCGGATTGTTTCGGAATTAGCGGCGGGCCGTAGCGTGCGTGAAATTTCACGTATGTTAGATATACCAAAAAGCACTGTAGGGCATTACCGAGTAAAATGGAATCTTGAACACACTTTGGAAAGAGCCATCGGAAGTGGTAGACCTAAAGTATCTACACGTGCTCAAGATCTCGAGTTGTTTCATTACGTAACAGAACAACCATTTGCTACATACTCCAGGGCTATAGCAGATACACATTTTCCGGATGCCGTATAACTGCACAAAAAGATTAAAGAGATGGGAATAAAGAAGTATAATGCTGCTGCGAAAGAAGTTCTCAGTGACGAAAATATGAGACGTCGTCTGGAATTTGCAAGGCGATATGTGAACGAACCTTTGGAATTTTGGAATCGAGTGATTTTTAGCGACGAAAAAACGTTCAATAGCCGCAACGATGGACCACTAAAAGTTTTTAGAATGGAAGGAACTCGTTACGAAAATAATCACATATGTCCTAAAAACGAAGTGGTTATTTTTCTGTGAATGTGTGGGGTTGGGTTAGCGCGCGGGGTCCAGGAGTTTGTTGGGCTATCGATGGACGTCTTGATTCTGCTGCGTATTTAGATATTTTGGAAACTATTATGAAACCTTCAGTCGAAGTGTTTTATCCAGACGAAGATTATATTTTCCAACAAGTAAGTACTTCTATTTCACTATACTTTCTCCAAAAATAGTTCGGGATCTGTTGAATTAACATTTTCATAATGTATTTTTGTTGTTAAAGGACAACGCCCCTATTCATACTTCGCGGGTTGTGCGCAATTGGATACGAGAAAATAACTTGGAGCTGTTACCCTGGCCAGCAAAAGCCCAGATTTTAACATTATCGAAAATGTTTGGGCTCGAATACTTGCTGTTATCCGAAGACAACAAGGGCCAAATTTTATACCAGTAAACCGTAATGCACTAATTGCAGCCATTGATACCGCATGGGAAACGATTAATATTAATTATATTGATACCTTGATAGCGTCAATGAGCAGACGCCTCCAAGAATGTATCAATAATAATGGAGGTCACACCCATTATTGATTTCTTATATTTATTTATATAGTAATACCTTTATTTAAAAAAAAGTTTTCATTTAATTTTAAACTATAACTTGGTATCTTAATTATAATTATGTAATAAATTCTTGTCAAAAACTAAATATATACGTTGACAATAAGAATTGCCTTAGTTTTTATTTTCACTTTTTATATTAACTACAGAAAAAATGAAACGTCATAAAATATACATTTTGTAAGGACTAAATATTATGAATAGAGAGTTTAATGATTTTTTTTAATAACTTACAATAATTAGTAGGTTAGATTTATTTAAAAATAAGTAATAATCAGTCAACCCAAATAACCATGTTTAGTTTTTGATTTAATTTAAAAGTTATTGCTTGTAGACGTTTTTAAATCAAAATTATTTCTAATTTTATTTTGTAAACATTTCCTAAACAAAATTTTGATTCGATAATTAATCGAGCTATGGTGTTTAATTAGCGATACCTTCAAATATATTCTTTAAAGAAAAAAATTAAGTAAGCAAAGTAAATTACCTATTTTCTAAAACGTGCTTAGTGTAATGATTCATTCTACAGTCCTTCTATAAGATAACCTCTGCAGAGACTACCTGCTGTTAGAATTGTAAATGATACCCTTAAGCCCGCTTCACAATTTGCAAACTTTTGTTTACAGAAATTGTGGTGTCCAAGTTTTAAATTTCATGAGTGTACAATAATTTTGTCACTCTAGAAAACGTTAAATTTCTAGGTGTCTTAATTAATCTGAAACTGTTATTTAACCAACATGTAGAGCAAATATCTAAAATTCTAAGCCTTCCTCTCGGATAATGTGTTTTGTGCCATCTTTTAATAATAAACTGTAATGATTTTAGATTAAGTTTTTTTAGATTAAGCAAAACCCAAAAATTTTTGTTGATATAGCTTTTAAGTTATTTAATGTTTAAAATAGAAACAAGAAATTTGCCTTTTAATTTATTAAATAAATATTTAAAGCCATATAATTAATAATGCATTCTATTCTTTGGAAGAATTAAAAAATTATTTAAGTTTAAAAGATAGTATATAAGAGAGATTAGTCCGACATCTGTAAATTATGTGAATTTTGATACATCGTTTTAACCTATGACCTTAAGGTCAAAAGGTATAGGTCAAAATTCATGCGTCCGTAGGACGCGCTTAAGGACTAGTTTTAAAATAAAACATAATGAACTGTTTATGGATATTTGATGTAACCATGTATATTAATAAATGATGCAAGCGACAGTCGCATGCAAATAAATATCTCGTTAAATTTTCACCAAAAATCTATAAACGTATTATATACAACGTTCAATGATAAATCCTACATTATTATTATTATATCCTTGAATGTATTGTAAAAGAAATAATGATGAGAACAACCTATTCAACAATAATTCTTAAATAAATGGAAAATAAAAGTTAATTTAGCCTATAATTAAAATATAATTAGTCCGAACAAAACAACAAGGGATAGAACTAGTAAAAAATAGACGCCAACGAGGATTAGATAAAAGAAACTATCCGTTATCAGGTTCGTTTAATTAAATAAATCATAGTAACTTAAACCATCACTTTTAATTCAACGAGTTAATTTTTTTGTCAGATTTTACCCTAGAATGGAACAAACAAGAAAACATTTATTTTCATCGATTGATTATGGCATATTTGTATCAACACTAGTAATAAGTACGCTGATAGGGGTGTATTTTGCTTGGATTCGAAAAAAACAAAATACAGTAAATGAGTACCTTAATGGAGGAAAAACCATGAAAGTTTTACCAATTGCTATCTCGTTAATTGCAAGGTAGGAATTTCACGTTCGTATTGTGCATTATACACTTTTCTTGCTCAAATTTATAGTTTCAATGCAACTCTGATAAAGACACGGTTTGCTTCGCTCGCCAAATTGTGAATATCAAAGTAGGATCGTTTTACGTGTTACGCTTCCCGGCAAACTCAAGCCACTTCGTAGCTAGTACGCTGATTTTTCTTACTCAAAAAAATAGTTTCAATGCTACTTTGATAAAGACACGGCTCGCTTCGGTCGCTCGCTTAACTTATACCATTGATTATAAAGTTACTGGCTTATACTGTAAAACCTCTAAATAGCGGTCACTAAAATTTGCTGCAAAACTAACCGGTATATCGAGGTGGCCGTTATTGGGAGGAAAAAAAAAGTATTTCTATGCGTTGTTTAATTGCCGTCTTGAACTCCAGGCCGTCATGTTCAAATCGTGACGTCACAGTAAGAGTCGTAAGTAACATAACCCAGCTTTCGTCACATGCTTTAATTTTATAAATATTATAATTTTAATCATGTTGAGTACTACGTTTGAGGTACTAAACGATAGAAAAATCTGTCTAAAAAACTCTAGATGTTGCGGACATGTTTAACTATAATTTTCATGCTGACGAATTGGGCTGTAAAAGTGATCAAGTAGGAATTTCAGTAGTTACCTTTACCACCAATTTTTCATAACTTCGAACAGTAAGAGACTTTGTAGCATATAATTTTATTAAATTTGGGACTACTTACACCGAGAAATAATAGGTTAAAATTTATTTATTATAAGTATTTAATTATCGTTTGTTATTACAAGTATTTGCAATTACATTCGTTCTTATTTTGTAGTAATTGTTTAGAAGAATGTTGCCCCAAATGGATATTGACTTATTTAAAGGTTAGTGGGGAACCTATACCATTCAGAATTGGATAATTAATGAGAATGAAATGTAATAACCATAATCTTTTATCACTTCATGGTTTCTTATTATAATTTCATCTCGAAAATGTTTCATACAAACACTTTTTGGAAACCACTAAATCACTTTGAGGTATTATTTTTAACCATGATGAACTTAGGGATTCTTTATTAGGGCAGGAAAACATGGGTACATATGGACTCACAACACTTATTAGGCACTCTCTAGAAGTCGAGGAACATAATAGGGGATGTTAAGTATAAAATGCATTTATACCATTACCTGCTTATGTATTGTAAATTTAATAATTAAAAAAAGTGAAACGGATTTTATTTAAATAATTACAAAAAAATGTAGTAAACTACAATTGTTCAAAAACACATCACACACTACCCCAATATAACACAAACTCATTTTTACAAATATACAACTACAAAACAACAAACCAACACGTAAAATCAACAAAATACCAAAATTAACTTCCAAGAACACCAAGAAAAATACAAAATTCTTCAACGATGTGCGGGAATCTTAAGACTCTTACTATGACGTCACAATAAACAAAAGAGAGTAACCTGACGGTCTGGAGTTCAAGACGGCAATGGTTGTTCATTAAAATCTTTTAAGTATGGAACATAATACGGTTCGCTATAGGGTACCATATATCTGCATTATAAAATAACTATAAATGTGCTGATGTAATACTAAATAATTAGACGATATAATAATGGAAGAATTATACATATTAAATACATAATACATACATTTACATAATATGTACTTATTTTCTAATTGCTCGTTATTACAATAATTAATTACATACATATACATACCATTACATTACATTTTTGTGAAATATTTTTGTATTGAAGTTTGTTTTACATTTTTTAGATTAGTTTGTAAAACAGAAGATTCACATTTTGATAAAATTTGAAGTACTTCTAACGTTAGCACATTCTTATCATTAGAAAATAGAAAACTTTGCACATCTCTTAGTTTTTCACACACTTTACCCATATCTTTAATGGTTGACGTAAAAACTTCTAATTCTTCTGCACCACTTTCATTGTTCGAATCACATCCTTCACAATAGTCTAATTCACTGATTATATCTTGAATACTTAAAATGGGACTTTCCGTCAAAATATCACAATCAATAGAAGCATAATTGTCAAGGCTTACACGTTGATTACATTCTAGTAATACAGGAGGTAGTGGAATTTCGTCTTCTTCATTGAAATCTTCTTACAGGTCCTTTTCCAAGAGTCCTGCTTTCGCAAAACATTTAGCAATTGTAATAGGCGAAAACTGAAGCGGTGGTTAAATTGATACTTTTTTCCGCATCTTTAAAAGGACGTTCGGTATTTGTGAATGTTAGCAGCCTTTTAATTAAAAATTTTCTATAACTAGGCCATCTTAAAATTTTGGATAATTCCTAGATCCAGTGGCTGGCGATGGGATGTGGTGTTTGGGGGTAGAAAAACAATGTTCACATTTTTAAGAGTCACTTTGGGATGAGACATGGCATTATCCAAAAATAATAAGACTTTTCTATTTTCTTTCTTCATTTTTTAATCAATTTTTTTTAGCCAGGAAGTCATAATCTCTATCGTCATCGAAGCTTTTTTATTAGATACCCATTCTAAGGGCAATTTGTTGATATGAGAGCCTTTAAAGCATCTTGGATGTTTACTTTTTCCAATGATTAACGGATTTTCCTTGTTCCCTTCCACATTTGTACAAAATAAAATTGTCAATCTTTGTTTTGTAGTTTTTTTACCACTACATTTATAGTTTTTTAAAGAGTGTCAGATCTCACCCAATAACACGGCTGACAATGGGGAGAGTGTTTAATTTACAACCAGCTTTGATACAGTGGAAAGGGGTCCTGGGTAAAAAATGATCACATAAATTGTGGGGCGCCAAGTAATTTTTATTTATATAATAAACACTCCCAATAAATTTGGTAACTTAAAAAAACTACTAAAATACGGTTACGTACTTGCGTGAATCTTGTATTGACCGTAAACATTACGAAAAATGGCGTTAAATAAAACGCAATCTAAATTGTTCTTGGTCATAAAAAACATTTAGACAACAATTGAGTTCTTTCTTATACTACCTTAGATAGTACAAACCTTAGATAATAACTTAATGGTAGCGTAGATTGTTGCATAACAGAAAAATCTGAACATACACATATATCCGTAGGTGTTTGATTAAAACAATGTCAAGTTGATATAAATGACCAATATATTTACGTGCAATGCAGATATTGCATTTGTTCAGATCCGAAAACCAAAATAATGACAAATACTGAGATAATATATATATACATAAACGTGCACACTATACATAAGATAATAGGTATTTGACCTTTGTGTAGATTGGTAATCGAAACTTTCCATTTTGCTTAATTGCCGGGTTCTGCGTTAACGACAGCGCTGTTAATTACTAACAACTTATCTGTTGATAAACTTCCAGAGAGGGAAGACAAAAAAAACCCTCGGAACGTGTGCAGGAGGGTTTAACCCAAACAAAGATTAAGAATGGTTTTAATTTTGTTTGGTCGTACCCTGTAGCTTACTATGCGAGCGGAGAGTTAACAAAAAACCTTAAATTTTTGAACTGCATGCATAAATGAATTGCAGATAACCAACCAGATGGAGCGGTGCTGAAAATCCCCAAAAAACGGGTATTGAAAAGCGAAAAGACGATAACTTAAGATAAATCTTTTCCGCAATCTTTAATATTCTGGCGGACTAAATTATCCCTACGGATGATTCCCAAAATTTTACAAACAGGAAAAATGTCCACGCCACAGAATGCACCTTATACCAGTTCCTAGTTGCTTATCACTGAACCAAAAAGAAATTATTTAAAGTTCAATCGTACCTGCGTAAATGGTATCACCTTGAGTAATTTGAAAATAGGTCAGCGGCGCCGAAGCAACAAGATGGAAAATAAAGGCCAGAAACAATCAAAATTAGTTAATGAGTTAACTCAAAGCAATCGGAAACCCAATTAAACAAAATTAAGTAATGCGTCAAACAAAATTCTAATACAAAAAGTAATACAAAATTATAAATATCAATGCGCGCTTATGTTAACTGGATACAATAGCAAACTAAATACATAGAGGACCGTACTGGTTCTAAAACATTAATAATAAAAGTGTAGATGCAAATAAACAGTGTTCCATACAAAATTAAATCGTAACAAGAGAACGTTTTGTTTGGCATATCAAGGCAATAAGTCCGGTCTCATCAGCATTGTACACATTTTTGGATGAATACTCCTTCAATTTTGCTTTCCAAGCTTCAACAGTGTCCAGGTTAATATCAGCTGACTCCCGGCAAATTGTTTTGAAGGTTATGTTCTGTCTTTGACAAAATTGCTTAAGCCACCCATTTGAAGCTTTAAAATCCGTCATTTTTAAATTTTCCGCAACTTCAAATGCTTTCTCTTTTATTAAATGTCCAGATATAAGCATAAACAAACTCTTAAATATCATAAAAAGTTAAAATTATTTTTTTCCATTCTTAAAAAGTACAAAAACTGTAAATCATTTTTTCTATAATATTAACCATGGAAAAATAACACTAAATGCATTTTTTTATACTTAAAAAATACAAATTAGAGCATAAAAGGAACGCATTACAATAAATTTATAAATACGAGAAAAACTTGTTTTGTAACTTTTCGTAAATACAAAAATGAAAAGGATGTAATGCACATTATTGATAAAACATGTAAGCATTATGCATATAATTAAAAACGTTTGTTTGTAGGTTTTGTTTAGAGAATAATAAATATATTCACTGCGTCAAAATAGCAAGAGTCACCGCGGTTGCATTGCGCTAAAAGGCCTTAGCGGAAGAAGTTATTCTTTAGCGTGTGCAATTCAAAAATTTGCAAAATTACGATTGTTTCCTATTTTGATTCTTGTTTCTAGCTGTAAGCGTTACGAAAATTAAAAATAAATAGTTTTAAAAAGTAATTTTTAATGCTATTTTCGAATTTTCGTGCCGTTTTAAAGAGAAAACTGTAAATCGAGACCTGGTGCGATTTTTTGATATGTACAATAGTTAGAGGTGAAATTTTTTCGGTTATCGGAGTGTAACTATTGTCCCTCAACTCCGTTTCAAAAAAATTAACTGCGTTTGCTTGTTCGATATCAATCGGACGTCAAAAAAATTTTTCGAAAATCGCAGTCCGTTTAGGGTAATAATTAGTTTTTTTTAATTTTTCACAAAACCCCCGGCATATAGCTGTTTCTATTAGCCCCCATACCGCGCTTTCGAACTGACGCTACGACGTCGCGTTTGTTATCACCAGTTGTTCTCCAGAACGTCGACGTCGCTCCCTATGAGTGAAAAGAGCGCGGATAGTGCGTGTTAGACGGAGACTGCCTGTACGTGCTATGTTATATGTAGATGATCTATATTGAATACAAACAGAACGAAAAACTATAAATCTCGTTTTTCAATTTTTGTATGCTTAATATTTGTACATAAAAACCTTAGGTATATAAAATCATCATTATATTTAAAAATCACAAAACAAGAAGTGAAAGTAAATAAAACAAAATAAATTAGAAAGAATATTAATGGTTTTTAAATTCTTAAAATTTGGCATTAAAAAACAAAAATAGTAAAATTTTTGTGCCACTCTAAATGTATACAATTGTTTAAATAATTGTAATTTTTTAGTAAAATAACTTCAAATACATTAATAGCAGCACCGGTAGATATCTACAGATTTGGAGATAACTACATATGGTTAAGTCTAGCAACTTTGATACAATGCCTTATAGGTTATCACTTATTTTTGAGAGTATTTTTTAAACTTGAAATTAGAAGCGTTTTTGAATATTTAAAATTAAGATTCAATCGAAAATTGCAAATTCTAGCGTCTTTTTTGAGTATACTTAATACGCTTCTCTTAAATTCTCTTGCGATTTATATGCCATCTTTGGTATTTGCTCAAGGTATAAAAATAATATAACATTGCATTATAATAAAGTTTATTTTGTAGTAACAGGTGTTAACGTTATTTTAACTGCAGTTGTCTCGTCTCTTGTTTGTGTTTTCTATACAACTATTGGAGGATTTAAAACTGTGGTTTGGACTGATGTGCTGCAGTTTCTTGTCATGGTTGGAGCACTTCTTGCAATGTTTTGTTTAGGAATCTCAAAAATAAATGGGTTTGATACGTTATGGGAAACATCTGTCAAAGGCCAACGATTGAATATATTTGAGTAGTTTTTTTGAAAATAAAATATTGTGCTAATAAACGGTTAAATAGTTTTAGTTTCGACCCTACATTAAGAGACAGTTTTGGTTCAATACTCATAGGAGGTACCATGTACTGGCTGAATGTATCTTGTATTTCTCCAGTTGCAGTTCAAAAATTTTTATCAGTTCCTACACTAAAAGACGTTAAAAAGTAAAGAAATCCAAAATAAATAACGCAAATGATACTTCATTTTAGGATTATAATAATATACGCCATTGGAATGGCTTTATTTCATATTTTTACGGCTTTCACTGGCTTGTTAATATATACTACATATGCAAAATGCGATCCTATATTAGCTAAAGAAGTTTCAAAGTTTGATGAACTTGTCCCTTATTTTGTTATGGATGTTGGCGGTAAAATAGAAGGATATCCAGGAATTTTTGTTGCAGGAGTGTTTAGTTCCGGTTTGAGGTAACCATTGATTATGTAAAACAAACAATACAACATTAATTATTTAGTACACTATCAGCAACACTAAATAGCATGTCTGCCGTTATTTACGAAGATTTTGTTTCGGCATTTGTGCCTAGAAAGTTTTCCCAAAAACGTATAAACACAATTTTAAAAATCATTGTGTTAATATCTGGAACTTTGTCTACAGTTCTGGTGTTCACTTTACAAAAGATAAAAGGAATTTTTCCAGTATTTATAGGTTTATCCGCTGTTTCTTTAGGACCCAGTTTAGGTTTATTTATCTTAGGTGTTTTGATACCAGTGTCTAACTCAAAAGTAAGTATACTTTTTGAATGTAGGATTACGTTAACAAAAAAACTGTTTCAGGGTGCTTTTTATGGAGTCCTTTCAGGTATAACTTTTGTATCCTACATATTCATTCAAAATCAAAGACACCCAATTGACGAAGTTTTTTTAAAACCTTTATCTACAGAAGGATGCAAAATTCCCATCTATCAAAATACTACGTCCCAGTACGGTAAAAAATTTTTTAATAAGATGAATTAATTGCGCTTATATTTTTAGAGAAGTTGACTTGCCTTTTTTTCTTCATCGCATTTCGTTTTGGCTTTATGGATTTTTGGGTGCATTAGTGACTGTTGTAGTTGGTGTTATTATTAGTTGCTTTTCTAAACACGACAAAGCGCCCGTCTCTAAAGATCTTTTATGCCCTTTGATACACTCTCTTGTAAAAGACCACTTTCCAATCGATGTGGTCACGGAATTAACGCACCTTCAAACAGAAAACAAGGAAGATAAATAAACAGATTGAGTCGCCAATGATTGAATGTATTTCATACTGTTAAAACCTTCAATAAAATCACATATGTAAAATAGGTTATAATGTGCTGTTAGTTACGTAACTTTATATAAATGAGAAACTCTTATTCGCTAGCTAATCTACAGGATTTGCAAATATAGGAGGTGATCGGCTATATCTCAGAAACCACTCATCGTATCCACTTGCGGTAAAAAATTTATGATAAAAATAACTAAGAGAAAATGAAAATCGAGTTTTTAAAGTGCCCACCAGGGGGCGTAATTGCCATCTTCAATTTTAAAATTTGTGTTATGCAAAATTTTTTTGTATTAACGATAGAGTGAGTGCTGATACAAATTTAAATTTTTTTTTGTTAAATGCGTTTTCCTCTATGTCTGAAGGAAAATCGGTGAGGATTGTTCAAACATTTCGGAAATAAATGTTGATAACTCCAAAGAGGGGACACTATGAAATCTTTACAAAAAATGCTTAAAAGTTAACAATAAATCACATATACACTTAAAGTAATGATAATTGTAAGATAAAATTTCGTCGATAGAAAAAGGACACATGTTTATCAAGATTTCTCAGATTCATTTTTTAAATAGTTTCGGAGGTAGGTCCGAAATTGCCGTTGGTAGTAAATTGTACACTTTTATACCATAATAACTGATGCCAGTACAGGTTTTGTAGATCCGAAAATAAGGGATTCAAATGTGTGTTTTTTGATGTGTACGAGGATGTATTGGTATCTAGTTAGCCTAGACCAGTTCCTTGCATAAACAAAATATTGCGTTACCATAGCAACGAACAATAACTTATTAGAAGTGTCAGTGTAAAGTTTGACGTCAAAAAGTAAACCAGAGTCACGCAATAAATTAAATGAAAAAGATGTCCACCGAAATTGTGAAAATCAAAAATTGGAGTATCGAGCCATCATCAAGTACCTGTATTTAAAAGGGTTAAGAGGTAAGCAGATTTACGAAGATATGCTTAATACCCTTGGTGATCAATGTCCTTCGTATGCGACCGTCAAAATTGGAATGCAAGCTTCAAAAGAGGTAAATTTTCCATTGAAGATGATGACCGATCGGGAAGGCCAGTTTCTGTGTCAGTCCCCGAAAATATCGATGCAGTTCATGACATGATTTTATCAGACCGTCGAATTGGGCTAAAACGGATATCTGAAGCACTGAATATTTCATACGAACGCGTTCATCATATGGTTCACGTCAATTTGGACATGAGAAAAATTGCTGCAAAATGGATCCCCAAATGTTTGAATGTTGACCAAAAGCGTGCAAGGGTAGAAGCATCGCGTTCGATCTGTGCTCGATTTGAAAACGATGTAGACTTCTTAAACCGAATTGTTACTATGGATGAGACTTGGGTACATTTCTACGATCCAGAAACAAAGCAACAATCGATGGAATGGCGACACTCTGGTTCTCCAAGACCTAAGAAGTTTCGTGTCCAAAAATCTGCTGGAAAAGTTCTTGCTTCAGTTTTTTGGGATTGCCATGGAGTAATCATGATAGAATAATAACTGGAGATTACTATTCGACATTACTGACCACTCTACGGGAAAATATTAAAGAGAAAAGACGCGGAAAGCTATCCAAAGGTGTTTTGTTTTGCAGGACAACGCCCCTGCACACAAATCTCATGTTGCCATGCAAAAATTTGTGATTTAGGGTTTGAATTACTAGAACACCCCCCTTATTCACCTGATTTGGCTCCGTCCGACTATCACCTCTTTCTCAACTGAAAAAAGTTTAAAAGGTCGTACATTTTCTTCCAACAAGGAGGTAATAGAAGCTGTAGAGGTCTGGTTTGCAGAGCAAGAAGAAACATTTTTTTTGAAAGGTCTAGAGATGTTGCAGGTTCGCTGTAATAAATGTATCCAATTAAGAGGAGAATATGTTGAGTAATAAAATATTTTGACATTGAAATTTTGTTTGGTTCTATAGTAAGCTAAGAATTTTTCAGTATATCCTCGTTTTGTGATTGTGGCCTCCTAATTGATAGTAAAATAATGTATGCATTGTAGGCACTCTGCAATATACATTGAAGGAAGAGTAACAACTCTTAACGTCTTTAAAAGTTGAATGCAGTTTTCGGTATAACTCGCACAGCATATAGCTCGGATAACAGCTCTTTATAACGAAAAATTTCTTTTAGCATCGGTACTATGACCCCAGATAATTAAACCATATGTGAGTAAGGAGTTAAAAATACCAAAATAAGCTTTCAGAAAAACATCTTGGGGAACTAGTTTTTGTATCGAACGTATAAAGAAGATCACCGACGTTAATTTGAGGTGATTAACATGATTCCACCACGTGAGTCTGGTATAAAAAAAATACCCAATAGTTTTCTATTTTAACGTGCAGGTTTTGTAAATCTGAATTGGAGTTTAAAGCCGTAGTATCGTCAGCAAATAATACCAGATCTTTGTTTTTTGTCAATAACTTTGTAACCATGGACATAACGCAATTTTTTATTCTTACGTTTTAATTCGTTTTAGCCCCCCGATTCATATTTTGAAAGGACGGGCGTGAATTTTGAAACACCCTATATATATATATACATGTTACTGCTTTGCATACCTGTCGGCAAAAGTTGCTTATATATATATAACGTACAAATTAGCTTCCGCCATATAAAAATTGCGGTAAAATTGGCCTCCGTGGTAAAGTGACCTCCGATACACGGAGCCCATTTTGTTACGCACTTTAAATTTTTTCCCCACATGTATTATTGCGTCATTTGATAGAAGAACGGTAAACTAGGCGGAGGTCATTTTACGCCAATGCCAATAGAGGCGCAAAGTCAAGCAGTAGATATCGTGCTTCATCCTATAATAGAAGCAGTTCTGAAAATTATTCATAAGGTATCTGTTGTTGGACTGCTTAGACAATTCGACTAGTAACTCCACAGTCGATATGCCTGTTGTATTAAAAAAAAATAGTCAACCCCAAATGTACAATACAACACACAACCAATGAGCACACCAACTTTTGATAGTGGTGAAGGTACTTCCCAACAAATGGAATCAGTGGCAGAGAATGAGATTTTTAGTGAAAACACAGAGGAAGTCTTAAATATTGCTCCTAAATGTGATGTGCCGAAAAATGAAAATTTGAAACAGACAACTTGGAGTAAATATACTCTAAAGAAGTTGAAAACTCCTATGTCGCGTCGCTTACGTGAAGTTGCCAACAGTCCAATAAAAGAAGCATATTACAAAAAAAAACAAGTTTATGGACGAAGAAATAAGGAAAAGAAAATTAGAGCAAGAGTATATTCTACTAAATGAAAAACGGAGTTCAGAAGAACATGATAAAAAATTGCAGTTGTTAGAGATAGAAATTTTATTAAAACAAAAATTGTTAAACAATAAATAAAATATGATTTTGATCACAATCTTGCAAAATGTTCATTTATTATTAACATCCGAGCATGAAAAGCATGGTTTTTATCTATAGGCGCTTGTTCATTTTCTGCATCTTCCTTTTCTTCTTCATTTTCTATTTCTAACCACTCCTCCGGTTTATTTTCATTTTCTTGAAGCGCCATGTTATGAAGTACCGCCGTTGCAACGATTACGTTTAAAATTGTTGCAATTTGTAATCGGATTCGTAATTGCAAAACTGGAAAACGCCGTTTCCAGACTCCATACTGATGCTCCACCACGTTCCTGGTTCTTATAATTGATTCGTCGTATAAATTTTCACTCTCTGTGTGTACAGTTTGCAATTTAGTCATCAGATATGGTTTTAGCTGGTAACCACTATCACCTACAAGAATAAAGTTACCATATCTACCTTCTTCAAATTTATGAAATTACTTTTACATTTAATGTCGACATTAAATATTAATGGGGCATTAAATTTCTTTATGAAATCGGCCATAAGACAGGACAGCAAGATGTATAAAAAAGGAAATAATATCAAGAGGTTAAGACACACAAATGCAGGAAAAAAGAACAAAAACAAAGGAAGGAAAATACTGTGTGGGAATGAATGAGAAAACAGAACACATTAAAAAATAATGCCGAGAATTACGAACAGAAGAAATGGAGTGGTGGATACTATTAAGGGAGTGACAAATGAGAAGAAAAGAAATATTGAAGACCTAGTGGGTGTGGAAGTTAGGAAAGATGTATTTTTGTTTAAAAAAACCAAATCTTTTCTTAATTTGAATTTTATGTCATAATGCTTTACAGTCTGGTGTTATAGATTATTATTTTCGTGTTTTTTCTGATGTTTCTACCCTATATAGCTGTATGTAACTGTTTTATGCCTATTTTTATTTGCTCTAGCCTACTTTTATTTTCCTCCTCTGAAGTTGCATTTTTAGTTAGTATGAATCCTAGTTATCTAAGTTTAACTGTGCCTTTGATTTGTATATTTTCTTGTACTTTTAGGTTTCTTATTTCCTTGTTATTATTGTTAGGTACTTTGTTTTTTTTTATATTTATTTCCAACCCTGCTTTTCCATTCTTTTTTAACTATGTAGAAAACATTTTTGTAATTTTTCAGTTTTAAATTGAAGTGAGTGATTTACTTAAAAAAAATACTTCGATGATAAAGTGCAACTAAATAACCATGTGTAGAGTGATTCTGACTTGACAATACTGTAAGGATCCCATTTTGACAAAGAAGAGAATATATGGAAGTCGGGATGTATTAAAATGTGAAACTATAATACACGGGTGTCATTATCACCGTTTAATGTATAACTTCGGTTATACGAGTATATAGGAGGAAGTCGACGTGTATGATTCTCAGTGTTTGTTTGCTATTGTACAACCTCTTGCGTACTTTACTGCAGGTGATTTGAAATTTTTATACTTGCCAACTGTTATGTTGGCTATAATTATTGAAGAATCGACTATGTAACTGCTTTACATACCTATCGGCAAAGTTGCTTACATTTACGTACATAAACGCTTTCACGAGTCGACACTAGATGTCGAAAAACTTATCGTTTACATACATATATATATATATATATATATATATATAATGCTTTATTCTTTCACGTGTAAACATGTTTGTAAAAAAAAACACGCAGTTTTTTTCCAGTAATTAATAAATAACAATTTTAGTTTCTATGCGATTTTGACCTTGAAAGTGTCGATGGACCAGAGTAACCAATAGCATACGTATCGGTATCATGGTAATGTTGTTTTGCATATTTTATTGTACTATTGATCTCCAAATATCCAACAAATAGTACAACAATGCAAAACAACATTACCATGATACCGATACGTAATGCTATTGGTTACTCTGGTCCAGCAACACGTTCAAGGTCAAAATCGCATAGAAACTAAAATTGTTATTTATTAATTATTTGAAAAAGCTGCGTGTTAGCGTGGCGAAACGTTGTAATTTTTTATATATATATATTTGTACAAATTAGCTTCCGCCATATAAAAATTGCGGTAAAATTGACCTCCGCGGTAAAATGACCTCCGATACACGGAGCCTATTTTGTAACGCACTTTAAATTTTTTCCCCAAATGTATTAGTGCGCTATCTGCTAGAAAAACAATAAACTAGGCGGAGGTCATTTTACGCCATTTTCTGACAATATTATTTACCATAGTGCAACCTAAATGCCAATAGAGGCGCAAAAGTCAATTAATCGTATATTTTTGTTCCTATACTTGTAGCGGTAACATTAGCCTCCGTTAACATTGACAACAACGCTATACGTCGCGTTTTAAAATTATATTTAAAATCTCTTAATCAGTTCATTTGTGGTTCTAATAAACGATGACCTACGTCAAATTAACGTGTAGTTTTTTTATCTACTTCTGGCTACTTTACAACCACACCTTCATTATTTAATATCAAGCCAGAAGTGCATTCCTACCTTTAGGGCAGTTTTTAATTTTTATTTATTTATTCGTTTGGTACATTACACAAATATTGTATTGTGATGTAAGTGTTATGTATGGTGCCCCAAAAGATCAGTATAAACTTGTATAGTGTGGTGACGAAACCGTGTGCAAAAGTGTATTGGTTCGTCTTGGCAAAGCATTTACTTCAAGTTTTAGGAAAACCACTAAAACCTAAACATGCCACCCTTATCCACCCTAGTGTTCACATGTAATAATATTAATGAAGTGTGTAAACATTATAGAAGGTAAATAAAAACATAAAATATAACAGCAGAGCCATTGCATGACGACATATAATGGACTGATCTAAGCGCCAGTCATGACAATGACGAAAAAAATAGTAGGTTAAAGAAATAGCAAAACAAAATAATGGAAAAACAGATAATCAAGACAAGAATACAAAAAATTACTAAACTTCAGATGTCCTTCAGATTCGTAAGCCATAATATTGCTTCATCCGTTAAATTATGAATGTTTGGAAACCCTCCTTTAAACTTCGTTAATTCACAATCCTCTACAATATGTGTAACGGTCTCTGGTTCGTTTCCACAGTCACAATTTGGATTAAAAATCGCACCCCATTTGAACAACATAGAGTTGCATTTTGAATGGCCTGTTCTTATGCGATTTACTTTTGACCAAATTTTTCTGTTTTGATCAAAACCCGGGACTTCTATTGTTGGATCATCCATGAGATGTTTATTGAAAACATCAATTCTAGAACATAATTTTTTCCACTCTTCAACTTCAGAAAAAGCCGTACTTAAGTAGTCTTGCAACCATATAGGACTTCGAGATTTAAGTCTTTTAGCAGGAGGGTTGTCAATGTCATTCCAAATTGGTAACTCTTTGTTAAGTTGGCATTTATCCCATTCTCGTTTTAATGCAGCTTTTCGTGAAATGTTCGATGGAATAATATTACAAAGAACAGGAAGCCAATCGAGAGGAGTAGATTTAATGGTTCCACTAATTATGCGCATAGTGCAATTCAACTGGGCATCTATTTTTTTTGTATGATAACTATTCAACCAGACAGGAGCGCAATATTCTTCTGTAGAATAAACTAATGCCAATGTAGCTGTACGAAGTGTCTTTGCATCTGCTCCCCAAGTTGTTCTTGTTAATTTTTGAATGACATTATTTCTTGTTTTCATTTTTTGTTTGCCTTTTTCTAAATGATCTTTGTAAATTAAAAAACGTATCTAAAGTTAATCCCTGATAAACTGGGTTAAAATGATGGTTTAACTTTGTATTATTAAAGATAACATTAAGTTTTCTACTTTTTTCTCTATTACTTAAATGAAAACAAGAAACCTCTGTCTTTTTAAGATTGGGGCATAATCGCAATTTTTTGAAATAATACGCAAATCATCAGATAGTTTATTTTTGAATTTCGAAAAAATCTGAATGTTGAAATGAAATTGCCATATCATTGGCATAGACGAATTTTCAACATTGTAATGAAGGAAGATCAGAAATATATACATTAAAAAGAATAGGTGCAAGAACCGAACTTTGTTAAAGACCATTATTTAAAAATCTAAATTTACTGCTTTTATCTCCTACAAAAACTCTAAACTTCCGATTAGACAACATATTTTCAATAAAAGAAATAATTTTGGAACAAGGAATGACGTTAAACAATTTAAAAAGTAAACTTTCTTTCCACACGGTATCGTATGCAGCAGTTAAATCTAAAAAGGCAACTTCAGTTTTACGTTTTTTTCTGAAATCCAGCTACGATATGTGTTGTTAATGCCAATACTTCATTACAACAACTTCTACCGGATCGAAATCCTGCTTGTTCAATTGGTAATTTTTCTTCTATTAACGGATTAATTCTTTGAAAAATCACTCTTTCCAAAACCTTATAAATTACACTTAATAAACTTATTGGACGATAAGAAGTTGGGTTTGTAGGACATTTGTTTTTCTTTAAAATTGCCACGACTTTACATTTCTTTAAATCTGTTGGTAACTTACCGGTATTATTTTATTGCTATTATTTGTATGTTTTATAATATGTTGCATATTGGAACAATTAATTCGTATGTCATATACAGGTGTACCTAAAAAACACCGACAAAATTCAGGGGTGATTCTGTGATGAAAATTAAGATGGGTATTCGGTATAAAATTTTATCAAAATTGCTCCGAAGATTTAGAAAAAAAGGTTTTTCTTTTTATTTTACTTGTAGCTAACGACACGAAACTTGCTAAATATTATTTGTCAATAAAGCAAAACATATTTAGAAATTTTACAATCTTGAATTTGGAGAAAACCTTAATTTTCTATTAAACCAAGACTGTTACGCCCCTAGCGACAGTCTTAGAAAATTCAAAATATTTTCTACAGTTTTTTTATGGTCACTTTTCTTATAATAATTTTTTTCCCAATTGTGTAGAACAAACCGTTTCTGAGATATGGCCGGCGTTCATTTTTGTTGGCTCACCCGGTACATTATACAGGGTTTCTCACCGTAGCCATTCGTTAAAAGTTTTTGGAGACTTAAAAGTTTGAAATTTTGGGACTTAAAGTTATACAAAATTTACTTTCATTTAAAAATATTTTTAAGGACACACCACTTTCGGTTTGGCCGGAAGTCGCCATGGACTTCCTTATTTTAAATAGAATATCCTATATATTACTTTATTTTTGGATTGATGAGAGAATTTTCATTAGGTCTCCCTATACCTATTTTTAGGTGTTTCTCAGATATCTTAATTTTTTGAAAATTTATAGAAATTTGCCATTATCTTTAACAGTGGGCCTTTTATCCATTTTTGACTGGAAATAATCGTTTCCGCGGTAAACTGAAGCAGAAGAATAATACTTTTGAAATCCATATTGACAATTGATTTGTCGCATACAGTGTGTCTTAAATTTGATGGACGATTAGATTATTTCAGAGTCAAAAAAGTTCATTTTTTCAAATGACATATACAATATGTCCCCGGATTGAGTTTACAATACGTATGATTGACCAAAAATATTCGAATTGAAATTTCATATTTTGGGATTCCGTCCTGCTTGGTCTGAAACTTATTTTTAGTTTACTTTCGATTTTTTCAAGTCAAGTAAACCTTGACAGTCGAGCAAACACTATTTTAGTTCTAGGTAAACTACCCTTTTCGTTTACAGTACGCCAAAGTGTTACTAAGAAAAGTTGTTCAGAATTATCAGTTATGGCGTTATGCAAATTTTCAGAATGATCGGCCTACTTTGATAAATTCCAGTGTTTGTGAGTATTGCAATTTAAACAGCAATAATAGCATGAGGTGACTTAATATTTACAAAAACAAAAACATCGATTAGATGTCAAGTGTTTATTAGTAGTATGACATGTGTCGTTATCTGCTATTTCATATTATGGAATAATAGGGCCATATTTTTTGATAATAATGTTAACCAGCATACATACTTAAATATGCTAGATAATTTCTTCGATGACGCTTTAGGTGAGTTGCCTCTCAATTATCAGCGATCAATGTATTTCCAACACGATGATTGTCCGGCGCATTATTCACAAATTGTTGTGAATTGGTTAAACCATAAATTTGGTCACCGTTGGATGGGTAGGAATGGTCCAGTTTTATGGCCCCCAAGAAGCCCAGATTTGACTATTGCCGATTTTTATTTGTGGGGACGTTTAAAACAAGTAGTGTATGCAGAAAATTTACCTAATGATGCCGAAGTATTAAAAAAACAGATGCTATATCGGCTTTACCAATTCAGGAAATCAGGAATAACTTTAAGGAACTGCGACGTAGGATTGAATTATGCTGCGACGAAGGTGAAGAGTTAATAGAATAACTTAATACTTGTTTTTTGTTTTAATAATTTAATAAAAAATTCCTTATATTTTTGTTTTGTGATCATTAACCATTCTCAAGGTATGATTGTAGTGTCAATTGCAGATTTGTTTCTTTAAAGTCAAACTGACACAAAGTTGACACAAAACGAAGTTGAAGATAAAGTTGACACGAAAGGAAACTGACCAATACTGGATTTTATCAAAGTAGGCCGATCATTCTGAAAATTTGCATTACTCCATAACTGTTAATTCTGAACAACTTTTCTTAGTAACACTTTGGCGTACTGTAAACGAAAAGGGTAGTTTACCTAGAACTAAAATAGTGTTTGCTCGACTCTCAAGGCCCACTTGACTTGAAAAAATCGAAAGTAAACTAAAAATAAGTTTCAGACCAAGCAGGGCGGAATCCCAAAATATGAAATTTCAATTCAAAAATTTTTGGTCAATCATACCTATTGTAAACTCAATCCCGGGACATACATATATATATTTATACTGAAAATATTTATCATATATTTAGTAGTGTTCAAAAATAAAATATACGGAGTTAATATTTAACAAATATGAGTGGGTAAAGTAGTCTGTACACATTTCGCAAACATCAAAAATATATTTGTAAACTATATTGAGGAGAGATATCTGACTAATAATTGTAGTTATTGTACTCAGTATACAGGGTGCCCATAATCTATCTCATAACATGGGTAACTTTCTTAATATGCAAAATAGGTAATCGGTTAAATTAGGAAAGTTGGGCAGAATTACAAGCAAAATGTTAAACTTTTTCAAATTTGACATATGTCTTCAACTTTTGAAATTTTGTGAAAAAACTGAAAA
Source organism: Abscondita cerata (assembly GCA_030710515.1). Classification (NCBI taxonomy): domain Eukaryota; kingdom Metazoa; phylum Arthropoda; class Insecta; order Coleoptera; family Lampyridae; genus Abscondita; species Abscondita cerata. Next base: position 71,743 of record JALBCR010002723.1, read on the forward strand.
CAGTCGATTTTTTAATGTTGTCCTGTTCCACTACTACTTACTTTAGAACTGAACTAAAATGACATCTTATACATATTTTTACGTAGAATTCGATAAAATTACTCAAAATGTCATAACCCTCTTGATTTTCGAGATATAACACAAACTTACATTTTTTAAATGACAATCATAGTTGGCTGTGATCTTATTAAATAGCTTTTGTTTTGCGATTTCATTGATATAAGGTTCGATATACTTTACTCTTACATTTTTTTGTAAATGCTAAAAGTAGTTTATTGATACAATTAAGCTGCAAAATAATACACAGGCAGGCTATGGAAACAAATGCTTCAAACAAAACCTGTTGAAACAAAAGCCTGTGTCGTCAACTAAATAATTTGATTTACATAAGTAAGTTGTATTATTCACGGTGATTTATTTTAAAAACATAAAATTCTCAAAATAAACAATGTATTCAAATGAAGAGAGAAACGACATGCTTTTTGTTATTATGCTAGCAACAGAAATAGTAATGAAGCCAGTGAAATGTATTTGCAAAGATATATGGAAAGAAGACAACCAGATAAAAGACTTTTTTCCAAACTGGAAAATAATTTAAAACTATACGGATCATTTATGAAACCAAAAGCTAAGCAAAAGTTTAATCAAGAAGACGAAGAAAGAGTTTTGGCATATGTAAATTATAAACCAAAACATCTACCCGTGAAATTGCAAGTGAGTGTGGTACTTCTACAGAAAAAGCTCGTTTAATTTTAAAACAAAATCGATTCAAGCCGTATAAATTTCATATCGGCAACACCTTGTATCCAGCCGACTCAGAGAGAAGATTAAATTACGCTCGATGGTTTTAAGAGAAACTGACAACGATCCATATTTCTCGCGCAGAATTTTATTTACTGACGAGGCAAAATTTACCAATAACGGTGTATTTAATAGACATAATAATAACTATTGGTCTGAGAACAACCCTCATGTTACTGTTGAGAGACGAGATCAACATATTTTTCAATAAATGTGTGGTGTGGCATCCTCGGTAGCAGAATAATTGGTCCGTTCTTTTACAATTACCATTTAAATGGAAGGCGATATTTAGAATTTCTTCAAAATGACTTGGAAGACATGTTAGATGAACTGCCATTAAATGTGGTACAAAATCTTACTCATTTCCAACATGATGGTGCTCCTGCTCATAATTTTAGAGCTGTTTCTGAATATCTTTCCGAACGTTTTCCGAGCTGGATCGGTAATTCAGGTCCTATTAATTGGCCGGCAAGAACACCTGATATCACACCTCTCGATTTTTCTTGTGGGGAACCGTTAAAGACAGGGTGTACAAAGAAAAACCCAATAATGTAGAAGAATTAAAAGATAGAATTAGGTTGATTATTAGAAGAATTCGTCCTCGCAGTTTGGAAAAAGTGCATAGAGAGATGGTTAGAAGATGTCAAATGTGCATATTGGTTAACGGGGGCCATTTCGAACATTTAATATGAACTTTTATGTCTTTTGTACATTATTGAAATAGAACATAATTACAAACCATTAATAGTACCTACTTGTGGTATTATATTGTCAATATAAATTTTTGTTTCAAGTTTAACTAACTTGTAAATCATTTTGTTCCTTAATGGTATCAACAACACAATTTTGGGCATTTAAATAGAAATACAAGAGTAAAGTATATCGAACCTTATATCAATGAAATCGCAAAAACAAAAGCTATTTAATAAGATCACAGCCAACTATGATTGTCATTTAAAAAATGTAAGTTTGTGTTATATCTCGAAAATCAAGAGGGTTATGACATTTTGAGTAATTTTATCGAATTCTACGTAAAAATATGTATAAGATGTCATTTTAGTTCAGTTCTAAAGTAAGTAGTAGTGGAACAGGACAACATTAAAAAAATCGACTGTTTTCAGTTTTTTCACAAAATTTCAAAAAGTTGAAGACATATGTCAAATTTGAAAAAAGTTTAACATTTTGCTTGTAATTCTGCCCAACTTTCCTAATTTAACCGATTACCTATTTTGCATATTAAGAAAGTTACCCATGTTATGAGATAGATTATGGGCACCCTGTATACTCCATGTTCTTAACTTAATTACATCTCACTATATATATATATACACACATATAACATCTCCTTTCTTAGATGGGACAGTCGTAATACTAATAACAATCTGAAAACCTAATTTTAACATTCAACTGGTTACAAAATCGTCTAATCTAGTGGGTAATTTTGTTTTGTCTTTTCGGTCTGCCTAATGCGTATCGGTTAGCTTTGGGTTTGTCTGGTTGAGGTTGGGATAAAGGTGTACTTCTAGGAATACTTTCTCGTTAATCAGTATTTGGAGCACTACTTTGCACTAAATAGCTTCCTATTAGGTGTCTTTCTTTTCCATTCTATGTGTTGATTGCTGTTGCCTTGTTCTTTGGAACATTGCGTTTCTTGCAAGGTGTGATCTCTTTTGTCTATCGCTTTTATTTGTTCTATATGTCTCTTCCATTTTTGTTTGTCTTTTTCTTATTTCCTAACATGTTCACGATTTTTGTTTCTACCCACCTTTTTTTTGTTTTTTCCTCTGTAATCTCGAATTACTACGTTTTCCCCTTCGTCGAGTTTTCTATATTGTTTACCCCTCATATTCGTTTCCTGTTTCCTTTCGATTTTTCGGTGGTATTTGGTCTTCGTAAATCAAATACGGTTCGGAGATTTCGACCAATCATTAAGAATGCAGGAGTTTCGTTAGTAGTGCAATGTTTTGCATTTCGGTATTCTAGTAAATATCTGCAGATTAACACTTCCCTTGGAGTATTTTTGTTCTTTTTGTCTATTAAAGCAGTTTGGAACCCTTTCTTAAAGATTTTTACTGCGTTTTCGGCCAAACCGTTTGTGGCTGGGTGATATGGTGTTATCGTCACGTGTCTGATTTCATTTTTGTTTAAAAAGTCTTTGAATTTCTTGGACATTAGTTGTGGACAATTGTCCGACACTATCGTCTTTGGGATGCCCTATTTGGTGCAATATTCCTTTACTTTTGTAATTGTAGACTCGGATGTTGTTGAATTCTTTTCGTATATTTCTGACCACTTCGAGTAGGCGTCTTGCATTATTAAATAATTGCGATTGTCGATGGGCCCCAAGAAATCTATATGGACTCGTTCATTCGGTTGATTTGGACGAAATCACGGTGTAGTTATTGATTTTTGTAATTCGTTAAAAGTTTACAAGCATGATTTAAAAACGTTCTCGTTGGCTTTGTCCAGTTTCGGCCACCAGAAATGCGATGTTGCGATTGACTTAATTTTTACCATTCCTAAATGGCTCGAATGTAGTTCGTCTAACAATTGATAGCGGAGCTTATTTGGGATTATGACTCTGTATCCCCACAATAAACAATCTTGTTTGCAAGTTATTTCATTCTTTCTTATGAAATATGGAATAAGTTAATCGTCGTTTGCTGCTTCCGGCCAACCCTTCGTAGTACAATAGTGGATTTTGCTTGAGATTGGATCTTTACGTATTTTACTACTTATTCTTGCACTATCTATTGGAATTCCTTCTGACATAATTAAGTTTAGGTCTCCTTCTTCATCCGGTTCAAGGCCTGTTGCGGTACCCTTAACTGGGTGTCGACTTAACATGTCAGCAACTACATTATCAGTGCCTTTTACATAAACCATGGTGTATGTAAAACTTAATAAGTAAAATGCCCATTTATGTATTCTATTGGACGTCATAGGTCATGTTTTTCCCCAAACATTGTTATTAATGGTCTATGGTCCGTTTGGATGATGAATTTCTGACCCATTTAGTGATGGTACAACTTCTTTATGGCCCAAAAGATCGCTAGCCCCTCTTTTTCCAATACTGACTAGTTGATTTCAGCGCTTGATAAGGTTCTTGAAATAAATAACACTGGTCTGGTGTCACCATTCGGCATCTTGTGTGATAATACCGGTGCAATTCCTTCTTGCGCTGCGTCCGTAGACAAAATTATCGGTTTACTTGGATTAAAGTGTGTTAATACACTGTCAGAAGCGATGGTTATTTTTATGTCTTTGAAGGAGTTTTCACAATCCTTGCTCCATTCCTACTCGCTATCATTATTTAAGAGCTCATAAATTGGTTTCATTATTGTTGACATGTTAGGTACGAATTTACTACATTAATGTATGGATAGTCCGAACCCGCCATAATTCGAAATACTCTATAATCCAAACGCCCCAATTGCGTAAAATGATATTCATAATCTGAACACCATGCATTCTGCAATCCGAACGCCAGTTTCCGAGAAGATGAACACTTTTTTACTACACGTCTCTGCGAGTTGGTTTGTTGTTTAGTTATCAAGAGACAACCAGAACAATTTAGTTGTTTTGTTTTGTGAGTTATCGATACGTTGTGTGCTGTGTGCATACATATTGCAACCATGACTTCTAAACGTAAGCATGTCACCTTAACACTTGAAAAAAAGGCTGATATTTTACGTCTACTGGAATCTGGGAGTTCATTCCCATCTCTGGCAGCGCGATTTAATGTTGGGAAGTCAACAATATCTGACATCAAAAAAAAGAAGAACGAAATTCTTGGTTATGTATCACGAACTGAAAAAGGATCGGGAACAAGGAAAACGATGCGTAATGCGGAACTTTCTGATGTCGAAGATGCAGTATATACATGGTTTCTACAACAGAGAGCGCGACATGCACCAATTTCCGAAGCAATCATACTTTAGAAGGCTCACCAGTTCTTCAGTGATATGAATTATGCAGAAGAAGTCAATTTTGAAGCAAGTAGAGGATGGTTTCAAAGATTCAAGCACAGATTTAGAATCCGCTTGTTGAAAGTTACTGGGGAGAAGCTGTCGAGTGACGAAAGTGCCGTGGAACCATTTCGTATTGAAATGAAACAGAAAATTGAGCAATTCCATCATTCTCCAGAGCAAATCTACAACGCGGATGAATCTGCTTTGTACTGGCGCTGCCTTCCAGAAAAGACATTAGTACACGCGGACGAAAAGGGTACACCGGATCGCAAAATCAGCAAAGATCGAATTACTTTTATGCCTTGTGCAAATGCAAATGGCCGACACAAATTAAAGTTGCTTGTAATCGGGAAATCAAAAAATCCAAGACCATTCAGAAACATTGAGTTACCTGTCTATTACCGAAACCAAAAAAGTGCGTGGGTTGATCAAGCTATCTTCAAATAATGGTTCCATAATGAATTCGTACCAAGAGTAAAAAAGCATCTTCGCAACAACAATCTCAAAGAAAAAGCACTTTTGATATTGGATAATGCTTCAGCTCATAGACCAAAACAACAACTAGCCAGCCGAGATGGTAATATTCAAGTAATGTTTCTACCACCCAATTGTACCGCCCTGATTCAGCCGATGGACCAGAATGTGATCCAAAATGTTAAAGTCACATATCGGAAAAGATTGCTGCAAGAGGTGCTCTTACAAGAAGATTATAACATAGCGAATTGTTTGAAAAATGTGTTGTTGAAAGATGCTGTGTTTGCGCTAGCCGAATCTTGGAAACAAGTGCTTGAAAAATTGGTGAAGAAATCATGGTCTCAACTTCTTTCGACCAATACCATGGATGAATGGGATGTAGAAGATTTGATGCCTTTGAATGTTAGTGAACAGAGTGAATCGTGCTGATAATCCGTTGATTAAAACAGAAGTTAAAAAATGGGCAAGAGTTGAAGATGAGAAACATTTAGATCTAGATATCTTAGAAGATGATGAGATCATTGCTTCTGTCACAGGACGGAATCAGAACTCTGATGACGAAGAACCTATTCAAAAATTATCCAGTAAAGAGGCGGTCATGTCATTCAATTCATGTCTACAATGGGCGGAAGAAAATGCATTGCCACTGCATGAAGTGATTCTCCTAAGAAGAATTCGGCAGAAGACTGTCGATCTAACCATCCAAAAATGTGTTCAAAGCACTCTTGATAATTTTGGTCAAACTGTTGAGAGACAATAAACTGTGTAAATAATAGGACACTTAAAAAATCTTTTTGTTGTTAATCAAAGGTTTCATTTATCTTTTGTTATTACAATACATATGTACATACATATGCAGTCTTAGAATAAAAAAGTATTATGTATAGTGTGCATCAGTGGCGTAACGTGCCTTGTCGGGGCCCCGTATAAACATTTTCTTGGAGGCCCTTATATGGAGGTAAAGATTTTTCACAAAAGAAAAAAATATTGTGAAAAGAAATATTTATTTATCACATAATTTACCCATTTTACAAATAAAAATCGAATTTTAAATATTCACTCTCCTTGCCTTTTTTTCGGCAAAATTTCCTCTATCTGATGAAATTATATTACAATCTGCAGATATATCAGAATCGTTGACTTGGGGTTCCTCGATTTCTGGATGGACATCCAATAAAGTATGTGCTTGGCTTTCTTCTATTTCCGGATGGATATGTGACGAAGAACATGCTTCAGAAGAATCTAAAAATAAACGAGTAATTGTTAAAAATAAATACGAATGCTTTGATACTAAACTAAAAAGAGTTATATATAAATAAATAACGTTACTAAGGGTAGGGTCACAGTTAGAGAGTGTTCAGTTCAGACGCACACAGACTCTACGCGGATTGTGCTCGTACCTATTAGTAGATACAAAATCACCTGCACCCTGTCCGTGCATTACTATACACCTGCGTGCTATTTAAACGCAGCGCGTAGTGTAGTGGCCATGGCCATACAAAACGAGAACCCGAAAGCGAGTCTGCACATCTGAAGTTCTCAACACGCAATTAACGATACGATACGGACTGATAGACAAACAACAAAACAAATCGATCCTATAGATAAGTTAGAATTTTGTTTTTTTTTAATCAAGGCACGGAACCCTAAAAACAGTATAATTATGAAAATCGAGGGGGGAGACAACTTTTTGTGACGGACAGATGGACAGACCGAAATTAAAAGATTTCCTTGTTTTTATCACTACGGGCCCCTAATAAATGGGTTGGGTAGTACTTACCTTTCCAATCTAAATCACTCACAGTATGTTGTCTCTGAAAAAATGAAGAAATTTTGGGCACTTTTTTTATAACCTCGTCCCTTTTCTGTTTAATTTTTCTTTTCTCAGCGCCGTTGGGATAATCTCTTTTCCTTTCACTCATTTCTTTTACAAATCGCTACTAATACTGCTAAACCAGAAGAACAATATTGTTTGTACTGAATTACAATGTAATGCACATTTATATAAAGCGCGTAAATAAACAGTGCACTGCACTCCGTGGTTTAACATCCAATGCAAAGTACAACCACGTACACGTACATCGCGATATCGATGAAGGATTCCCGGGGATTCCCCGCTGACGCTGAGTTGAAGATGAAGTAAGTAAAACGGGGAATTGCTTTATAGAATTTTGTCATTTCTAAAATAAAATAAATTAGAAATTTTTATTCTTTTTCCTTACACACTTTGGGGCCCCGTATAATTGATACGGCAAATACGGCGGTAGCTACGCCCCTGGTGTGCATATACTAAACAGTACGTATGTACACTCATGAAATTTAAAACTTGGACACCACAATTTCTGTAAACAAAAGTTTGCACATTGTGAAGCGGGCTTAAGGGTATCATTTACAATTCTAACAGCAGGTAGTCTCAGCAGGGGTTATCTTATAGAAGGACTGTAGAATGAATCATTACACTAAGCACGTTTTAGAAAATAGGTAATTTACGTTGCTTATTTAATTTTTTCTTTAAAGAATATATTTGAAGGTATCGCTAAGAAACGTCTACAAGCAATAACTTTTAAATTAAATCAAAAAACTAAACATGGTTATTTGGGTTGACTGATTATTACTTATTTTTAAATAAATCTAACCTACTAATTATTGTAAGTTATTAAAAAAAATCATTAAACTCTCTATTCATAATATTTAGTCCTTACAAAATGTATATTTTATGACGTTTCATTTTTTCTGTAGTTAATATAAAAAGTGAAAATAAAAACTAAGGCAATTCTTATTGTCAACGTATATATTTAGTTTTTGACAAGAATTTATTACATAATTATAATTAAGATACCAAGTTATAGTTTAAAATTAAATGAAAACTTTTTTTAAATAAAGGTATTACTATATAAATAAATATAAGAAATCAATAATGGGTGTGACCTCCATTATTATTGATACATTCTTGGAGGCGTCTGCTCATTGACGCTATCAAGGTATCAATATAATTAATATTAATCGTTTCCCATGCGGTATCAATGGCTGCAATTAGTGCATTACGGTTTACTGGTATAAAATTTGGCCCTTGTTGTCTTCGGATAACAGCAAGTATTCGAGCCCAAACATTTTCGATAATGTTAAAATCTGGGCTTTTGCTGGCCAGGGTAACAGCTCCAAGTTATTTGCTTGTATCCAGTTGCGCACAACCTGCGAAGTAGTATCCAGTTGCGCACAACCTGCGAAGTATAGGGTCATCATATCCCGATAGTTAATTATCGAATGTTCCAAGAAAATATGTGTAAATAGTAAATGGAATCTACTAACGTAACGTTAAGTCGTTAATTATAGTTACATAACTCTCCTTTCATAAGATATAGTTCATATTAATATGCTTATTGTAAAGCTTCGTACACACCTGAACAACAAACCGAGGAACAAACAGAACAACGAACCGAACGGCAATCGGAAACATTAATTTGGACGGTGCTACGTACAAATTTTAGAACAGATTTGCAAGTCCTGATTGTTCCACGAACGGTTTGCGGCGTTCCCGCAACTTGTCGGTTTTTTCTCCGACATCAAAGAAAATGCGCGAACAAACTTATGCGGGAGAATTAAATTATTTATTTTTGTCCTCCCTTTTGTGGGTTTGTTGTGTTTTAGGTAATATTATGGAGTTGACAGAAGAAAAATGTTTTAAATTAATCAGTGTTTAAGAATGCAAGAAAAAATGATGTCCCTATTATCATCATTTGGGCGGGAAATTTCCAAAATAAAAAAAAAACGAAGTAAATTATAATTTTTACTCTTCTTTGTGCGTAAAAATTTGGTTGGCACTATCTTCTTGTTTTCCGCAATTTTCTCTTCTCAATAATAAATATATATGAACTGAAAACTACTGAAAATAATTATGGGAACAGCACAAACGTTCCGTTTGTTGTTCGGATTGTGGAAATCATAAAAGATCGTTTGTCGTTCTGTTTGACTTTCGGTTCGTTGTTATGTTTGTTGCTCGGTTTGTTGTTCAGGTGTGTACGAAGCTTTACAACTTAAGCAACAATTTTTGGCGAATAAAGATTAGTTTGTGATGTAATATTAGAAACACAAATTTATATCATATCAAATTTATGACAACTTAAAACCAAGAACGTGTATGTTATTGCTAAGAAATTATTAAGGAAAAAGCGCAATTGCAGTGTAAATATTTATAATTAGATATTTTCGAAAGTTTATAAGTCCTCTATTGTAATCTTAATACTTAAAAGAAAATCCTGTCCATTAGCATTATAAGGAAATGGCTTTTACTTTATGAATAAGTTTCAATAACAATAGAATATCCTTGCTTGTTTAATTTACTTCCTTTGAGTCATATTGCTCTAAGGGTTGTTACATTGGTCATTAGAAGTATGTAATAAATAAACAATTACCTACTGTTTAAGAAGGGGTAGTGTGAACCAATAAATAAAGTAAGAAATGTAAATTCCATTTTAGTTTAAAATTTCAAGTGTTGTGAAAATGCCACCTCATCTCGGTGCTGATTTGAAAGCGCGGATTGTTTCGGAATTAGCGGCGGGCCGTAGCGTGCGTGAAATTTCACGTATGTTAGATATACCAAAAAACACCTTAGGGCATTACCGAGTAAAATGGAATCTTGAACACACTTTGAAAAGAGCCATCGGAAGTGGTAGACCTAAAGTATTTACACGTGCTCAAGATCTCGAGTTGTTTCATTACGTAACAGAACAACCATTTGCTACATACTCCAGGGCTATAGCAGATACATATTTTCCCGGATACTGTATAACTGCACAAAAAAGATATAAGGAGATGGGAATAAAGAAGTATAATGTATAGCACGCGGGGTCCAGGAGTTTGTCGGGTTATCGATGGACGTCTTGATTCTGCTGCGTATTTAGATATTTTGAAAACTATTATGAAACCTTCAGTCGAAGTGTTTTATCCAGACGAAGATTGTATTTTCCAACAAGTAAGTATTCTTATTTCACTATACTTTCTCCAAAAAATAGTTCGGGATCTGTTGAATTAACATTTTCATAATGTATTTTGTTGTTAAAGGACAACGCCCCTATTCATACTTCGCGGGTTGTGCGCAATTGGATACGAGAAAATAACTTGGAGCTGTTACCCTGGCCAGCAAAAGCCCAGATTTTAACATTATCGAAAATGTTTGGGCTCGAATACTTGCTGTTATCCGAAGACAACAAGGGCCAAATTTTATACCAGTAAACCGTAATGCACTAATTGCAGCTATTGATACCGCATGGGAAACGATTAATATTAATTATATTGATACCTTAATAGCGTCAATGAGCAGACGCCTCCAAGAATGTATCAATAATAATGGAGGTCACACCCATTATTGATTTCTTATATTTATTTATATAGTAATACCTTTATTTATGTCACCCACAAAATTTGCAACGCCTTCTAAGCTTTGTAATGTTTGTTCCAGCGTTTTTTACATTGCGCTGGCAGTGCCAATTCCGAAGGGTAATCTATTCACCCTGAATAGACCTTTATGAGTAGACCAAGTTAGTAATTTCGCTAACTCCTCGTCTAGACATAACTGATTATACGCGTTGCCGAGACCAATTTTTATAAAGCTTTCTCCACCATTTAGTTTTAGAAATATATCCTCTATTCTGGGTTGTGGATATCTAACGTTTACAATGGCTTTATTAATTGTGACTTTGTAGTCACCACACAGTCTGACCGACCCGTCCTTTTTCCTTACTGGTATTAAGGGTGTCTCCCAATCACTTGATTCAATTGGTGATATTACGCCTTTCTCTATTAATTTGTCTAGTTCATCTTCAACTTTTGATATAAATATGAACGGGATAGGGCGTGGCTTTATGAAAATAGGATCAATATCGTTTTTCCTGACACTTTAAATTGCTTGTGTTTGTAACATCCTAATTTATCTTTAAATAATTCCTTAAAATCGTTTAAAATGCTATCCTCTATTACATCTGACACTAATCTAAATTTAAAAGTGCGAAAAAAATCTCGGCCTAACAAATTTTGTGTGCCGTTTGCTACAATATGTATTACAAAATTCTTTGATTTTACACCGTTATACTCCAACACTGCATTCATGTATACGATTGTTTCTATTTCATTACCTAAATATGATTTTTAAAGCATTTATTGTATGTATTTTCTTTCAAAATTGACCTGGTGGCACCGCTGTTCACCTGCATTGGTAAGTTTACTTTATCGATTGTTACTTCAACATTTATGGAATCGGTATCCTTGAATGCAATGTTGTACATTTCACCTACGGTTTCATTTTCAGCAATTACAAGATTTTGAGTATAGTTACTACGACGACATACCTTTGCTAAGTGACCAACTTTAAGCAATTTTTCGCGAGCTCACCATGAAGCAACGGGAACTAAATGTTTGTAACCGGTACGTTTTCGCGACTTAACGGGTGGAGGGGACTACAATTATGACGTCATACAATCCATACACCGGGAACTGAAATACTGCCCGTTGTCAACATGAGAGTTACAAACGGTTAAAGAAATAACCAACAGAAAAACACCAAAAACTGCACCAAAACTTTACTCGGACACGTGTTTCAACAGCTAAGCTGTCATCATCAGCTATACCGATACTAAAATTAAAAACAACGGGAAACTTATATATACTATCTGCTTATCACGCATTGTTAAACTTAATTGATTCTTACATAAGCTTAAATAATTCCGAAAATCCTAATGGACCGTTATCATAATTCATAAGCAAATTTCTGTTTTAAAAATTTCTAAACTTTCATAAGAATCAAGTTCGTTTTATTATCTACCCTCTTAATTAATTCAATGTCGCCTACTCTATGGCAATTTTCAAGCATGTGCATGGCAACACTGGATATCTGTGAGATGATATTTGACATGAGCTACGTGCTCTTTAAAACGAGTTTTAATAGGTTTTTGGTTTGCCCTATATATACTTGGTTACAGTCTTTACAATTAATTTTATATATTCCCGATTTATCACACATTTCTATTGGGTCTTTCGGATTGCCTAAAAGATTTTGCAAGTTATTACAACTAGAAGTTACTGTTTTATAATCAAATTTTGAAAATATTTTTGAAGACCTTTTGTGTATGTGGGATAATTTGGTAATTTGACATATTTCTTATCTATTTTGCTATTACTAGTTCCTAACGTTGTAATGTTTCTAATGTTTAACTTATGTTTATGTTTTCTAATTATGTTTGTGACAATTGATTCTTGAAAACCATTGTATGATGCAATCTGCTTAGTATTTCGCAGTTTTTTATCAAAGTTTTGTTTTGACAATGGGAAATGTAATTAATAATCTGTGAATCAAAAAGTTGAAAGATGCAAGTTTATGTTGCATACTATGGTTGGAATCATTTGTTACAAACCTCATAGTGTTAGTGTCTTTACGATAAATATCTATATCTAGTTTGTTGCCATTTCTTGTCACTAAAGTGTCTAAGAAAGGTAACTTAAGGTTTGTTTCTGTTTCATAGGCAAACTTGATCGTCTCAAATTTTGAATTTAAAATTTCTACAAATTGCTGAGGGCTGTAAACTTTAGTGTCGATGACTGCAAAACGTCATCTACATATCTACACCAAATTCTAGGAAAATATTCTAAATTATTTTTAAAATGAGTTTACCCATGAACAGGTTAGCCATAAAACGGAGATAAGCTGTTACCCATTGTTGTACCATAATTTTGTTGATAAATATTATTGTTAATTTGAAAGTAGGTTTGACTCATACATAATCTTGCTAATTTAATAAAATTATCTACTTCTGAATTGTCTAAATGGTTTTGGTGTAACATATCTTTCAAATAATCTAAAGTGATATCTATCGGATCGCTTGGAAACAATGAACAGACATCGAATGAAACTAAAACTTCGTTCTCAGTCAGCTCAATGTTTTTAATTTTTTCAATAAAATCGTATGAATTTTGAACACTGAAATTTGATTGTTGATATTCAAAACTGTTGAATTTATTTGACAACCATTTAGATATCAGATAAGTAGGAGCATTAATACCTGAAACAATGGGACGCATTGCTTTTCCGGGTTTATGTATCTTAGGTAAACAATACATTCTAGGAAGAACCGGGTTAGATACCGTTAGTCTAAACCTAAGTTGTTTTGGTATAATATTTTCACATTCTAATAAGACTCTACGGGTATCAGCAATCATTTTGGGAAGAGGATTTTTAGATATTAATGAATAGGGGCCTTCATTAAGCATCACCTGAACTGACTCAAAATAATCCTCTTTGTCCAAAATAACTACTTTATTGCCTTTATCTGCTTTGAGATAACAACAATTTTCTCTTTAAGATTTTTAACAATGTTTATTTCTCTCGCGTTAAATTTAAATTTTGGTAACTGCTGAATATTATCTGAAATTTGAATTTTACAGGCATTCCTAATAAATTTTTAGAGTTATCATCTAAAAGTTTGATCAAACTTTCAATTCCTACAATAATCTTATCTATGGGCTTTGTTAAATTTGAGGTTTTTTCAAGCCTTTATTCAACAAAGTTAATTCGTCATTGTTAAAAATCTCAGAGGATTTGTTTACCACTATGTTAGATTTTGGGGATCAAGTCTGTGCACCTCTTTTTCTTTTTAGATAATTCTGTGAACTTTTGTTGTGGGTCATCTTTTTTTACCAATATTTGTGTTGAATAATTTTATTAATATGTTGCAAAACTTAATCCATTCAACATACTCGTCATCATTTAATCCAGAAGTCAGTTTTAAATGTAACTCATATGCTTCTAACTCTAATTTACCTAATTTACCATAATGACATTTAATTTCCAAATCTAACCATTTACACTTAGCAAATTCAAGCGCCTTTTTACATGAGTATGAATTAAAATTTGCATAAACTTTAATAAATTTTGGAAAACACCTGCTTTGCGGTAAGATTTAAGAAATTCAATGTCACATTTAACAAAGAAATCTTACTTTTTAATCTTGAAGAACCTGTTCCGTAGTGTAGACCTGGAAGCCATCTTGATCAAAGTTCTGTTGGTTAAATAGACGCTGCAATTGATGTTCCTTTCATTTGGTTAAAGAAATGTTAGGTGTTGTAGTAGTCTGTTTTTTTTTTGTTGCCTGTTATCAATTCTGTCTTCTCCTTCGTAGTTTAATGATATCTCTTCATTTGATTTCACCATTAATTTCAGATTCAGACATATTTATTTTCTAATGAAATATATATTGACAGTTATTAAAAATACAGGTTAGATTATACCACCACAGTTAATCACTTTATTTTTGCGAATGTTTAAGGAACTGTTGATGACGGAATCATGAGTAAGGTGGGTAAATAGGTTTTGTTTAACAAGGGAACACACGGTAATTCGCGAAAAAATGCTTTTTATTGCATTTGGTGCAACGGTAGTTTTTATACTTGCATTTTTGGTTCCCTGTGTATTGACTGCCGCAACGTATACACTTTCATTTGCCTTTGTTACCTCGAAATGCGTCTGTGGAGCTCCGTTGACGTGGTGCTTCCCTTCTGCTTAAGTTTTGGTTGTAACGTACCTACTAGTTTGATTTCTTTTTTTTTTCTGCAGTCAATGTTGTCTCTCTACTTAATACGATTTCCATCAGCTTGCTAAGTGTAACTTTACTCGGTTTTTCTTCACATAATCTGTCTCTTATTTTGCCTTTTTTTAACCCACATACAAATTTGTCTGCTAATGAGCTGGCCAAGTTGTTACCAAATTCACAATTCACTGCGAGATTGTGTATTCTAGCATACCATGTATTGAATGATTCGTTGTCATCCTGTTGTACTACATAGGAATCGATTCTTTCTCTGTATACGCAGGTGGTTGGGGAGAAATGACCTTTTAGCATGTTGCACAGCTGTTCGTAGGTTTTGTTCTTCGGTAGGGTTAGTGGTCCGAGGAGATTCTAACCTTCGATTGGAAACAAAGTGCCGACTATTATACATTTCTGGAAAGCTCTTAATGAGTGGAATGTAAATACAAATTGACATACAGGGTGTCCCATTTAAAAATCCTAACTTTGGTAACTTTCTCAAAATGGGGACATCTAGAAAAAACGAAGCACGTCACTGGATTCTGCATAAAAAAATGTGTAAGATTCCGTTTTTACCTAGTCGATAACTTATCAGATACCTGATTTACAGAGGGTGTCTAAAAATGCACACTTTTCAATTTCACTCTGTATTTCAAAAACGAAGAGAGCCTTAATAAATCTGTCTGCGCTATCGTTTGTTTTACAAAAAAGTGACACAGGTTCACGAAAACCCCAAAACTCGAACTGCAATAATAACGGAACTGCAAAAGTGTCGAAAACAGGACACCCTGTACAAGCACGATTCCTTGAGTGGGCGAACTAATATGAATGCAGCTACGTTGTTCGCAGTTATTTGTGGAAATTTTTATGAACAGGGATTGTGCAAGATGGTCTGATAGCATCAGTTTGTTTGAATTATTCTTTAATTTTGAATTGAGTGTTATCGCCACCTATCGGCAACTTTGAGAAGTTCATATGCAAATACAGAATCATCTGGGCCTTATAAATTCCGGGGAAGATGATGTATTTCTGGTTTTAGTTAGTGTTCGGTTAACCAAATCACATTAAAGGAATATTTATGGTTTTGAAAAAAAACTTCAAACAGTACGCTTTTGTTACAAATAGATAATATACTAAAGTTGTTGCTGATTAGGTTGGTTCCCTTTTCTAGATGACAAAAAAAAGTATTCATACATGTGTATTTACGCCATAGATTGGAATTTTTGAGATTTTCACTTTTTTTAAGTGGAACTTCTACTTTGAACGTTGAATAGCATATTTAACATTTAGCTTTGAATATTTTACTAAATTAAAACCATTATTAGTGAGATACGATTGTAATTCTTCCACTTTTAATTGCGGATCTAATCAAAATACGTGAAAGGCATTGTACTTGACGGCTGCTTTGAAATTACAGTTGTTGGAGTTCCCGTAAACTAAATTTGCGGGTTTGTTTGTATTTTTGATTAGGTACATGCCGTTCCAGGTTACATTAGGAAGTAGACTTTTCTTCCTGTGTGTCGCTTGAAGTCAACACGCAGGTACATTTTCTGCAATAAATGTAGGTTGAAATTTGTCTACAGTGTTGTGCAGGTCCGTGGTAGATTTATTGACAATATTATTATCATTTTGATTTCGTCTTTTTGTAACTTCTTTATAAGTATGGGTATTTTATCAATTTTAATTCTCTCACAAAATTGTTGTTGGTGAAATAATTTATTTTATCTTGTAATAGATTATTGATTTCGTCTTTTTCATTTATTAACTTACGTAATAACAAATTATCTTCTTTAATTCAGCATTATTTGACTTACTTGCTCCAGTATTAGACAAATCTATGTCTTGATCGGTGTGGATTTTTGCACTTATCTTCTGACACCACACGATGTTTCCAACATTATCAACCTTTAGGTCACAAATTTTGATTACACAATTGGCGTGGTAGTCTTTATCACACACAGAACAATTTACAAACTTTTTAACATTTACTTTACAGTAGGTACATGTATGTAGAATCTGAATTATTTGCGGTCTTAACAGACGACATATTGATCAATCCGACATAATTCAAAGGTGATGAATATGTAAATAAACCAATTAAATTAAGAAAAGTAAAAATTACGTAAAGTCCCAGACGAATAAAGTCTAGAGGGAAGAGGAACCATGTTTTTGGAGAAAAACTTACTAGATCTAAGTTATTGGTGCGACAAGTGTAACGTTGATGTGTATAAGCTCTCCTAGACATTTTTCTTTACTAAAAAAACATTACAATATAGTGTGTGTGTCCGTGTTAAAGAAAAAGAATAAGCTCCTGAGACGTTATTTGGCAATAATGTCGAAAAAACGGCTGGAGAGTTGAAATTTAGACTGCGTCGAAACTAGGGACCGAAAATGCAGTTTGTTAAAAATTTAAATAAAAGATAACCTCCCTGGTAAAGTACCAGAGGGACGACAAAATTAAACGTCAAATAGTGAGTCAACGCAGAAGATGGGTGTATCAACTAAGTAATAGAAAATAGTTTGAAGCTGGAAATAAATAAGGGGAACACATGTACCGTGTATTATTGCAAATTTAACTCTAAGTAATTTAGAAACAAATATAATTAAAAAAAATTAATAATGTTTCATTTTATACTAGATAATATGTTGACGATATTTTAATAACATCCGACAACACATCTTACAAAAATTTAATGAATACTACCCCACACTAAAATTTACAATAGAAAAAGAAAATACAAAATAATTCATCAATTTTTAGATATAACAATTTCTAGACAACTAAATAAAAAAAAATAATTACTAACTGGTACCGTAAAGACGTCAAAACAGACAAATATCTAAACTTTAAATGTTTCGCTACCATTAATTTTAAGGATATTGTAGTTTAGGCAAAACCTGCAACACTTATGCGTAGAACACCCTTATACCATTCGAAAGAGGATTTGTTTGTTAACATTATGAAATAATAAAATACAGGGTATGTTCCATTTCAAAAGGATTATATTACATATTGAATAATACAATAATTAACCAAATAATATTCCAGGACCGTACTGAGGACGACTGGACCGTGGACCCCTTTAAGGAAGGTTGAATGTAAATAACAAACACACTGTTTCTGATGGAGGCGACGTTTCGCACCCTGATGTGGGTGCTTCTTCTAAACCACTATTTATTGCAAAGAAGACAAATGATAATAATTACATTGCTATAAATTTTGTTATATAAGGTAATGGTGTGTGTAAAGAAACGTATGAAGAACATAACTGTTAAAAGGTTTGACTAACTCACTGTAAACAGTCACAATTATTTTTTTTAATTAATTCATATTAACTAGTCATATAACGTCACAACTTAATTAAAATTATATAACAAACAACAACAATTTATCAGGCTCGCCTAGAAATAAATATCATAAAAATTATCACATATAAGTAACAAATCTATATAAACTATAAAGCTATTTGCTAGTAGCTAATTACATCGACTATTTTTTTACGTTGTTTCATTGAATCTTTGTTTAAATAAATGCATAAAAAAGTAAGCATTAATTTGGTTGTTAAGGTAACGCACCCATTACAGAAACCAACATGAGCACGAGATTTGGTCAAAGCTTGGCTGATTCAATACAAACATACTTGTTTAACATTTTGCGACATGGTTTAAAAAATAATCACGCCGAATTACATTCGTGGTTATAATTGTTATTGGTAATTTTGACTAGATTACCACTCATCCTTGTTGCATAGCAAAGATTCGCAAATCTAGTTAAAATTACCAAAAAATTATCACCACTTATGTAATTACTGTGTATTAAATACATTATATATTGCTGTACTTATACATACAAATAGTATGAGAGTATGTATATTCCATTTAACATAACTTAACTTATATTCTACCTATTTCTTGAGCACCAGGTTCAATCCAAAATATTTTTAAAAGGTAGTCTTGTAAACTTGAAATAAACTAAAGTTGAAATATTTGAAAAATTATTGGAGATCGATTTGCGTTAGTCGTTTATATACGAGGATGTATTGATATCTAGTTAGCATAGACCAGTTCCTTGCATAAACAAAATATTGCGTTACCATAGCAACGAACAATAACTTATTAGAAGTGTCAGTGTAAAATTTGACGTCAAAAAAGTAAACCAGAGTCACGCAATAAATTAAATGAAAAAGATGTCCACCGAAATTGTGAAAATCGAAAAATTGGAGTATCGAGCCATCATCAAGTACCTGTATTTAAAAGGGTTAAGAGGTAAGCAGATTTACGAAGATATGCTTAATACCCTTGGTGATCAATGTCCTTCGTATGCGACCGTCAAAATTGGAATGCAAGCTTCAAAAGAGGTAAATTTTCCATTGAAGATGATGACCGATCGGGAAGGCCAGTTTCTGTGTCAGTCCTCGAAAATATCGATGCAGTTCATGACATGATTTTATCAGACCGTCGAATTGGGCTAAAACGGATATCTGAAGCACTGAATATTTTATAAGAACGCGTTTATCATATGGTTCACGTCATGGATCCCCAAATGTTTGAATGTTGACCAAAAGCGGGCAAGGGTAGAAGCATCGCGTTCGATCTGTGCTCGATTTGAAAACGATGTAGACTTATTAAACCGAATTGTTACTATGGATGAGACTTGGGTACATTTCTACGATCCAGAAACAAAGCAACAATCGATGGAATGGCGACACTCTGGTTCTCCAAGACCTAAGAAGTTTCGTGTCCAAAAATCTGCTGAAAAAGTTCTTGCTTCAGTTTTTGGAATTGCCATGGGGTAATCATGATTGATTTTTGGATAAGGGTAGAACAATAACTGGAGATTACTATTCGATATTACTGATCACTCTACGGAAAAATGTTAAAGAGACAAGACGCTGAAAGTTATCCAAAGGTGTTTTGTTTTTGCAGGACAACGCCCTGCACACAAATCTCATGTTGCCATGCAAAAATTCGTGATTTAGTGTTTGAATTACTAGAACACTCCCCTTATTCATCTGATTTGGCTCCGTCCGACTATCACCTCTTTCCTCAACTGAAAAAAAGTTTAAAAGGTCGTACATTTTCTTCCAACAAGGAGGTAATAGAAGCTGTGGAGGTCTGGTTTGCAGAGCCAGAAGAAACATTTTTTTTGAAAGGCCTAGAGACCTTGCAGGTTCGCTGTAATAAATGTATCCAATAAGAGGAGAATATGTTGAGTAATAAAATATTTTGACATTGAAATTTTGTTTGGTTCTATAGTAGGCTAAGAATTTTTCAATATATCCTCGTACTGCTTACCTAATAAAAAGGAAAATTACAATAAGTAGTCACAAAAATGTCATTTTGTTTGCGATCACTATAAATTTATAATAAACCTTGTGTAAACGTCGGACCGCTTTCTTATATGAAAACGGAACACACACCACAGGCAAGATGCACTTCGATATTCCGAGGTCAATGAAGCCATCATGGCTATACAAAAATTGATTAATCTTTTTCTTTAATTAAATTTTGCTCTCTCAAAATGGAAATCATTTACGTTAATCTTTTATATACACTAACCTTATAAAAAAGGAAAATTACAATAAGTAGTCAAATAAAAACTATTAATTATCATTTTGTCTGCGATCACTATCAATTTATAATAAATTTTGTGTAAGCGTTGGACAGCTTTCTTATATGAAAAAGAACACATACCACAGACAAGAGGCCAATTATCTCAGTTGTTCAAGCGTCGTGCTAATAATACTAACGTCGTGGGTTCGATCCCACCATGGGCCATATGTAAAAAATGTGCGTAAAAAATAAACGGGGTGGTCAGCTGACCGGCTTTACAGAACAAAGACGAATTAATATACAGTGCGTGTCAGAAGTCTTAAGTAAATTTGTTAAAAAAAACGGACGATTTTTCGGCAAAATCCTCGGACACGTCGATTTTATTTTTCAAAAAGACCCTTTTTCTGTTGAAATTTTGTTTCGATGTTTTTGTTTTTCCAGCAATGACGTCACCAAAATTTTTTTAAATGGTAACCCCAATTTTTTTTTACTGAAAATGAAAGATCTAGTGGTTCTTTAAATAGAAATGTCAAAATTTTGACAGGTTCTATAAGAAAATATTATAGAAAAAAAAATTTTTTTTTTGAAAAAATATTTTTTTCAAAATTGGTTGTTCAAAAATGAAAAAAAACGGTTAGCAAGAACTTTTTAAATAGTAAATTGTTTATACATTTTAGAGAAGAAAACATATCAAATTAAGTGTTTAAACTGCTTAGTTGACGTTCTCATATATCCAAAAGAGCGCTTTCGCCACTTGTTTGAAGTAAACGTTCTCTCTTTCTCAGTTAGATTTTGTCTCGAATTATTTAGGTGACTTGATTTAGTTGTAATACTGTTTTCATGATTAAACTAAACATAATAATAATAATATTGTTGTAAACTGTAGGAAACTTCGAGTTAGTTGTTGAAACTGGATTCTTAAAAATGACTATTCGAAAACGCGTTTTTTCGCTTTTTTTGATTTCTGGAGCAGATTTTACAGTGAAGTCAATTTTTTTAAAACCATGTGAAAGTAGATGTTTCAATGAGTAGAAATCCGACGTCATTCGTTCGAAAATCTAAAATTTTCACGTGAAATTTTTCGGTTCACGCATTATGGTTTCCAACTTTCCAATGTTGATATTCAATCTGTAGAAGAAAATGATTTTGTCAAAAATGTGATAACTGTTTTGGATATGTTTAATGTGCGCCAAATAGTTAGATAACCAACTAGAATTACGCTAACTTCTGAATCTTTAATTGATGTTATATGTTTATCAAATAATCTAAGTGAAGTCTGTACTACATGTTTAGATATGTCCATTTGTTCAGATCATAATATGGTCACATGTCAAATTAATGCTGTGGAAGAAAATAAAATAATTGACGAGGTCTCTTCTTACAGAAATTTAAAAATATAGATTTGAATAGTTTTGTACTCGATGCTACATATAATATGCTATGGAATGCAATAAATATTAAACCTAATTTAAGTAGTAAATTAAATTTATTCAATTCTTTTGTAAATGAATTATTTGACAGACACGCTCCTATAAATCATAATACTGTACAAACTTTTAAAAATATCAAACGAAGTAAACCATACATTACTTATAATATAAAACAAATGATCAAACTAAAACAACAAGCATATAAAAACTATTTAAGAGAAAAAATAACTACTCTAAGAACTTACTATATTCAATTACGGAACTATGTAAACAGAGCTATACACAGAGAAAAAAACGCATATATGAGATATATTCTACAAAAAAGTGAGAAAAATTCAAAAACTTTTGGAATCAATTAAAATCCTTTGGAGTAATAAATAACATAAATTCAAATTTCAGGTTACCTTTTAGACCTTCAAAAACCCGAAGACATTAATAATCATTTTCTCACTGTTTCAAGTTTTGCAAGTGCTGATGATGAAACTTGTAGTTTTACGAAAATAACTTACTAAATAATAATATTAGTTTTAAATTAAAGAAAATAGATAATAACGACGTTATTACAGCGATAAAAGCAATAAAATCAAACGCTCAGGGAACGAATAATATCTCTCTTGCTATGCTTAAAATGGTTACTCCTTATTGCATTGACAGCTTACGAAATATGTTTAATAATTCTATTGAAAAAGGTATTTTCCCAGAAGAATGGAAGACTTCCAAAGTTTTACCTCTTCCAAAAACAAAAAATCCATGCAGTTTTGATGAACTTCGACCTATCAGTATCCTACCAATATGTTCCAAGGTACTTGAAAAGATAGTAGGTAAACAATTAAAAGAATATCTTGAAAAGTACAATATTTTGCCTTTAAAACAATCTGGTTTTCGCACTCACCATGGAACACATACTGCATTAATGGACGTTACAAATTATTTAGCTCGATCTGCTGATAAATCTCTTTCTTTAATTCTAGTATTATTAGATCAAAGTAAACCTTTCGATCTTGTCAATCATAAACTTATTATAGCTAAATTAAGGTACATAGGTCTTGACAAAAAAACCTTAAACTGGTTTGAAACATATTTAGTGGGAAGACAACAAAAGGTAGTAATAAACCATCATCTACAGTCAACATTAAAGTTAATAAAAACGGGAGTGCCCCAGGGCAGTGTTCTTGGGCCTATTTCATTTTAATTTAAATTTTTGACATCACTAAGTGCTTATCAAAGTGTTCGGCGCATATGTATGCTGATGATATTCAACTTTTTACTCATTCCCTATTCATGATTTACCCAATAGTATTCTGGCCATTAATAAAGATCTTGAAAATATTCAGTGCTACTCCGTAGACACGGATTGAAATTGAACACAAAAAAACTGTCGCTGTTGCCATTGGGAATGAAAATCAACGAAAAATAATTTATACTCAGCATACATTAACTCTGTGTAGTGAACCTGTAAAATGGGAAAAGAGTGCACGGAACTTAGGAGTTGTCATTGATTGCAAACTATCTTTTAATGAGCATGTTCAACATATATACAAAACGTCAATGGTTAAATTGAAAAGTATATATAAATTTAAATCACAGCTATCGCAAAATATTAAGTTACAATTGGTAAAGGCATTCATATATCCACACATTGATTACTGCTCCTCAGTGTATTATTATTTTCTTACACAGCAAAACAAAAATAATTTACAGAGACTGCAAAACTCATGTATACGTTTCAGTTGTAATGCGGGTTTTAGGGAACATATCACTCCATATTTGTATAATTTAAATGAGTTAAATGTCGAAAAAGGATTTTACTGTTGTATTTGAAGTTCTTGTATAATTTACTACATACAAGCTCACCTTATTATTTAAGTCAACTGTTGGTAAAAAGATCAGACGTTCACAATGTAAATGTAAGGGTTAATAATTACACAGTTCCCCAGCATGAGACTGCAAGATTTGAGGGATGTTTTTTGTATACTGCTCCAATAACATTAAATAACTTTTGAAATACTTGTATATGCCAACTAGTGCATTTGTAAATGCTGTCAGGGGAGAGCTGCTATACAAAAAACAGAACTAATTTTTTTTTGCGCTTATAAAATTTTAGTGGTAATGTTATGATTTTTTCCATAAATAGTGCATAGTAAAATTTTTAACATTGTAGATTTGTGTTGTATGTAGTGGGAGTAGTGGAAGATAGCCAAAAGGCTAACTATCTTCTTTTGTATTTGTATTTGTATTGAAATACTACATACAATAAATTTTTGTATATTTTTTTTTGTTCAAAATGGAAATAATTTTTTGATTTTTCGCCGATATAACCTCGAAAAATAAATTTTTTCTTTCGCAAAAATTACAGCTCGTTTAGACCCTAAAAAAACGTTTTCACCAAATTTGGTGAAAAAAAAAATATGGCGCGCGAGAAAAAAAATAAAAATAAAAAATCCAGTTTTTTCGATTTTCCGGGGATAATTTTCAGGTTCTGTGAAAAATAATATCTACAAAAGTTTTAAATATTTTTAATATCTACAACTTTCTCGTGAAACATTTTTCGATAAGAGATCAAACTTCGCCGGAAATCGACAAAAACCGCATTATAACTATTTCTAACAGAAACAAAAAATAATATTAACGGTAATTACGTATTTCTAAGATCGGTGAAGTTTAGCTTGAAAATAGCTTGGCCTAAAAAAGACTCCAAAGCATCAATGGGTATAAATTAAATTTACAATGATGGAAATTGCCAATTGTATGGAAATTAGTAATTATTTATTATTACATCAAAAGATATGCTAATAGGATATTGTATATACTTTTTAATTAACAATAAATAATTAAAACAAAATTTATGTAATATTTCATTGAGTTAAAAAGTTAACTGATAATGGAACAAATACGAAGAAATGTTTTCTCTTGGGTGGATTATAGTATTTTTGGATCAATGTTATTTCTGAGTGTAATGATAGGAGTGTATTTTGGTTGGTTTAAAAAAAAAGAAAACACTGCAAATGATTATCTTAACGGAGGGAGGAACATGAAAGTATTTCCAATTGTTTTATCGTTGATGGCAAAGTATATAAATCCATACATAAAAACCGGTATTTTAACTATTTAGATTTTTAGTAAAACAACTGCAAGTCTCTTTTTGGCTTCACCAGTAGAAGTTTACAGATTTGGAGCTTACTATATATGGCTAAGTCTGGCAACTTTCATCGAATGCTTCATCGGTTATCATATATTTTTGGTCGTATTTTTTAAACTTCAAGTCTCAAATGTTTTTGAATATTTAAATATACGATTTGATAGAAAAGTACGAAAATTAGCATCTTTTATGAGTTTACTTAATATGTTCGTTTATTGTTCTATTGCTATTTATTTACCATCATTGGCATTTTCGCAAGGTAAGAAATCAGTAATACATTTAAAATTATTAACATCTAAGATATATTATAGTAACTGGCGCAAACGTTATTTTGACTGCAATGGTTACATGTTTCATTTGTGTTTTCTATACGGCTCTAGGAGGGTTTAAAACAGTAATATGGTCCGATGTACTGCAGTTTTGCGTTATTGTTGTGTCTTTCATTATAATATTTTGTATGGGAATATCCGCAATTAACGGATTTAATGTACTATGGGATGCATCTATCAAAGGACATCGATTAGATATATTTGAGTAAAATTTTTCACTTGATTATATAGCTAGTTGATTACAGAGATAGTTTAGTTTCAGCTTTGATCCCACTGTAAGAAACGGTTTTGGTTCTGTAATAATAGGAGGTAGTTTAGACCTGCTGACTCTCACATGTATAACTCCAGTTGCAATTCAAAAATTTTTATCAGTACCTACGTTGGCAGATGTCAAAAAGTATATCCCTCCAATACGACTGTAATAATGCTAACTTTTTTAGGGTGACAATGTTATATGCCGTTGGAATGGCTTTAATTCACACTTTTATAGCATTAACTGGTTTATTAATTTACACTAGGTATTGGAATTGCGATCCCATATTAGCCAAAGAAATTTCAAGTTTGGAACAGTTGGTTCCTTATTTTGTGATGGATGTTGCTGGAAAACTAACTGGTTATCCAGGAATTTTTGTGGCGGGAGTATTTAGCGCCGGGTTGAGGTAATGTTTTGCAAAACAAAAATAGAATAATGACGTAGTTTAATATATAGTACATTATCACCTACACTAAATTCCATATCTGCGACCATTTACGAAGATTTTATAATTGGATTTATACCTCAACACTTTTCACAAAGACGTTTACGCATGCTTTTAAAAGTTATCGTATTGGTATCTGGAAGTATATGTGCATTTTTAATGTTTGCTATACAAGAGGTAAAAGGTATTTATTCGATAGTCGTAGGACTGTCCGCAGCTGCTTTAGGCCCTAACTTAGGTTTATGTTGTTTGGGTGTTTTAATACCTTTGGCAAATTCAAAAGTACGAATCATCATACTTTAATTGTAATAAATAAATGGTTTCAAATTTTCAGGGCGCTTTTTACGGCGGACTTTCTGGTATGCTTACTATATCGTACATATTTATTCAAAATCGGAGACATTCAGTTGACGAATTGTTTTTGAAACCATTTTCTACGGAAGGTTGCAATACTACTGTTTATCAGAACTCGACGTCGATGTACATCAAGAATGTTTGCATTTCAATGAATTAATACTACATTAATTTTAGTGAAGTGAATATGCCTTTTGTACTTTACCGCATCTCATTTTGGTTCAACGCTTTTATAGGTGCAACAGTTACTATTGTCGTTGGAGTTATTATAAGCTACTTTACTAAACACGACAAAGCTTCAATTTCAAAAGATTTGTTATGTCCTCTAATACACTCATTGGTAAAAGAGGAGGGTGCTGAAAAATGACAGAAATGAGTTAATGCCACTTCAAAGTGAAGAAACGAAGAAACAACAAATTTGAATTTCAAATGATTTGAAATTATTTTGCATTTGTGTTAGACGTGTATTAGTGTCATCTTAATTTTTTAATTTACATTCAAATGCTAAACAAAATAAACGAATGGAACATTACGTTTTTTTCTGTAAACCATCCCTTTTTAAAAGTTTAAATATAATTTGCATGCCGCTCTTCTTGAACTTTTATAATTCGTTAAATTTGAGTGAAATAATGTATGAAAAAACGGAATAAAATTTTTTTTTCTATTTTGCAATTTCTATAGCTTTGTTTCCGTATTGTACACGATACGGAAATAGAAACTCTTTCCGTACTGTTTTAGGGATTTTAAAAATTTTAGTGTATAACCAAATAATTTACAGTTTTAATTTTGACGTAAGAAAATTAAGTAAAGGTTTTGTTTGGTTAGTTCTTATTAAGTAGATGTTAATATTCAAAAGAAAATTTAATGTTAATTTATGAAACAAAACTTAACACACAATATTCTTCCATCGACCGCTCATTTATGACTTAATTAATGTAAACAAAATTGATTTTAGTATAGGCAACTATACATACATATTGTCGTTTTATCTTCAATCAACTACAACATGAAAGTATAAATACAAAATCTGTCGTAATTTGTAGCAAAGCAAATTTTAATAATAACAAATCGACATTAATCTACAATTGTAATAAATCTTTAATTTGTTCACAATGATTTTAAGACATTTTTGTACTGTATGCAACATTACAATGATAACGTTTAATAACATGTTACGGTTGTTTAGCTCATCTATTTTACAAACTATTATCTCAACAGTTCTTCAATATTATTTACTTATTGTTCAAAAGTGAGAATCTTCAAGTAAGAATGTAAGAAAAAATCAAAACTATAAAAAGTAAACATTCCGACTTCTGAAAAGATCTTTTGGAGGTGAAGCGGAAGCACTTTAACAAAATGTTTTTTGTAAACTCTACATGCACGTGTTTATGAAATTATAGAACGGTAAATGTAAAACCAAACTTCATCGATAAGGAGTCTTAAGCAAATATGTCCTTGATAAAAGTGTTGCAAAGCCATTGACAGTATTGAATATGTGCAGGATAATTGTCTCAATAAGTTGGTAAACTGCTTGCACATAGTAAGGATATAAATATCTTTCTTCGGTATGATGCGACAAGTCATTATATAAAGTTCAACTTTTTCGAGATGTGCTTAAGTTACATCCATGATATATCAAACACTGTCAAAAACTTCTGGTGTTGTCTTTGAAGGTGGACCATTATATTATATTGATTAAGCACCAATTCGTTCCCACAAAAACATTTAATCTTCTTGTTTTACTGTGATGACAACTATTTTATTTCGACAAAACAATCGAAATTGAGTAATTTAATTCTCCATCAACTTAGTGAGCTTATATTAAAATACTGTTGGCAATAAAAAGACGAAAAAGTAAATAATTATTAAAGGCTAAGTTCTCATAAAAACGTAGAAATGATGAAGTTAGGTTATAAAATTGTGGTAATTGCACAAAAAGGTTGCGTTCACAATAGTATTTCTTCTCTAAATTATTAGAGTATATAATTTAATTAAAATTACAAAGTACGGTCGACGGAGAAAGTTTTGTAACTAACTCGTGAAATTAAACGGAGATTAATAGTATATTATGTACACTATATTTTCCCTACGACCATAGACAAAAAAAAATTTTTCTCAACAATATTTATTTTTATATAAATTTACGAATACATAGTAATAATAAATTGAATACAACACTAATAATTAATAATTTAGAACATGTAAGTACCTAATAATTATTACTTATGACTACAAATATTAATGTTAATGGTGTTATTATTGCAATTTGTGAAGTTAAGCGGATGGGTCAACATTTGATTTATGTTTTTAATACTATTACTTTGTGATTGTTGTTCATTGTGAGAGGAATGAGACGGTAGTGAATGTTCATCACATGTTTCTGCCACTTGACTTGACGGACCGGGATTAACAGCTTTCAAATTGTATTACCTACCGTAATTTTATTTGATAATGATTCATCTATATAACTTTCAGCTACAGGGGTGGATTTCCAACCCCGTGGCGTTCAGAGCTGTTATATCCCCACCTGCATTAACCAAAATTGTGGCAGACAACCTCAAAAACAATGGCCAGTGTATAAATGGGGCTCTTTAAGGTGTAAGAAAGTAGCTATTTGTTTTGGAATGTCACCAAATTTGTTGATACCTACTGGTTGCCGTGTACACTTTTGATGTTGATAGTTTAAAAAAACCGGCGGATTGGCACATTTGAGGGCCTGAGTGCAGCATATTTTTGTATAAATTATAAAAGGCACCAATTACTGTAAATGAGCGTGATTGTTTGGTTTTTCGTATCATTTATTCTTATCAGAACAGCGCTTCCAAGATCTTCAATGTCGTCAATTTTTAAGTCCGCTAATTCATGCTTGCGGGCATGCCCCATTAGCCCGATAATGAGTGCCACCTATTGTGATAAAATATTGCTTGATAGAATTTAATATCAAAAGAAAAGACTAACCTTCATGAATAGGTACTTATCATCTAGACTTCGTTAAAGAAAACGACTAATATCTTGTTCTGTTAAGGTTTTAGATTTTTTTGGCTTATAACCATCCGACTTCCGTTTAAGTAGCGCCTTCAACTTTGAATATTTTGCAATCTCTACGTCTTGATGAATGCTAAAGTACTTCGCAACATGGAATAATGTGTCCATAACAATTTGGTTTAACATTGTTGCTTATTTCCCCAAAATAAGCAAGTAAGACGTTCTCAGAGAACGAACTTTCAATATTCTGAGCCTTCCGCCAATCCATAAATTGTTTGTATGCAATTTCATACCGTTTTGAAGGATTTCCAGGCAACAAATGCAATGTGGCTTTTCGCAGCATCTACAATATTGGGAGGAGTGCATTGCATTTCTAAACTATCACTACCACTGCTTGCATCCATATTTTCAATAAATTAAATTAAGCGCTGTAAAATCAACTTTTTTTATTAAAATTAAACTAATAAACTGCTTACTTACAAAATTCGTGGTTGTTGATTGTGTTGTCAACGGTGCCTCTTTTTAACCAGCCGCCTATTCGAACGCGGACTATGCGTTAGACGCTCCTAACGCACGGCGCGAAACCAAATCGCATAGATTGACGATATTGACAATTTTCGCGTATACGTATTTGTGCGTTATAAGGTAGTTTCTTATATGGTCGTAGGAAAAAATCTCAACACATTATTTTGAAGATAGTAAATTTTCAACAGCATTTGTTGCTAACTTTATTAGGATATCAACTACTCTACCAACATAGCTTTAAACCAAAAAAAAAAAAACACTAGATCAAATATTAACATTTATTTCTTGAAGAATTTGAAGGTAAATTTTTGTGAAATAGAAAAAAATAGTATTTATTTATTTATTTAATTCAACTCTAGTTAACAGTTGCCCATTAACAAACTAGAGCAAACACAGATTTACTATAAAATAAGATACGAATAAATATTCTGCTAATTAATACAATTACTATTACAATTAAATTCAACTAAATATAGAGATTTTATTTGCCTGGGAGAAGAAATAAAAATGTCGTATATATGCGTACTCTTATTGTAATTTTCACACATTACATAAATAGGTGAATTTTAAAACATTAGTATGGGGTGTTGCTAGATAAAAGTGGGACACCTTCTTGACGATAATCTCGGTACTAAGAACTGTAGTTTTGATAATAGAAAGGGACAATCAATGTTGTTAGATAAAATTCTCTTTAGAAGTGTTATTGTAAAATACTCTCTTCTTACCACAATGCAAGTGTCTTTGCAATAACCTATCGTGACATGTGCTTGTAGGTGGATATATTTTATCAATTTTAAAGCTAAGTAATTTTAAAAAACGTCTTTGAACAGATTCTATCATGCTAATGTGAATGTTATATTGAGGACTCCATACTATAGAAACGTATTCAAGCTTAGGACGAACTAGTGCAGTAAATAGCTTTTTCAAGGAAATTATACTTGTAAAATCCTTAGAACACCTTGCAATATAGCCATAAATCCGATTTGCTTGCGATACAATGTGATTAATATGAGGTGCAAAAGAGAGTTTAGAATCAAAAATCACTCCAAAATCTGTAACAGTCTTAGGTCTGTTGAGTACGGTTGAATTTTATAATCAAATTCTGGCTTTAAAGAGAATGACATAACATTACATTTAGCAGGGTTTAAATCTAATTTATTATTTCTACACCAATCTATAATACGGTTCAAATGGTTCTGTAAAGAATTACAATCTCCACCATTTGATATCGCCTGAAACAGCTTCATATCATCAGCATATAGCAGTACACCAACGTCTACCCCAGCTATAATGTCGTTTATAGACATGTTAAATAGCAAAGGACCTAAGTTCGAGCCTTGAGGCACACCAGACGTAGCTATATATTCACAGGATTTATGACCATTGCAAACAACATATTGCGTTCGATTGGTTAAGTAAGAATGTAATAAATCTATTAAAGATTGAGAAAGACCAAACTTAGATAATTTATTAAGGAGTACATGGTGATCAAGTTTATCGAACGCTTTTGAAAAATCAGTATAGATAACATCTGTCTGAATACGATTATCAAGATTCTGCTATGGTCTGGGTTATTTCCAAAGATTGGTTACAGTAGAACGTCCTTTTATAAAGCCGTGTTGCTGAGTCATTAATTGATTACTTACTGCGTAGTACAAAGTATTCTGTAAAAGGGCCTCAAAAACTTTGCAAAATTACAATCGGTCTGAAGTTAGAGATATCCAACCTGTTACTCTTTTTGTACACAGGACATACTTTTGAGGTTTTCCAGATAGTGGGAAATTTACTTGTCCTCAAACACATATTAATCAAAGTTGTCAAAGGGACACGAGTACAACGGCACAATCTTTAATAAGAAATGATGGTATATCATCAGGTCCAGCAGTCATTTTAGATTGCATTTTTTAAAACTTGCAATACTTGGCTTTCATTAAACTCAGGAATACTTATACAATCGCTAGTAAGCAGATCCTCTGTGAGAGGCAGATTGGATGGTAATTGAAAAGAGTTAAAAAGAAATCGGCAAAAGAGTTAGCAATCTCATCAACTGAATCAATGCAATTATTATTGTATATCATCCTGTTGCTAATATATGATGTTCCTCTTTTAGTGTTAACAAAGTCCAAAATTTTTGAGGATTATTTTGTAGATTAATTTGAACATTATTAATATACCTGTTATACTCTAGGTCGATATCGTTTTAACTTTCGTTCTTAGTTTACGAAATATGTTTAGCGCAGATGCATTATACGATTTTTATTTAATTGACGATGGCATCGTTTTTGTTTTAATATCCTTTATAATAGATGCATTGAACCATGGAGGATAATTTTTCCTACGAATATAAGTATACCTAGGTATGCATTTATCCATAGCAGTATGTAACATACTATAAAAGTAAGTTGTTGCTTCTTCAACATCTTGAAAAGAATTTAAAACTTCCAATTAATATCAGAAATCATTTGATATAATAGCGGGAAATTTGTTCGCCGAAAGTTGTAACAGCTTGAAAAATTATTTTGCAGTTTCTTCTTTATATAAAATTATTATTAAGCACTTTTAATGAAATCTGTAAAGCTGGATGATGTGTATCTTCAGAAATGAGATAATCAATAGCGCGTTTTACCATACAATTATTATTATACAAAACAAGATCGAGAATCCTGTTGTTATTGTTATACACGAAATTATACTGGTTAAGTAGTAAACTGTTACAGAAGTTATCAAGAATGGTGATTCGTCGATTACCCTGATTTATCAGAATGTCATCTGAAACGCATTCTAAAGTTTCTAGAGCACCAAATACTACACTAAAATGATCAGTACTTGTTGCAGGAGGAATATACATATTTATGACTAATAGTGTTCCACCATTTATCTTTATTTGTACAGCTATAATATCAATGTTAAATGATAGATTTTGTGGGCAAACTATATTTAAGTCTACGTTCACGGATACATATTTTGAACTGACGCCAATGAGTACACCGCCACCTCTAGTGTAGTGATGTGATGATCTATCATAGCGATAAACATTGTAAGAAGAAGGAAAGATTTCCTGATTAGAAACTGAAGAGTCTAACCAGGTTTCAGTAAGTGTTACCACTGGATAGTTTAGCTGAGATATTGAATTAAAAATTTCAGTAGTTTTGTTCTTAACCCTCGAACGTTTTGGTAATAGACTAACAGATTAAATAATTCTGAGTTCTTAGACTCAACTATATTAGTAGACGAAGGAATTGATTGCTATTGTTCTAAAAAATTATCTCTTAGTTTACTACAGGCTACTTGATACGCGGTGCATTTATTCTTCTCCCAGACCATGTGATTTACCGAAGCGTCGCTATTTTCGCTTTCTCTTAACCTAACACAATTTGAACACTTATGAGACGTTTCTTCACAAGATTTTAGATTGTGCGCACCACCACAAATCGGACAAGATATATTAAAATTGCAAGCTTTGGAGTTGTGATTAAAGCGATTACACTTAAAGCATCGAAGTATATCAATTGCGTCGTAAACAGCACAACTGTCATAACCGATGAATACCTTTTCTGCTTTAATAACTCTATTATTTTGTCTAATTGTATAATAGTCTGAAATATGTTATTATTCTTTTAAGCGGCATAACTTTCAGTACTTTACAAGTCGATTCAGTAAGGAAAACATCAGGATTACAATCTTTCAAAATGCAGATATTTGATCGGGTGAATAATGTTCAGACAAACCGACTAATCGAACTCTGGGGTTGATACCGCTAATTTCTTTCACGTTATAAGAATCTGCCATCTTCTCCCGTACTAAATTTTTGAATTTGTTGTTTTGGCCATCGTTTCTGCAACTCACAAGTATCCCGCCATTTTTCACAGGCTTAACCATTGATAGTTGCAAGCCTGAGTCTGAAGGATTAATATTATGAAGTATATCAGTTTTGTTTGTTGAATAGATTGATCAGCATTTTTGGAAATACAATTACTACTGGGTGAGTTTTATTTTGAGAACGTCCGAATATTTGGGTGGATCAACAGGTTTTGCAACATATGCAGTAGATTTACCAATTTCAGTTTTAAGTTCATTAATTTGAACATCAACTTCTGATAACGACTTTTATACTTCTGCTTGTAACATTTCTTTAATTTGATTTTGATTAATCATAATGCAGTTTGTTGTGCAATTCATACATCTCCATGATAATCCTGGGACGGAAGTAAGAATAGCATGTAAATCATATTCTTTAGATAAACAATTGCTATGTATTTGAGTTTTACAGCCGTTACAACTTATGCCGGGCTTTGAACGATTGATTATCGCTGCACATTGAATGCAATTACCAATCATAGTAATGTTTATTATAGTTGTAATTTTCAAAATTAATTTGAAGGTAAACCCATAAAAGCAGACAAATAATTATTACATAATATACGAACCCCGCATACACAAGAGTGCACTTAACAATATAGTTAAATTTAAATTTAGACACTATCACTGATATATTTATTTTAAACGTATTACCGACTCAACGTATCATGACGATCTCCAACAAACTTTGTCTTCGTGCGACAAAAAGTGTTGTTGTGGCACTTGTTTTTCAATATACTATTGTCGGTCTGTATTTTTGTTCCAATAACAATCCATATAGGTAGGGGAGGGCGGGGTAATGGCGCTAACCTAAGCAAAATAATTCATATATTCTAAACCGTAAGCACAATTACGTTGTAATTAGAACTTATTGTTGTTAAAAGATCAATAAATGTTAGGATTAAGCCAAATTTAATTTAACCTTAAAGGAAACAAACATATTAAAAATTTAGAAAATGTATGTGAGCGGAATTACCCACCTGCTAGTAGTTGGTAGTGGTGATCAGTTGTTGTTGTATATAAATTAATTTATTTATTAAGAAAAAAAAATTATTTATCGAAATTAAATGTATTTAAAAAAAATTTATTTAATTTTTTTATTAATAAAAAAAAATAAAAAATAATTTTGTTTTCTACATTACATTACTTTTGTTATTTATTCTCTCCACAATATACAAAAAAAAAAAAAATTTTTTTTTTTCTTTAATATTCCTCAAACAACAAAAATACTTTGTTCTTTTTACTTGTTACGGTAATTAATCTCCGGCACGAACCGCTTTTCGAATATGGATTTCGCTCGACGCTCCTAGATGGCGCGCGAAGGTAGTCCGGTACGTATTTCGTGTTTTGCCCGTCTTTTCCGGTAAAAATTCCTAAGATGGTGGACGCATATATCGTGTTATAATTTTGCTAGGTAAGAAATCCGTTTGTTTCTGGGTCATCCTTAATTAAGGGTCGTTATTTGTAGGTCGTCGCCTTTTCCGAAGTACCGATTATTTCTGTTAATTATCAAATGACGGATAATTTCTCCTTTTATGCGAACACCGTAAGTTTTTAGAAAAATTCCTATACGAGCATACAACGTGGGATGTCATTGTTGTCTTTTTGTCTATTTTAGATCTAAGATATCCTCTACGTTACCATTTAAAGGTACTATCTAAACTACCATCTAATCTACCAGCTGAAGGGCTATCGAATTATCACCTAAGTGCCATCCAATTATACACTAGGGCAGATCACCCGACTCTTTGGGGGGAAAGAAAAATTCATTTCTCGCTGGCTAGATATGCAAGTGTTTTGTCTACGACCAACTTGATAATAGCTCAAGGTACCGTTTTACTACTTTTTAATTTAATTATGTTTTGAACGCTAAAATAAATTATTTGCGCGACACGCTTTATCTTCCTTGAATTTTTGTGCGCTCTTTTATGTCGTTATCTGGAATCGTAGCGTACGGTTCATTCAACTCGTCACCTATAGTACGAGTGCGCTCGAATTTTGGGTAATTATACTACGCTTTGCTGGTGCGTTGATGCCCGCTACCCTTTTATGTTAAGATTATTTGTGTGTGCCGTTTGTTAAAACCCAAGATTTAAATAAAGTTACACACCTGTTATTTTGTTATCGTATTCGGTTGCTTTATTTAAGTGCCTCGCCTAACGAATTTTTCTTATCAACAGTATTAGTTCTGTTTGATAATTATTTGTCTCAAATTGGACGTTCAACTAACTAATTGGCGCCTTGCTCATCCACTCGTGATTAAAATTTTCGGGCACGAGATTCGGGGTGTGCAAAATAAATATCGTTGAATGTTCGATACGAATGATAGGGTAATTTCGAACGGCTATTATACTCTTATTATCTGGACCTGCGACGCTCACCGAATATTCTAGTTAACCGGGAAGCCGTTGGAGAAAATTACCATCAGTTCGTAACCTCTGCTTATATACAGCGCGGTTCTTAATTAAAGAAATTCGCTAATTAACTCTTTTGTAAAGGTAAATTTTTTTGTACGGCAAATTTCCTTCCTTTTAGCTCGTCACAAAAAAAATTATTGGGGTGGAATCGATAACATTGTTACGCCATTCTGATGGCAGTAGTTATAAATTGGCAATGAAATGTGACTACCATGACTATCCAAAATCATCAATATGGGATTAGATTGGGAAGCTTTTGTAAATGCAACAAAATGTTTCAAATAAATGAGGAATATTTCATCAGTCATCCATCCATTTTTGGAGCAAGCATAAATACTCCCAGTTGGTCCACACCGTTTAAGACTTTCTGCCATACGCATTCTTGCATAAATCAATAAAAGGGCACGTATGTCCCAGTAGGACTTACTGCACAACAAACAGTCATAGTTTTTCCTCTTTCCCAACTAGTAGCTACTCCAACTTGCTTCTGTCCTTTAGGAGCGACAATAGGTTTAGGCTTGTGAACCGTTGTTATTCCCCGTCTCATCTACATTAAACGTTCTATCTGGTGTGAAATTGTGTTTCTTGATTATTTCGACCAGATTAGAAAGAAAACGTTCTACTTCGGGTTTGCTAAAAACGGTTATTCGATTGAGACTCGTCGCTTCAGGTTTTAAACACATATAGAAGCTGTTCCTGCTAAACGTTGTGTTTTATTGAAGGTTATTCTTATATTGTTTAGTTCAGCGTACTCAAAAGCTACACGCCTTAGCTCTAAGGACGTTAAACCAAAAAACAAATTGGATAAATTTAAAAATGATTAGCAATTT
This sequence comes from Abscondita cerata, assembly GCA_030710515.1. Taxonomy (NCBI): domain Eukaryota; kingdom Metazoa; phylum Arthropoda; class Insecta; order Coleoptera; family Lampyridae; genus Abscondita; species Abscondita cerata. Next base: position 108,679 of record JALBCR010002723.1, read on the forward strand.
TAGCTTGTTGTTCATCATTAAATGTTGTATTTCTTTCTAGCTTTGGTTCGAAACAATGTCCAGCTTTGATTCTATCCCTTAAAAGAACTATATGGGACGTTAAATCTTCGTGTTGCTTCACGAACCCCTACAACATTATTCTTCACAGCTTCTATTGCTTCACTCATAGCTTCAATAGACCATGAAGCTTTATTAGTCGTTCTTTGTCTTGTTCGCGGCATTGTGCACGATTACTGTAGCAACAATTAATAAATAAATTACTTACATTACCCAAAGCACCATTAGGGGTAATGTCGCTCACTGAGCGGTATTACCCTAGCTAAGTGAGCGCCATTACCTCCATTTGCACCAAGATCTAAATTCAGTTATCTTGACATAACCTCGGAATTTGAGAAATAGCTTAATAGGATTACTCCTTTTAAAAAAGATTCAAATTTCGTAAGAGATTAAAGTATAATTACAATAAAACAAATTCAACTGCTTACCTTTAAGTCTCGTCAGCGATTTCTTATAAGAAATTGCAGAAAATACAAAATATTGGCAAAACACAGGTTTTATCGTGAAAGAAACTTGCATAACTCTGTTTATTAAGACGATAACTAGATGGCAACGCAGTTTAACTTGTAAATATTTGAAAATTAGTGCAGTTGTAGTTCACAAATAATAAAAATTAAAAAAAAGTGACGGCTCTAGCGGTACAACCTAGAAACAAAAAAAGAACAAGACTATTTGGCTCGAAATAGCGCACTAAAGGTATGGAAGATCCCGTATTTATAAGAGTTAGCACAGCAGTGTCCGGTTTAGTTGGTGAGTTGGGGAAGGTCCTTGAGGAAACTGAAAGAAATAAACTGTTGCGTAACGAGGCGCCACCTGCTGGGTAATAGAGAGAAATAAAACCGACCAACAGGAATTCAATAGGTTTTGCTTAAGGTCTACTACGCTAAAACGAACACAAATCAGAGAAACAAATAGACATGTAAATATAGCAAATACAACTAAAATAGTAGGAGAAACTGGGAGAAGTGAGAGATTCTGTCGCATGAAGTACGTGCGTTAACAACAACAAATTTATTAGAGTTCGCAATCAAATATGTCTAAATTCAGTTAAGTTATTGTTTGTTACACCCCAAATTAAAGTTAGCGTACCAATTTAATATTGGTGATTAAGTAAACTCGACGTACAAACGTCACTTACACACGGTGACTTAAAAACTAAAATTAAACTCGGACTAGTATGGTAAGTAGCTCCCGCCAAGTCAAAAGGCCTTTTGCTTTAGCTTCACCCACTTTATTGAAAGCGCCACAGCTCTGATGAAACTCGTGAAACAAAACCAAACGTCGGTGGATGGAAAAGTATTACAACAAATAGCAGCAAAATCGCTGAGAGATAGAATAAGAAATACAACAATAAGAGAAACATGCAAAACGGAAGATGTTGTACGCTGGGGAAGACAAAGAAGAAGACAATGAAAAGAACATGTCCAGAGGAATGGAAGGCGACAGAATCGCGAAAGATAGGAATGAAATAAAGGCCACACGGATCAAAAACCGCCGGGCAGACCACCAAAGAGATGGAGGGACAGTTGGACCTCAACATCACAAAATCAAAACTAAATGATTGAAAGCCGGAACATGTCATAGACCTAAAATAAGAATAAGAAGAGAAAAGAATGTTTTTATTTTCTGTTTATGATCTCAAATCTGAATGTAGATGGCTGTGACTTGTGTTCTGTCAGTGATAACTGTTGGTATTTGTCACAGAGTTTTGTAAAAAGTGTTATTTATGATTAAGAGACTCGTTACTTTATTATCTTGTTTAGTTTAATTTTCAGTGAAGAACATCTTAAAATGCAAATTTTTTAAGCATTGCTGTAGTTGGACATTTTATTTTTGTTTTTATGTATTTGCTTTTAATTTGGGATGTTTTATTCATCATTCAAATTTTTCTTCTTTGCCACAATTTATTATGGTCTGTGGACCAACTGAAGAAAATAAAGAAAAATATGTGTGTTCTATAAATTGAACTAGTGAAAATCCAGTTTGAATCCATGCCCCAATTTTTTTGTAACGCTGTGTAGATATTGTCAAAAGAACCCTTTTGTAAGGCTTTTTTTGTATCAGTCAAAGTCAAAAAATTTGCCAGACAGTATTAAAAAAATCGATTTTTCAATCATTGACGACAATTAGATTTTACTCACTCTTGAAGAAGAGTCCCAAAAGGTTACAACAACTGTCGAGTAATTCTCAATGTTTGTTGGTAATTATGCAAAACCTTGCGAATATCAAAGTTTGAAAATGTTTTCAATCAATTTGTTTCCATCTTTGTGGCATTCGTTGTCGGTAGAACAATAAACAATTTCCAATACTGTGTTTTATTTATAATTGACCAGTCTCGGCTCTAAGCAACTAAGTGAGGTAATTTTCAAGAATTGAAAGTTTTTTCCTCTAGCTCTATCACTATGACAACTTAAAAATTTGTTCGAGAAAATTTTTTAATAAAAACCTCTACACTGTCTGCCAGTCTCAATTTTGTCATGACTCAAATGTATATTGATATAAAAGGCCTCTTCCGTTTCTTTAACAGTTAATGTGTCTTGGTGCAAACAAAAGACGTCAAAAACTTAAAAGATTAAAATTAAAGTTAAGAGTTCTAAAATCTCAATTCTTGCTTCTCTAATTATTTTGATCGTTAAAATTCATTATTATGCGACACGTGAAGCTTCCATTGCCAGGTTTTTGTTAAAAAAAAAAAACGTTTTCACAAGGAATGGACCATGTCAAAAATAGTAACCTCAGTTCTAATGTTTTGCCAATTACCGTAAGGGCAAAAACCTTAAACAAATTTTGAAATTTCTTTTAAATTTTTATTAAATTTACAAATACTTTGAAATACTGTAATCTTTATTCGAGGTTACGATTGTATTTTTAGGGTGCTTCTAGCGTAACGCCTATTCTCGAAATCATACAATAGAAGATCTGTTTGATATATTAGTAGATGGTTGTATTATTTTGAAAAATCAAGTGCTCATTCAGAAATTCGAATTTTACGATCAACATCGATTTTTTTCAAACTAAATAGTGTATCAAGAAGCAGATGGAGAAAGAAGAAAAATAAGTAATGTGGTAATACAAACATGACAAGAATTTTCAAAGTAAGTCACGGTATCATAGGTGACAATTAACCTATGTCGTAAGTACATAAATGCTTAGATGTCAGTAACCCCGTTCTCAAAAATAAAGTTAATAAAATTTGGCCTTAACAAAAAAAATTGTGATTGTCAAATAAATGAATGAAAAGGATCCTACACAGTGTGAATTCACATTTTAATTACTCTACAGAGAATTTGGATAAAATTCGGTTGAATGAGAATCTCTGCTTTGGATAATGTATTATGAACCAATAAATTAAAAATAAAAACTTGCATGCACAAATAATTCTCTTTTCGTCACCAAGGTATAACATAAAATGTCAATAAATAAAAATATTTACCAAAATGCACGATTTAAAAAACACTGCACAACAAGAATATGTTCGACATATTTCAATTTTCATGAGATAAATAATAATCAGATATACTCCTTGACTTCGTTTGTCAGAATGTTAGTAGGAACACAATGCGAATAAAATAATAAATCATCAAACACAACATAAAACAACACATAGCATATCCTTATCTTTTAAATAATTGAATTAATTCTCCTGGTGTTCTCCTCCTATACACACCGTGGGGGTATGCTCTGGCCTCAAGTCGTGATGGCTAGATTTCTTAGGTATGCCCCAGGACCGAACGACGTCTACTAAAAAACACTTTTCCCGCTCATGTGGGTGGGGCCTGGGGGGCGCCTGTTTTTAAATACGACTACCATCAGTGATACCTTGAAATGACGGGCTGACCAAGACGGTTTCAAATATGCATAACAACATTTTTTCAAAAATACCTGAAAAGGTGTAGTCGTAAAAAAAAACGTTTTCCTGCCCTGGGTGGATATGACTTAATCCAGCAGACGCCTCTGACTTTTCATATACTTATTTATATAAATGGATATTTTTATTAACAGTGCTATATGGGTTCTCAATCAAGTCGTCTGCCGGTCTGTAGACCGGCTTTTAACCTAGTGCATAATAAATATCATATAAAATCAAATTATAAATCAATAAACTCGGTTTTTGATATACTTTGTATCAGCAGGTAAATAATAGGTTCAATGACAGTAAATGCCATAGTAAAGTTTGATGTTAAGTCGAGAAGAGATAAGCTACTTCTCTTGCACCAAACCAGGTAGGACAATTCAGTCAACCAATGGTTTGTTGCTAGGTGTCTTGAAGCTCTCCCTTCTGACCAACACTCTCCAATGTTTGTTGAATCAAAGATATCAAATAATTCAACGGTGAAGGTGTACAAACTACTCCACTTGCAACTAACTAAAGAAAAGACAATTAAGTCAACCAACGGCTGTTACCAGGCGGTTTAAAATACACCCATCCGAGTCGAACTAAATCAATATATCAAAAAAACCACATCGATAAAAAGTATTCGATTACAGAAGCGTTTCCTTCTTTATATAAAGATAATTAGACATTAATGTACAAAAGAATTCATGAGTAAAGTATCGTTCACATGCAGTTAAACTAAACCAATGCAGGCACAAAAAATAACAATTAGCGCACGAATAAACAAAGTTTTCCGTTTACATTTACTAAGTTAACTTAAGAAGTTCTCGTTGAACGTTACTTTTGCCATCACTCATGGTAAACTGCACAGAAACATAATAAATTATTTAGTACCTTCTTGTTGAAGTTGATTCGACTAATTCGTATGCTACGTTAATTTTCCGTATGTATACTTGAATGTAAACGCGTATTACCGAAACGGCTTTATCAATTCTTAATTTTACGTAAGTTAATTCAATTTAAGTGGATGTAAACGACTCTGAAAACCAACAGTTTAAAAGAAATCATAATTTAGTTACGTTTCACATCTTGTTGCACTGTTTCAAAAGATCCTACAAATGTTCTAAAAAATAGAATGAAAATGTTTGAGTTAATGCCGCAGCGACAGTAGTTATTTTACAATATGAACTAATATCATTGTCAACTTACATTTTATAGATTGTTTGTTATTTTTGAATAAATAAACAAAAATTATGTTTAAACAAGAAATGAAAGAATAAAAATTTAGATTGAAAGTTTACATTTAAATAAGATGTAAAATTAAATGTAATTTGTAGTTAAATGTTGATTTGTACTATAACAGATTAATATCTGTTTAATTAAAGAAACAAAAATAATAAGTTAGTTTTGTATAGCAATAATATGATGAACGCTCGTAAAAAATGTATCAAAATTAGTTTCCGTGATAAAAATAACTATGTGTGAAAAACATAACAAAACAGTATGAAGATATTTTAATAACATTGTAGTAAATTTTTAAAATTTTATTAGTGAAAGGTGAACAACGTTTGTTGTTTTTAAAGATAATATTAGATATAGAAAAATATTTTTTAATACATTTTTGTAATTGATGTAATCGATACGTATCGCAATTACAATATATTGCTTTTTCAATTATTTTAAACAAAAAGTTTTTTATGATATAGTTTTTCTGCATAAATTTTTAAGAGAATGAATGTGAACGCAAAACATTCTTTTAGAAGTTGTTGTATTTAGATTATTTTATAGTAGTAAATATTATTAAAAGATTTATTAATGTTAAGATAATGTGTAACATTTTTAATCAGAAATTTAAGTTAACTTAAATCAATCAATTACCAAAAATGTATTAAAAATATTTTTTCTATATCTAATATAACTTTAAAAAAAACAAACATTGTTTACCTTTCACTAATAAAATTAGAATACAAGAAAACAGTTTGAGTATTGCAAGGTTAAAGAGTGAGTTGAGACAATCTTTATGTGGAAGTAGAAGTGAGAAGAAACATTTAAAAACCTAACGTTCGAAGTGAGGGAAAGGAAAGAGGGGTAATTCAAGTCCCAACGCGAAGGAATGAATGAATTCGTACTTCGAGAATCAAAGAAACAACACGCATTGAGTTTGAAAAACCGTCAATGGTTAAATTACATAAAATTTCCTTCGACAATAAGTAAAAAGTGTTACAACAAATAATTACTCAACCGGTACAACGAAACTAATTGGTGCACCAAACAATTAGAAGACAAGGAAGATTGATACGCAGGTGTCAAAGTTATTGTCGATACAAGGTCGGTTATAAGAACGTATTTTTTTGGTATTTGAATTGAACTCTTTATACATGCGTATTATGATAAATAAAATCATTCGAAAATAACTATTGTAGAAGTTTTGTATAAAATTAATTAAATTCCATGTATATAATTAATTCTTTTCTTTAGGCACCATATATAACACTTACATCACAATACAATTTTAAAATGTACCTTACGATTAAATAAATAAATAAATTAAATAAACTTCATTTGGAGCCCAGATGTTCTCGACTGTTGTCACAAAAATAAAACAAAATCAGAAGATCCAATACAAACTAAAATTCACAAAAATGAAGGAGTCAATATCAATTTATTTGTCTTATATACCTTTCATTAACAAATGATTCGATGCATAACAAAATATACGAAAACAAATATGAAACACTCTTCTCACTCTTTCCTCAGCTCTTATTTTATTACACTATATCTTCAAATGCTTTATATTTGCCACCCCACTCTACACCTCTTATCTTTGTCCTTCCACCAGTACTTGTCTTCATTTTCCTCGTTTCCTACTATGAATCATGCAATTAACTTTCTATCTCGCAATTCTATTCTTCCGGTTATGTACTTCGGTTTTCTTGTTGCTATTAACTTTTTATACTTTGTGCTGTTCTCTAATTTTTGTTCTTCTTTCTTCTGCTGGTATGTTCATATCTCCTGTCCTAGTTTTCCTCCATACTTTTTGCTCCATCTCTTATCTTCTTTATTTCCTGTCATGCATATCCTCCTCTTTCATAATATCTTCTTCTCCCATCTTCATCATATTTTAACTTTTGGGCCTCTATCTCCTAAACAATATTTGATTTTTTCTTGTTTACATCTTTTCTTTATAGTTTATTGGATTTTTTTGTCTGTCTCGTTATTTTTTCCAGTTTTAGGTCCTCTTCCACTGTCCTTCTCCAATCCTAGTGTCCACTTACAATACTTTCCTTGTATCTTCTTCAGTTTCTCCCACTCTCTTCATCCCACACCTCCGCTCCATACATAAACACACTAACACTATTCTCTCACAGATCTACCTACTTTTCTCTAAGCCTTTGCCGAATATTTTTTCTCTTATACCCCATACCCCCTTATTGTTTTATTTCTTTTCTGCTTTAATTCCTTAATCTGTTGTTCATCACATAATTTAATTAACTATTTATTCCTCTCACCACTTCCATTCCCATCTCTTTAGTTCACTTTTTTTCTTCTTAAACTCCATAATTTTTCTACATTTACTCTTTTTTCCAAATCTATATTCATCATCTTATTACTTTCATCACCTCCTCTGTTTTCGCCGAGGCTACAATATTATCAGCGTAGATTAAAACCTACACTTTTCTTCCTACCACCACTATTCCTAAAAAAAAAATTGAGTTAAAAAAAAACTACATAGATGAAGCAAAGAAGAGAGGACTAAGAAGGAAAATTACTAAAAGGAGCAGCAAACACGATAAATTTGAGATAAAGGGGCAAAAATGAGTTAGAAAATCGAACAGCTCATAACGGCAAACAATTAATCATAAAAAGTCGTTTAAGGTGTGTTGCTTAAGTGGCACAAACACACTTGCAAAATAGTGAAAAAATTAAAATTTGTACATACATAGTAGCCCTTCCTTCATCCCCAATCTCTTAAGATTTCAAAAAATTTAAAGATGAAACACACTGTAGTCTGGAGAAATTGTTCTCAAAAGAGGGTTTATGACTGACCTCAGTAGAAATATGGTGGATAAATTGGGAATTTTAGATCATAAATAATTAAGTGATCGAACAATTAAAATTAAATCGAAAAGTAAAATGTATAAAAAGTCGGAAGAATTAACGTCAGAAACAAGAAAGAGAAGTCAGGTAAAGTGTTATATAAAGGTATTTAAGAGAAATAAGAAAATGGGAAGATCTAAGAAAGAAAAATAAGGAGCGACGAAAAGAGTAGGTATTTAGGGCAAAAAGAAGAAAAATGATGACGAAATGAACATGTTAAAAGATTAAAAAAATAAGTGAAAATATGGAACAAAATGCAAGACTTTGTAAGAAAGTGCAGCAGTTTAGAGAAAAAGTAAGGTGGAAATAAAACAAAAAGTAAAAAAATAAAATAGGTATATGGTAAAGAGGCGTTGGAAATAGAAAAAGAAACTTGAAGAAGCTATCAAAATAATAAAAGAGTTATTTATAATAAGAATAAAAATAGAACAAAAAAAAGATAAAAGATGAAGAATAGCAAAGAAATGAACAAAGAGGAAATAAGAATAAATTTGGATAGAAATAAAATGTGTATAGTTGCGAGAAAAAGAAGATAAAAATAAAGAAAGGAGAAGACAAGAAGATGTTACGAAAAAATTAAAAATATAGAAGAAGAAAAAGAATAAAAATACAAAGGGGAGAAGACAAGGTAAAAGGAAAAATAAAAGGGAAAAAAATTATTTTGGAACTAAGCAGGGTTAAACATTTAGAGCAGAAAAAGTTTTGGAAGTATAGAAAAGGTTTTAAAATGGGGGTGACTTACGATTAAGAAAATGCTGACAATCGAGAAGCATATCTTACGACGCTTGCCCACAAAGCAAACAAACCACTACGTCACACATATAAAGCGGAGTAGGTTTAATAAAGAAAGTTCCATCAGCATCAGTTGAAGTATCAGTTCGAGTTCGAGTTCATCAGTTCAGTTCAATTCGGCATTTAATTTGCCTTAATTTTGGATACAGGAACAAAACATAATTTATTTTTGTGCTTAAAAGTAACTTCAGTAAAGAAATATTTTAGATTGCTAACAGTTGACTCAAGATCAGCTGCACTACAAAGTTTTGAATCTTCGGACAAAAGCTCGGTCGCGCAGGAGAAACCTTATGAAAACACCAGTAAAAAAGCTGCATTTCAGAGCCAGCGTATAGAATCGAATCTGCAAACCGAAGCTCGATCGTACAGGACGAAAGTTATAAAGAAAATCAATGGTGAAACCGTCGATCGGATGAGTAGCAGTTTTCTACCGGTTAGTCTTCAACAATGCTTTAATCACATAATAAAATAGAGAGTTTCTAGAAAATCTTGAAGAAGAATTGCTTTTATTTGCGGAGATTATATTTTATAGAGAATTGATTAAAATATAAGAGTAAACTTTTATGGGACTGAGGATGTGTAGAAGGAGAATGTCGGTATGTATTTACAAACCCTGTTAGAATCAGTAGAAACCAATTAAAAATTCTAATGGTTTCTTATAGTTTCAATAGAGACCTTTGTCCGAAAAATTTCAGTAAATCCCATTATAAACTCTTAATACTTTATCTGAAAATTTCCGTTAATACTCTACAAAGAAAACTATAAAGAAGAATGTAAAGGAAGGAAGAAAGAAATTTACTGGAAAGAATATAGGAAATAACAAACAAAAGCAAGTATAAAATTTTTTGATATATAGAAAAAAAGGTTGAAGATTAGATATAGATCAAAGAGTATTCTGCATAAAACTGCTAGAAGGAAAATTAGAACAACTACATAAAAGTGTAAGCCAAGATAGGAAAAAAAACAAATAAAAAACATGGAAGTGTATACAGACAGTAGAATCAGTGAAAAAAGGTACAAAAAGCGGAGGCACAGATAGAACTTATAAGGAGAATAGTGGCAGTATACCTACAAGAGAGAAAATGAAACAAATATTTAGAAGTATATTTAATAAAACAGGGAAAGGTACATTTTCAGAACAGTGAGCAACAGCCTAATAGGTCTATTATGTTAAAGAGGAAAAAGAAATTTTTAAAAAACGTCTTTAGAAGAGATGGTGCTGGTTTTGAATTAGAAGAAAAGCAGTTGGTAATATTTATATACTGAAACAAACAGTCAACAAAGAAATTGAAGAAAAAGGAAGGAAAATGTACGCTACATTTATCGACATAATAGCAGCGTTTGATAAAGTGGATAGACAGAGGCTACAGAAGATAATAAAAAACCAGTTGGGAATGCGCAAGCTTGCATTGCCGGGATGAACAAAGAACTGCTTATTTAGCTTACCAAAAATTTATTTAATGATTAATTTGAAAAAATAACTAAAAAATTACAACAGGTTTAATGGGAAAACCCATAGCAGTTGGCAGTGCATTCTAATAAAAGTTGATGTAACACAATGCGTTAAGTTTATTGGGGAACCCATGAGTTATATATTTTGTAAATAATTTATCAAAATAGTCATTTAAACAAATTTGACAAAATTCTTACAGATGCCCTCCCACTAAAAAATATTCCCCCCCAAAATTTTCTACTCTAGACCCCTAATTATTTTTGCTCAAAATTGTTCAAAATTGATTTCGAAAACAAATTGAACAAAATATTTAGCAAAACCCATAGACCCCCAAAAAAATTTACCACCCTAGACCCCAAAAATTTTTTGCTTAAAATCGCTCAAAAATGATTTCTAAAGCAAATTTGGAAAAAAAATTTGTTCAAAAATTTGACTAGTACAATTTTTTTAAAAATTTTTGGGAGCCGGTTTGACCACTTTGCCGATGAGATAGACAAAAAATGATCGAAGCAAAAATGTCTTAGATTTTGATGTTCTATAGGAATCCGGAAGAAAATTTTCAAAAATGTCAACAGGAAAAAAGCTACGGACATCAGACAGACAGGCTTTGTGAATTCATAAGATGAACTTTTGTTCTTTTGTTCATCGAAAATGTATCCGTGGATTTGGTGGAATTCATCTGAGGAATATACAAAAGAGCGTTTTCAAAACTCATTGCTTCCAAGACCGGGTTAAACCGGTTAGGCACCTGGGTGTTTCTAAACTGATCGATTTCGTTACGGTACAATTTACCGATGTGTTTCTAAATTAACCGGTTGAGCGCTAGACCGAAACCTGTGCCGCATCGGAACTACCGGGTTGATGAAAGGACATTTTTCAAAACTCACCGCTCATTCACCAATCAAATAGACCGGTGCTTCCATCGGTTTAATCACCTCTGATTTCACTGAATTAACCTCTAACACCGCTTACCGCAAATAACCGCCTAATCAGTTTATTAATACGGTTGAAGCACCGGTCTATTTGACCGGTGAATGAGCGGTGAGTTTTGAAAAATAGAACTAAAGTGAATAGAAATGTAAGTAAAGCATTCTAGGCAATGAAAAGACTTAGGCAGGTATGTTCATTGAGCCAAAGCTTATTTTAAATGTTTATTATAGTGTAACACATTTTTACTACAGTTTCTTTGCACACAACCGTATTTTAGACTGTTATGCAGTAGGTAGTGATTACAACCGACTGTGACTGATTGATTTCTTCATTATAGAAACGGTTGCTTCCCAAGTTTAGGTGCCAATTACGTCAACCCAAGTGCAACCTCTGTATAAAGTCTTTCAGCTTGAAAGTTAAAAACAAAAGCTAGCAAGTTAACTATAGCGGTTAACTATAACGACAGTAAACAGATCTTGATGACAGATTCGGTATGTACAATCGGAAGTTATTAAGAATCGATATATATATATATATATATATATATATATATATATATATATATATTATATTTCGGTTATCGAAATATTGACTTTTAAAAAGAAATATAAAATTTCTTATTTAATACTTTATTACAATAATGTTGTTCGTACAAGGTGACAATGATAACTAACTTCTACGTTTTACAAGATTGTACATTATACTTATGCTTAACTCATCATTTTGCATTTTCTGCAAAATGATTAGTTCTCACACTGAACTTAATCTAATACGAAGTCATTACCCGCATTACTTTGCAATTCATTCAATATAACTCCTCCATGATCAGCTTGAAGACTGTCCTCAGGCTTTGAAAAATTTGATTTTAGTATATTTTGCTTTACTAAAAGGCGTAGTTTGGGCCTTATATTATTTCTAAATTTGTACACAATAAGCAACATTAAAATAATCAGAACACTAATTAATACATAATGGGAAATTTCGTAACGTAACGGTGTTTCTTTTAAATACGTAAATTGGTCTTGTACAATTTGTTTGCTCAGCGTTTCGGGTTGATTAATTTCACTTAACTTTAGTGGTATGTTATGCATTGTAACGTCTTCAAATTTTATCTCGACTATTTCGGAAAGTATCATTTCTTTATAAATTTCATCTCCATTGTTGGTGTACAGTTGATTATTAAATTCTATTGAACAGTTTGAGGGTAGTTTAATTAAAGTATTTGTTGTTACTTCAATTGAACCTTTGGTATTACATTGGTACTTCAAAAATTCGTGTTGTTTGTGATTAACAAATAATTACCGTTATTTAATGGTATAAATTCAGTTTTCGTATCCTTAATTTTAACTATCGTACAATTCCTAATACTATTTTGCAATAGATTACTAAAGCAATCATTTTCGTTAAGTTTCTTATGGTTATTCTTAATTAAACACTTAGATTCAATCATAATATAGTCCGTGACACATTCTATTTTATTGTAGGACCACAACAAATAATCACATTGTTCTAAAACAAATGTTTCATGATAAGGTACCTTAAAAATTTTATACAAAGTTGCATTATTATTTTCCACTATTGGGAATTCTACGGATATCTACATCTAACCCAACTTTTACAAAAAGAATCGAATAATAATAATGATCGTTGATTAAATCTAACATCCCATTGGGGTATAATGATTTTAGATGAGTTAATTCTTTACGAATTTGTGAAAATGGGAATAAAAAGGGGTGTATTTGATTCCTAATTCCTAATATAATAGACTGTTGCAGTTCGCTAGCAAACATTTCCACATCTCTAATATTATTTTCTAAAATAGCCAGGGCTTCTAAAATTAGTAAATACTGGTTAAAACCTGAAATTTCGTCGTTTAAGTGATTTAAATGTTTTCTATTAACTTTACATTAGTATTGGTGGTGTTAATTAAAGTCCGCATTTGTTTGAACATATTTTCTAAAAGTGTGGTTTTATAATTAATATTGTTTACTAAATTAAATTGATTTTCTTTCAAGTCTTTTATTGCATTATGAATTTCTTGTTTTTCGTCGTCGTCCATAATACCAAATAGCCAATTCGCTGCTTTACCAACAAAATTGAAAGGCGATCGTTTTCTTCGTTCGGGTGATATGAAATTTGCAATGTTTGAATTAATATTCAGAATTTGTCTTTTAGCTTGGGTCAATAATTTAATGATATTTGCATCGTGCTCCGACATTTCATTATTTATTTTTGTTCGCGTTTAATTTCACCAAAACGTTTAAAAATTATATCGTATTGCCTGGTTAAGTTAGAAATTACTACGTGTAAATCTTTACGTTCTACTACAAAACTAACCTATGATTAAACAAATGATTATATGCTTTTCCTATTTCTAAGGGTAAAATATAATTGTTTATTTTTAACCTGCAGTTCCTTCTCCGCTTGAGCTAGGCCCAGGATTATTAGTAATATGATCTTCATTCTGTAACAATGAGTTCCTTTTAGTTCTTTTTATCAAGTTTCGTTTTAGTTTTGTGGTTTTATTCCTTTTATTTTTAAAACTAATTGTTTTGTCGGTGACTTCTTGTAATTTTACTTTTTCAGCATAGGGTGTAAGCTTGTTTCTCTGAGGGTTTCTTCGAACATAAACGTTCTGTTCCGGTATGTTTTCTTCTAGGGTGTGTTGAGGTTGCTTTTGCTGGACCTTTTCTTTGGCTTGAATAATATTTTCTTTCACTTGTCGATTAATTAGATTCATAGTTTTATTTCTTTCATTGACGTAGTCTTCCGTAATTTTGTTGATTGTTTGGTCAAAAGGTAAAATGTTTGTTGCGTTACCGTTAATTATTTGAAAAGGTGTGAACTTTGTTGTAGAATGAATACTATTGTTGTATGAGATAACGGCTAAACGTAATTGGGCTTCAAAGGGTAATTGAGATTTTCGATATTCGATATTCGTAGTGCTTCTATTAATGTTGAATTAAATCGTTCTACGATTCCATTTGACTTGGAGTTTTCGGTACATGTCCTATGATGTTTAATCTTGTGCAATTTGAAGAAATCTGTCAATAAATTATTACAAAACGAGGGGTCATTGTCGGTGGTTAATTTTGAAAACACTCCGTGGTGCGACATATATAGGGCTAGATATTCTAATATAGTTTTTGAATTTCTGTCAGGAAGTAAATATGCTTGAGCGTATTTTGAAAACGAATCTACGATTGTAAAGATTATCTTTCTTTGTATAAATAATAAATCGGCGTGTATCGATTGAAAAGGTTTTTCCGCTGTAGGTGTTAATGCTATCGTCATTTTTTGGGGTTGCGATCTATTTTACCTAAATTGCATATTTCGCAATTGTTAATGTAAGTCGTTACGTCCAGCTCCATATTCGGCCAATAATATAGTTGTTTTAAAGAATTGTACGTTTCATTGATTCCTCTGTGTTTCGTTTTACCTGTATGGTAATATTCCATGAATTTGGTTCGTTCGTTCTCGTTTTCGACATCTTCTAACATTTTATTAGTGACGTTTAATTTTACAGTGTCGTTAAAGTTTTCCCTCATTATTTTAAAATTTCTCTTTCCATGTTACGATTCTTGAAATAAATGCTGCTGCTGACGTTTGGTTTTATTATTTCTTTTAAAGTTTGTAAAATATCGTCATTGCTATAACCTAAAGGCAGATTGCAATACGTTCTTTTTTTGTATTTTCAAATAAGCTTATATGTTTTATTATTGCATCGGGGCTACTATTATGAGTGTCGAATATAATTTGGGTTTTGCAACATTTAAACTAGATGCTCTAAAGGGGATGTCGATTTGTACTTCACCTCGCGATGTATGTATTGTAGCGGTGTCATCTTCGTTTTCTGTGTGAGATAAGTGTTTTAGTATGTCATCTAATTCCTCTAAATCTTCATTGCTGGGTCCGTCGCCAATTGCCATTAGTGTATCAAAGTCGATATCATTCACGTATGTTTCTTTCGGGGGTCTCGATAAAGCATCGGCCACGTAATTTTCTTTTCCTTTTCTATACTTTATTTCATAATTGTACTCCATGAGGCTAAGTTTCCAACGCGTTAATTTGCAATTTGCGTCTTTTAACGAAAACAGCCAAGTGAGGGGTTTATGGTCTGTTTCTATGACAAATTTGTTTCCGTA
This sequence comes from Abscondita cerata, assembly GCA_030710515.1. Taxonomy (NCBI): domain Eukaryota; kingdom Metazoa; phylum Arthropoda; class Insecta; order Coleoptera; family Lampyridae; genus Abscondita; species Abscondita cerata. The sequence continues at coordinate 123,989 of JALBCR010002723.1, forward strand.
GAGGTAGGGTCTGAAGTGTTTTGAAGCCCATACAATTGCTAATAGCTCCTTTTCGGTGGTGCTGTAATTCTTTTCAGCGTCATTTAGGGTTCTTGATGCGTACGATACCGGGTGTTGTTCTTGGCTTAGCACAGCTCCAATTGCTTCGTTGGATGCGTCTGTCGTCAAAGTAAATTCTTTTTCCATGTCCGGGTATTTTAAAATGGGATCATTTACTAAAAGGTTTTACATTTATTAATTGTTTCGCGAAATTCGTCACTGATTTTTATTTCAGAGTCCTTTTTAACATTTTTGTAAGTGGTCTTGTAATTTTTGCAAAGTCTTTGATGAATTTTCGGTAATATCCGAGAAGTCCTAGAAATCCTTTAATTTCTTTTCGAGTACGCGGTAGAGGATAATTTTTATTGCTTCAATTTTTTGGATTTGGTTTAATTCCGTCTTTTGTTATTAAATGGCCTAAAATTCAGTTTCTCGCTTGCAAAATTCACATTTATCAATTTGTAATTTTAGGTTGTGTAATTTTAATTTTTGGAATACTTTTTCTAATGATTTTCGATGTTCCTCTAAATTGGGAGAAAATATAATTATGTCATCAAGGTATACGAGACAGTGGGTGTTAATTAATTCTTTTAATACGTTGTTCATCATACGTTGAAAGGTTGCTGGAGCATTCTTTAGCCCAAATGGCATTCTACTAAATTCGTAATGTCCAAACTCGGTGTTAAATGCTGTTTTCTGTTTTGAATCCTTTTCTACTTCAATTTGGTGATATCCTGATGATAAATCCAATACGCTGAAATATTGTGCGCGTCCTAATTTGTCTAAAATATCCTCGATGTTCGGTAAGGGAAACGGTCATCTATGGTTTTAGCATTCAGTTGTCTGTAATCAATTACCATTCTAGTCTTTTCCAATCCGGAAGCATCAGTTTTCTTCTTTACTAAATGCACAGGAAATCCCCATGGTGAAATACTGGGTTGAATGATACCGTCGTCTAACATCTCTTCAATATGGTGTTTGATTTTTCCTTTGTTGTGAAGGGTGTTCTGTATGATCTTAGAAAAATCGGTTCTTCGTCTTTGGTTCTTATTTTGTGTTTGATAAAATCTGTCGCTGTTAGTTTCTCTTCAGGTGTCTTAAATATGTCGATGTATTTTTTGCACGTCTTAATTATCATTCTTCTTTCTTCTAAATTTAAGTGATTTATTCTGATTAAGTTGTTTAAATTTTTAAGTTTTGATTCTTGTGGGAAACAAAGTGGTTGTATCAAATTTGGGTCGATTTGTTCCTCGTTTAAACTGCTAATTTCACATTCCTGTTCGTAATCGGTACCGTTTTCAATTACTACGTTGATATTTCCGTTAAAAATTTGGTAGAGTCCTTCTTCTAATTTAACTCCGTTAATGTTTTGTTCAGAGATAAAAACATCTTGATTTGCTTTAGTACACGGTAATGTGTAAATTTGTTTGGTGCGCGGTTTAATTTTGATTTTCATAGGTTTTTATAATAAAGTGGGAAGTTGTTGTTGTGAATTCGGGTTAACAAATTATTCTGCAAATCTATATTAAATTTTAATTTTTTCAAATCGCGAATACCTATGAGCGCGTCAAAATATTCGTGAAAGTTGAGAACTATAAATTTTAAATTTCCGTCCGTCTTAAATTCGTCAAAACAAGGTATTGTTGCCAGTGATTTCATTGTGCTTGTTCCATTGGCTGTATTTAATTTTAAATTTATTGGTTCCGTTGAATTAGGGTAAAATTTTGAAACTATTCTAGGGTCGATAATATTTATTTCACTGCCGGTGTCGATTAATATTTTCAATGGCGGATTTTTAACTTGATGTAGGGTAAACTGTTTGTCATTTCGATTCTGTCGTTGAGGAAGCTTCGAAAAAATTTACATCTTGTTCGGTACTGTCATTTTCTTCCACGTCTTCTTCGATTGGTTCGGGATCGTTTTGATTAAATTGGTTTATATCGATTGGTGCGTAATACTGATCGGTCTCTTGATCGTAAATTATTGATTCAGGGTCGGTTTCTTGGAGATAGTTATTAATAGTGGAAATTCCCGACATTGGTGTTGGTTTTAGTAGATTAAAATTCTGATTTGGTCTAAATACGTTTAAAGGGGTTTATTGAATTGAACTTGATTTGGAAAATTTTTAGTTTGAGGATTTTTAAAAGAAAATTTGGTATCTTGTACAACTGGTTTAACTACGTTCGATTGTGACGATCGCAAATTAAAAGTATTTTTAGGGAATGGATTAAATAGTGGTTGTTTTGAAAAATTCTTTGTCTGAGTATTGGTAAGGTTTACATGTTGCCCTGACCTTTGTGCGAAGTTTAATTCATCTTGGGCGTATGAAATAGCTTTTCAATAGTGTCTGGTTTTCTAGCGCGAATTTGCATTGCAATTTGATAAGGAATGGTGACTAAATAACGATCTAACGCATTGTTTATTAAAATTTCTTGTCGGAGTGATTTATGTTCTAACTTTGATAAATTCAATTTTGCTATTAATTTGCCTAATGCTGTTCTGATTCTGTGTCCGTATTCAACTAAATTTTCGCCTTTATTAATCTTAATATTATTAAATTCTACAGTTAGCTGCTCTAAGTCCCTAGCATCCGAAAAGTGTTCAATAATTGCGTCTTTAATTTGTGTCCACAAAATTAAGTCATCACGCGGTGATAATATTTCAGAAGCTCTGCCTCTAAATTTAGAAAAAATTGCGGCTCTAATAACCGTTTGCACTTCCGCGACTTTACTGTATCTAATATTAACGTTGTCACAAGCCATGCAAAATGCATTGATTTGTGTTTCTTTTCCCTCAAACAAGGGAATGGTGTCCAACTCAATTTTAAAAAGTTGGTAATTTATTGTGGGATTCGTCATGTCTTTTCTAACGTTAACGAATCGAGTGATTCAACTAATTCTTCCAAGTTTCTCTTACTTATTTACGCACACGCGCTTTCCAAATAATGGAAAATTTAACAAGATTGTTTTAAGGAAGTACCTTATCTGTTAATAATTAACAATGTGAGTTATTTGTGCCTACCTTGCAATGTCCGGCTATCTTCGACCTCTGCGGCGATGCAGGTGTTGGTGGTCACTAGGATGGCTCGGTGCTGCTTTTGGGGTGGTGAATTTGGTTGTTCAGGTTTGGCTCGGATCGATGCTCGATGCACTTTGGGTGATCCACTCGCGTTACCTTTGGGTTGTTCGATCGCTAATTAAGGAATTAAATTCACTCGTTTACGATAAACTTTCGCGAAACTAACTGTATTAACGATCCTACCGACTGCGCCAATTATATTTCGGTTATCGAAATATTGATTTTTAAAAAGAAATATGAAATTTCTTATTTAATACTTTATTACAATAATGTTGTTCGTACAAGGTGACAATGATAACTAACTTCTACGTTTTACAAGATTGTACATTATACTTATGCTTAACTCATCATTTTGCATTTTCAGCAAAATGATTAGTTATCACACTGAACTTAATCTAATACGAAGTCATTACCCGCATTACTTTGCAATACGAAATGAGAATTTGTTTATTAACGTCAATGCCATCCACCGAAACCAGGTTATGAATAAGAACTAGATACTGTTTTATTAAAAGTCCATCGGAGCCCAGACGTTCTCTACTGTGGTCACAAAAAAAAAAAAAACAAAATCAGAAGATCCAATACAAACTAATATTCGCAAAAAATGAAGGATTCAATATCAATTTATTTGTCTTATAGGCTTTCATTACAAATGATTCGATGCGTAACAAAATATTCAAAAACAAATATGAAACACTCTTCTCACTCTTTCCTCAGCTCTTATCTTACTACACTCTATCTTCAAATGCTTTATATTTTTTTACTCCACCTTACAACTCTAATTTTCGTCCTTTCATCAGTACTTGTTTTCATTTTCCTCGTTTCCTACTATGAATGATGCGATTAACTTTCTATCTCGCAATTCCATTCTTCCAGTTATGTACTTCGTTTTTTTTGTCTGCTTTAAACTCATGAACTCTTCATACTTTGTGCTGCTCTCTAATTTTTATTCTTCTTTCTTCTGCTGGTGTGTTCATATCTCTCTGTACCATATTTTCTTTCATACTTTTTACTCCATCTCTAATCTTCTTTATTTCCTCTATTGCATATCCTCCTCTTTCATAATATCTTCTTCACCCATCTCCATCCTTTATACTTTGTAGGCCTAATTTTGCTTGTAGTTTCCCTCAGAGAGATCAGGGAGGATGTGACTTCCCGTAAAATTTTGGTCTTGTAAGTCAATTTTCAGCTCTGGGAGATGCTCCGTTTGGGTGGTCACAAGTAACAAACAGACAGACAGACACACAATCACCTATATAGATGTAGTTAACTATAATAAACATGACAGAAAAATTTGACATTAGCGATCAATATCTTAATGTAAATTAAACATATTTTTCGGCCGTTTTTGAGTACTAAAACTTCACTCTTTTGTTAGGGTCGCCTAAAAATTGTTATTATTTCCTACTTTTTTTCTTTTTTTGTTTTTATATTCGTTTTGATTAACCCCATTATCTAATCCCAGCGCAAAATAGGAGTTTCATGGATTTGGCGACACCTCCGGAGATGCCTATGCCGCCGCTATATTTTTGAAGTAAGAGTGGAATAGAAAAGTTAAAGTCCAGCTCATCCTAGCTAAATCAAGACTCGTTCCTATCAACAAGCCGACTTTTCCTAGAATGGAACTGCTGGAGTTGTGTGCGAGATAGTACACATCTGGGCTCTTTTTAATGGAAGTGAAAAAAACTTGCCAGTTCATTGGTTTACGGCAAAGTTTTGCAACGTATTGTAGTTGTTTCTTTAAGTCTAAGCCAATTAATTAATTTATTATGTACGTGTTGATGATTGATTAGAATTTCTACAAAACTCGTCTTAATTTTTGGCCTAGGCCTGAAGAAGCAACAACACTGGGTTGCAAAGCGTTGCCTTAAACCAATGAACTGACAAGTTCTTTCACATTCAATAAAAAACGTGTACTATTTGGCATACAACGCCATTAATACATTTTGGGAAATTAGACAACTAAACGGATGTCATACCTGACTGTTAATCGGTTGGAAAAAGTCATTAAAAGTTTGATGGACTGCACGGATTTTCCTTTCATTTATTGGAATAACATCATTGGAGATTGGAAAGTTTTCAGGTCTAATCGTCAGAATAAAATCCTGAAGAATTCGGATTCCCCACATTTGATGCATGTTCCAGCATAACTGAATCTAGTGGATTTTCTGTCAAGATCGTCCTGACGATCTTACCAATAGGATCGTCTTTAGTCGAGAGTCGGAAGAAGTTCCACCGGCGTACTTACAGCGGATCGGACGGTCGTCAGTGCGCGCGGGGTATGCGCTGATGACACGCGCTTGAGAACGAGATGCGACCCTCGTTCCTCTAGCAGGTAATGTGGGCGGCCTCGACGGCTCTAACGATTTATTATTGCTTTGTTTTAATTTTCTGTTTCGGCGTACGCCAGAAAATCGTGGTACGTATTTGTCTTACGTTTCTCTGATAGTGTTTTTATTCTAAATCGTTTTGTTCCAATTTTTAGGCATTTTCCGGGTTTTTTTTTGACCGACAATCTATAACTACTTACGAAGAATCGCAATATCGAGGGATGAATAGTCCTAGGTATCCTAATTCTAACTTTTCCAGAATTGAATACAATGAACGATAACTACCGGTGCCACTACTAATTATCACCAAATGCAAGGCGAACTTATTTCAATAAGTTATATTGACTGTTGTTAAGTAAGTATTAACATTACTAAAACTACTTCTAAGTAATTTTACATCAAATTGGTAATTAAACACATTTATCTTGAGGCCCAATTAATTCTCAATTATTTAATTAAATTAGTTGTGTATTCATACATTTTTATGAAAACATGAATGTCCTACGCCCAATGCTCATGCTTACCGTATATACTCTAACAGACAAAAAATAACAAAAGTATAATTTGTTACAAGGCTCTTGAGGAAGAACCAGTTGTTTTACCAGTCGAACGTGTCCAGGATCTAGAACCATTGGTGTGGATTTAATAAGAATACAGGAAAGACAAAAGATTTGGATTGTAATAAAATACACTGCGGTCTACAAATTGATGTCATCACATCTCTATTAACTAAAGTTTCTGGAACTCCCAGTGGAGGTTTATCTCCGAGTTTGGTCGTCCCAACTTCTTAATGAGGAACAATTGAACCAACTTTGTGGGAGCAAAAAACCTGTTTGAAGCAATTGACTGGTAAGAGAAAGAAAGAATAATGAAGTTCTTTAAATCCGTTGAAAGTTAAACCCACCCACTGCAAGGAGGTATGGTGGATTCTAGGAGAGATTCGAAAAAAGTGTGAAAAGGTTGCTCCGCAAGAGAAATATAAGTTTTTTCAAAATGGGATCCGCAGTCAATCATAGCCACCATCAACAGTTGTCCGTTAATAACAATTACTGGGAATAGTGACGACTTCGAAGCTCTCATCCCTGCCCATTTTTTACGACCACTGGTTTGTTGGATGTTTCTAGAAAGAAACCTAGTTCAGGGGCTAATGGACAATTATTGGATTATGCAGAACACCCTTGCTTAACTTAAAGACCAATTTTGGAAGGAATACTTATTCCTTTTAGTTCAAAAAAGAAGAAGAAATTCCTTATCAAGTCCATTGCATTGCATAATCTATAACCTATGTTTATCTAAAAACATTTGGCTTGAATGACTATGTTTATTTCAAGAAATCGATTTTGTACTTTTTCTTTATTAGTGACATATTGAGTTTATACATCCCTCTTGCATCAAAGATTCTTAATATATTGTTGTGAATAGAAATTGAATAAATCAATTTATATAGGTAGGGTAAGCTGTATAATCTTGTAGTTATAATAAAAATTAAAAAACAACCGTTTATCGCCCCGATAAGCAAAAATAAAGTGGTTCAAACAAAAGCCATAGACAATAGAATTTACAACAACTAAACGCCACAGTGGTGACCGCCCGATGTAATATTCCTAATCAAAAGAAAACCAAGAGTTGAGAAGAAACCCTTCTAACAACACGGCTACAGCAACAGGTAGAACCACAATTTTTTTTTAAATATACCTACAAATAAACGGGAAAACAACCGCCACTGGGTCCGCTACGCTCTCTGCCACTCGACAACACGCCCGTCTACAACGCCACGCAAGCCAGCACAACGCGAATCATCAATAGACTTCTAACACAAAGCGTGCCTGATGGAGTACACACAAAGCCGTTTTGTCAACTCCATCGCCCAACAAACGACCCGCAAAGACAAAACGCCTAATTCGCTGTTTTGTTTACAAACGCATCCACAGTTGCATCATCTCTCAAACGCTGCATCATTCACATTCGAGGCATCATCCCTCAAACGCTACAATCAATGCATCATTTCACAATCGTCACATCCGCTACATAAGAGAACACATCGATCAAGAACAAACATACGTCTAAATTAATCTGTCGCGATCGTTACTTCGGAAAAACCAATCCAAAAACTAATTATACCTGTAAAAGCCTGTCTCCCACCGATCTGTCAAAAAGAAACGCGGTCACGTATACACATTGCAACCACACAATTATTTTTTAATAATTTATTTGGAATAAATATTTTTAAATTTAAAAATTTTTTAATTTTTTTTTTTTTTTTAATTTAATAAAAGAATTTTAAAAAAAAAAGAAAAAAAAATAAAAAATTGAAAAAAAAAAAAAGAAAAAAAAAAAAAAAAAAAAAAACACAAAAGCAGCAACCACGAAAGCAACAGTGCCAACAAAACCGCCCCACAACGCAAACAAGAAGATACGACTGCAAAAACATCATTTTTTGTCCATCTTCGCATAACAACTTCAGCATATTTTATCGTGGATCAATCTACTAAGGAGGGATCATATGGGGTTGCCGTCTTCAACCCCACCGTAATCGAGCATCGTTAATTCACATCTGCATAAAGTAACCATCGAAATGCGGAAAACACGCACACTCAGCATAACAAATCCGATTAAAAAACGCTGACGACCGGGAAGCATTCACACGACCTTGCAGACGAAGCAAACAACCTATTTATCACATATAAAACGGAGTAGATACGATAAGTAAATGAGTCACAAAGTCAGTTAAGTTTAAGTCCAGTTCAATTTGACACTTAATTCACATCGACCAGTCCGCAACGTTGACCAACGTGCAGCGTGCTAAGTATCGCTTACGCAGCACATAGTACGCTCTAACTATGTTCGACGACCTACGCAGCTTTCATCCATTTATGAAAATATTGCATCTCGATTACTGTAAGTAAAAATAGTAAACGCATCTAAACCGATTCGACGTCAGTTCTTTAATCTGGTTTTTATGAGATTACGCGATAAGCTAAATCAAGGCTCCCCAGCTTTTCATGGCATTTATTTGTAGAAACTTTAATTGTTTTGAACTACTTTTTCAACCCCAATCTAATGTAACCCAACCTAACACAAACTTACTAACTAACTTCAGTCGACTTAAGCATCGCCATTAGGCAGTGGAAGTTTTTATGTTGAAAATAAATTATATTTATTTTCATATTTTCATTCCCGCAGCGGAACCTGACCATCCTTCTTTTTTCTTCTATATTTCTCTCCTGTACTATATATACAGTGTGTCCAAAATTCGATGCTCACCATTGGTATTTTGGAAACGGTAAGATTACAGGGTCGGTTAAATGGAACAATATGGAGGTATTTATCTTACCTCTTCAGACCTTCTCTTGTTTTTCCAAAGAAATGCGTTGCCTACTAGATATTGCAAAAAGTGAAAATCGGCATTTTCTTTAAACTTGCGTAGAATCCACACTATTTATCCTATCAAAAATATGTAAATATAAAAGTTGTAGACATTTAGATATTGAATAATATGCGTCATTAAAATATTTTTTGCTTGCATCAGTAGCGAAATATGACCCAAAGTTGCATTTTTTAAATGGAAATGATAATTTATTTTTATACAGTTGAATTACTTGATTTTTTCCTTTTCAACGATATAAGGTTCGAGCTATTTATCTTGTGTACTTTAGAAGATATAAAGAAAAATCGTTTTTGAGATCTGTAGATGTATTTTAAAGCACATCACACTATCCATGATTGCAAATTTTAAGAAACAAACAACTGCACATCAAATCTGTCAATAATATTGTTACAGTAGTATCGTGTCAGAACTTGTAGTTGTTGTAGTAAGCTATTCATATTCAAAATTGATGATGCAGTTTTCAAACCATGAAAAAACGGACATGTTTGTTGTCTACATAAGATGCCATCGTAATTCAACTGCGGCAGCAAATGAATATCACAACTTATACCCCGAAAGAAGGCAACCTCACAGAACTTTGTTTTCCCGACTCGAGCAAAATCTTCGACAAGGTGGATCCTTCACCGCCATTCGTCCTACAACCTATCAAAAAGACAATGAGGATGCTGAAATAGCTGTTCTAGCCGCTGTTAATGTTGAGCCTTCCGTTTCAGTAAGAAAAATTTCGAATGACAGTGGTATGGCAAGAAGTTCAGTACATTATGTTTTAAAAGAAGAAATTTCATCCTTATAAGCCAATGATATGCCATCATATCAAAGAGAATGATTATGCTCGAAGAGTTACATTTTGTAGATGGTACCTGGATGAAGTTACAAACGATAATTCTTTTTCTAAAAAAATTCTTTGGAGCGATGAAAGTAGATTCACAAACAACGGCATTTACAATCGGCATAATTATCATTATTGGAATAATGAAAATCCGAAAATAGTTCGAGAATCGCGTTTCCAAGAACGATTCGGATTTAACGTGTGGTGCGGTATTTGGGAAATCGTTTGATAGGTCCATTTATTTATAATCAAACGCTTAATTCGACTAGATATCTTCAACTGCTGCAAGCCGAAGTCGAAGATGCATTGGACGAGCTACCTATTCAAGAAGAAAGAAGTATTTTGTTTCAGCAAGACGGCGCCCCGGCCCATAATTCCAGGATCGTCACTGAATATTTATCAGCAAGATTTGGAAACCGTTGGATTGGAACAAACGGTCCCATACGTTGGCCTGCGCGATCACCAGATTTGTCCATACTAGATTTTTCCTGTGGGGACACATAAAAATTTAGTATACGTTGTCAATTATGAGAACGTTAATGATTTGCAGCAGAGCGTCATGCAGGCCTTTAATTCAGTTAGCGTCCGTCAATTAATGAATTGCCGAATAAATATTGAAAAACGCTATAAAAAATGTTTAGAAGTCAATGGCCGCACTATTGAGAATCTTTTATAGGAAAACTCATTCGTTTTACGATGTTATCCACCCGTTATGTTTTTGTTATTATTGCTTACAACTTGGTAACATTATAAATCTGCCTCAAAATGATTTTTCTTTATATCTTCTAAAGTACACAAGATAAATAGCTCGAACCTTATATCGTTGAAAAGGAAAAAATCAAGTAATTCAACTGTATAAAAATAAATTATCATTTCCATTTAAAAAATGCAACTTTGGGTCATATTTCGCTACTGATGCAAGCAAAAAATATTTTAATGACGCATATTATTCAATATCTAAATGTCTACAACTTTTATATTTACATATTTTTGATAGGATAAATAGTGTGGATTCTACGCAAGTTTAAAGAAAATGCCGATTTTCACTTTTTGCAATATCTAGTAGGCAACGCATTTCTTTGGAAAAACAAGAGAAGGTCTGAAGAGGTAAGATAAATACCTCCATATTGTTCCATTTAACCGACCCTGTAACTCTTACCGTTTCCAAAATACCAATGGTGAGCATCGAATTTTGGACACACTGTATATATATATATATAATTATATGTTACGGCTAATAACCGAAGTGCGGCTACACCTAGTTTTAGCCGGTTACAAACTAGGTGCAGCCGGCCACATGCGGTTAAATTTAGATGTATCCTACTTATCTTCGGTTAAAACTAGGTATAGCCTTTACATAGTGACTAGAACTAGGTGCAACCGCACACCGATGGTTAAACTTAGGTGTATCCTATTTATCATCAGCTAGAAGTAGGTTTTCAGTTCAGTTAAGGGAAGGGGTGCAGTCCGCCGCTCGTCGCGTGTGCTTGTAGTCAGTATAAATAACAGCTCTGCGCTAGGAGGTTTACACGTGCGTTGGTCTTCGTTACAAAATGGCGGTAAACGAAGCATTAGAAACGATGAAGGCCAGTTTTAACAAAGAGTTAGACCGTGTTATAAATTCGAAACATGGCGATAACCAAAGTTACATGAGTAGTGAACAGTATTTGACGTTCATAGAAGAGGTTAAAGCTGCAAAAATAGCAACAAAACGTACAACACTACAATATCGTCGTTTGAAACGTTTTAATGTGTGTAATATTGGGGACACGGAAAAGTTAATTAGTGCTTTATCTACCAGTAGTTCCGAAAATCTTAAATATTACGTCAAGAACGCAGAATTGTTTGATATTCTTCAAGAAATACATTTGGCTATTGGACACGGTGGGAGAAACAGAATGGTTGCAGAAGCGAAAAAAGGTATGCAAATATAACTCAAGAGGCTATTCTTTTATACCTCCAATTATGCAAGCCATGTCAAATGAAACAAAAATCTCTTAGAAAAGGTCTCGTCGTTAAACCCATTTTGTCTAATGAGATGAATAGTCGTTGTCAGGTAGACTTGATAGACATGCAAACTAGTCCTGATGGAAATTTCAAGTTTATTTTAGTTTATCAGGATCATCTCACTAAATTCATACAACTACGTCCTTTACAAAGTAAAACTGCTGAGGAAGTATCGAAGATACTCCTTGACATATTTTGTATATTTGGATCACCCTCAATACTCCAGTCTGACAATGGCAGGAATTCGCTAATCGAATTGTGGAAAGTTTGACGCAAATGTGGCCAGGTCTGAAAAATTGTGCACGGGAAACCTCGTCACAGCCAGTCACAGGGGAGTGTCGAACGTGCTAATCAAGACGTTCAAAGTATGCTGATGACTTGGATGAAAGACGAAAACTGTGAAAAGTGGTCGGAAGGACTTAGATTTGTACAACTTATGAAAAATAGAGCCTATCATCATGGAATTAAAAGGTCACCTTACCAGGCTATGTTCGGTTGTTATTATTATTAATTACTTATATTGTATAAATACTTTCAACATTCTTGTTTTTTATTTTTTCAATAAAATCGAATCAATCTGGAAACGCAAGATAGGAATCTAAAAACAAAACTAAAATGCGTAACTAAACTGAAAACCTAGTTCTACCCGATGATAAATAGGATACACTTAAGTTTAACCACCGATGTGCTACTGAACCTAGTTCTAGTCGCTATGATGAAGGCTAAACCTAGTTTTAACCGAAGATAAATAGGATACATCTAAATTTAACCTCATGTGGCCGGCTGCACCTAGGTTGTAGCCGGCTAAAAATAGATGTAGCCGCACTTCGGCTATTATCCGTATATATATATATAGGGGCATCTCACTGGTACCTGTCACATATAAGATACTCTCGAAAGCACTGCTAAATAGATTAGAGAAGCAAACAGACCACCTAATTGGTGAATACCAGGCTGGGTTTCGTAAACACAGGTCGTGCGCTGAACAGATATGGAACCTTAAGATGATTCTGCAACACAAACAGAACATAACCATCACCTTCGTCGACTTTAAGAAAGCGTACGACTCAATAGACAGAGAAACCCTCTTCAAAATCCTGAAAGAATACAGAGTCGATAGGAAGACACTAACATTAATTCAGCAAACATTAACACACACACGACATCTAAAGTGAAGTTTTGTGGAGAGCTCTCAGAACAATTTGAAATTAAAACAGGAGTCAGCCAGGGCGACGGCCTCTCACCATTGCTGTTCAACCTAGTACTGGACAAAATAGTGATGGAATGGGAAAAGGCACAGAAAGGAGTCCTTTTTAGGAAAAGTAAAAGTCAAGGGCCTAGCGTTCGCAGATGATTTAGCCATCATAACGGTACGAGAAACAGAAACAATAAAAGCCATAGAGGAATTACACGAAATCGCAGCCAAGACCGGACTACAGATATCATATGAGAAAACAAAGTTCATGAGCGCCCAAAATACTCATCACTACATACAAAGTATGGAACAATACACAGAACAGAAAATGTTAAGTACCTAGGAGAAACATTACAGATTACAGGAAGAAATAACGTATCTAATGAAGAGAGAAAAGTGAAACTAGGGAAAGCCTACAAAGTGACTTGGAATCACTATAATAAGAAAGCTATCTCACGAAAGGCCAAGCTACGACACTACGAGACGGTGGTGCTACCAGAAGCACTATACGCAGCCGAGACCACAGTAATACAAGGGCAGACACGAATCAAACAGATAGAGAAGACGGAGAAAAATACTCAGGAAAATTTTTGGGGCGACGCAAAAAGACGGGGTATGGATAAAGAGGCCAGCTGAAGAATTATATGAACACACGGAGAAAATAACAGACAAAATCAGGAAACGAAGATTACAATTTAATGGGCACCTCAGCAGATTGGCACCACATAGGATAACAAGACAGATCTTGGACAGGGGTTAGCACAAGGAAAAACAACAAATGGATGAATGAAGTAAGAAATGACATGGAACAACTCAACATCACACAGGAAGCAATACAAATCAAAACACTCTTTAGGAATCTGACCAGAAGAAATAAATTACAAAAGACACCATACAATAAACGAACACAATGGACTGAACAGAGACGACAAGAACACAGCCAGAAGATGAAGGAACACTGGGTGAACAGGAAAAAGAGAAGCCGAAGAAAAGACAAGACCTAAAGTGGACTGAAGAACGGAAGCAGAAACACAGCACACGAATGAGGGAAGTTTGGGCAGAACGTAAAGAGAAACAACAGGGAAATGGACATGACGTTTAGTCTAAATGCGCTCTTCAAGGGCATAACACAAATAATAATAATATATATATATCGTCACACCCTCGGTTATTATCTCTCCATATCTCCAGCTGTACTTTCCTTCTCTTATATTTGTTCTTCTTTCTTGGATTTGTGTGTCTTTATCCTTTTGTACTATTTCCTCCCTTAATTTTCCTACTTCTTCTCTTTTCCTTTCCACTTTCTCTCTCGCGTATCCTACTTTTTTATAATACAACTTTCTTTCTTGTTGCCCATACTTTATCCTACTCTTCTTTACTTCTTTCCAATAATTAATATTTTGTTTCCCTTTCTTTCCTCAATTACTTCTTTATATGTAACTTCCCTATTCCCTGTTTGAATTCAGTTTTTTTTTCAAATTCATTTGCTTACTTGTCCTACTATCCCATTTCTTTTCTTTACTGAATCCCTAATATGAGCTTCGTTATTATTATCATACCTTAACTTATACCCCAAACATGTCACTTCATTTACACTTTCTATTTCTTCTTCCTCACACCACCAGCTTGCCGTTTATCTCCCTCCTTTTACTTTTTGAAAAACCACTGTCTTTGTCTTAACCCCACATTAGTTCTTAAGTCTCTTCGGTCTAAGAATCTTTTCACTACTGTTATCATTTCTCTCACTTTACTCACCACCATGTCGTCCGCATACGCTAACACCTACACTTTAATCCCTTCCAACACTACACCTCTAGACTGCTGCCTCCGCAATTTTTCTTCCAGATTGACTACACATAATCCAAACAGATTCGGGCTCAAAGAGTGTCTTAGTTCTTTTTGTCCAGAAACTTCTACTTCATCTTCTCACTTTACATTTTGTTTCCCTGTGCATCTCTTCTAAGCTTCAAATTATATTTTCGTCTATTTGTTTCTCTTTAAGTATTTTCAAAACTTTCTCCTGTTCATTGTCTCCTTCTTTATATATTGGGCAAATGATGACCTCACTCACTATTCAGGAATACTTTCCCCTTTCATATTCTATTAAAGATATTTCCTATGTTTTCTCTTACTTTTTCTTCTGTATATTTCCATTGCTCTTTTTGTGTCCTATTTGTATCTTCTGTTTTTTTAATTCTTTCAAGCACCTCATCTATTTCTTTCTTGTTTATTTCTCCCCTTCTCTTCATCCTTTCTTCTTTTAACACTTCTTCTTTTCCAGGGCCTTCTTCCTCTTCATCTAGCATCTCCATACAAAATGTTCTCCATTCTTTGATTCCTACACCATGTTCTCTTTTTCCCTTTCTTATTTCTTTGATCAAAAACCTCCACACCTCTCCCTCATCTTTAAATTTACCTTTTAGTCTTTTATATTCTTGTAAATCTATCATTCCTTTTTTCTATCTCCTTTTTCCTTTCTCGCTTCTTTACAATTTTATTCCACCAATTCTTTTCAGCCTCGTCCCCGTATTTCTATTTTGCGTATCTCTTTATTTCCACCGCCTCGTCCATATTTCTTACTAACTCTCTTATTCTCTCTTCCACTCCTTCTCACACCCACTGTTTCTCTACCATTTTTTTTATTTATTGCAATAATTTTCTCTCTCCATATCTTTCTTCCTCCCATTCACTTTTTATTTTGTTTTTCTTCTGTTCCCCTCTCTTCAGCTTCACCTCCAACGGTTGGTGGTTAGAGTCTTCTTCTTCTCCTACCCTAAAACTTTCTATTTTTATATTATATAAATATATATATTTATTACATATTTTTACCTTTTCTATATTCCCAATTAATATTATCCATCCTTTCTCTTT
The DNA here is from genome assembly GCA_030710515.1 of Abscondita cerata. Classification (NCBI taxonomy): domain Eukaryota; kingdom Metazoa; phylum Arthropoda; class Insecta; order Coleoptera; family Lampyridae; genus Abscondita; species Abscondita cerata. The sequence goes on from JALBCR010002723.1 coordinate 139,726, forward strand.
GCACAACTCTATGAGTTTCCGTTCCCTTTTCTTTTTATCCCGGCCACATTTTTAAACTCATTTGCTTATTTTAAACTTCTCTTTAGCCTTACTTATTGCTGTATTTTCTTCTTTTTAAAAACCTTATCTCCTTCCTTACCTCCTTTATCACCATTTTATTATATTTTCTTTATTCTCATCCCATCTTCACTCTTCTTCTTCTATCCACACTCTCTTATACTTATTTTACTCTTTAACCTTTTCATTTTGCCTTGCAGCCTCAATTTAATTTTTGTTTGTATCTCCCTTTCTTGTCACGTCTTTATTTATTTATATCCTCGTCCCTCTCAACTTGGTTTTTACTTTTCAAAATTTCTATTTTTTCCTCTACAGTTCCCACCTTCACGAATATTATTTCTTGTGTTAACTGCACAGCTTCGTCCATCTTTCTCTCTATTCCCATTTTTGCTTTAAACATGCCTTCTACTTCTCCTTTTATATCTTTTTCCTCTTTCACGTCCATTCCTTTTATTATCAAGTTATTTCTCTATTTTTCTTTTCTGTACATACCTATTATTTCTCCAACATTTCTACAATATTTTATAGTTTTTTGTATTTATCTTCCCAGTTCTTATTCATTGTCTTCATTTTCTTCAAATCTTCATTAGATTTATCTTGTTTTTCTCTCATCTTCCGTATTTTTATTAACATCTCCCTGCATACTTCCATCATATCATTTCCCTCTTTTTCATAACTTTCTATTTGTGGTGTTCTTTATGTCTCTTGTAATGTAATTTCGATGTTTCAAATTTTCAACGCTTACTTAATGAGACAATCATTTATAGAAATCCTGTACTTTAATTATTAATTTCGTAGAGTGGAACGTATGTGATGATGATTTCTACTAATTGTTTTCAGTTACCCATCAAGGACGTAAGTAGCATCAAAATCTTTTTAGAAGTTTTGTTAGGCTTGCTGGGTATATTTTTAATTTGTGTTGCTTCGAACAACGTTGACACTGAAAACGACCGTTTAGCAAAATCAATTTATAGTGTCAATTTCGTGAGCACACAATTAACTTTTCAAAAATCGTTGATTATGATTTTACGTCAAGCTCAAAAACCAATCAACATCAGGGCTGCGAGAATTCTGAACGTATCTTTTATTACTTTCACGACGGTAAATTAATTTACGTATTTTTTGCGGAAACTTATTTAATTTGTTGCAAATTTTGCGCTCCATTTATTCTTCTTATACTATGTTGAAAACAGTGCGTTCTAATGTTAACCTTTAAGAAACGCTTGTCTTTGATTAATCGATATTCTAGATACAACCTAAGAAAGTAACTTGTCACATGTGTCAAATGTAACCTCAAATTTTTCTTCTTGTTTCTTAAATTTTGAATTTTACTTAACGACTTTTTGTAATTTGAACACAAAATAAATTGTCACAAAAATACATTTTTACAACTAATTACCTTACAGTAGGTATGTCTTTTTGACACGAATTAAACTAGCTTTAAATGTTGCTTCCTCACTCGCACACAAAAAAAACAATTTTTTTTGCAATAGTACAAAAATTATTACACATTTTATCACACGGAAAACTCAACTAAAAATTAAATGTTAAAATATGTATTACCCAAGGTAATTTTAAAACAAAAATGAATTTTATAAAAAATGTCAGAGTAAGAAGGAACAAAAAAGAATAGTTATTACAAAGTATTTAGGAGAAGTAAAAAATGAAAAGATCACCTGAGAAAAAGGAGAGGAGAAGGGAGGAGAGTAGTTATAAAAAAAGCAAGGTGAAGTGATGAAAGAACATATGGTGAAAAATGTTAAAAAATTTAAATTAGACCAAGAGAATATTATAAAGGGAGGTAAAAGAGATGAAAAAGAAATAAATAATTGTGAAAAGAGAAACAAAAATGCAAGGACTTTTGAGGAAAAGTGCGACAGTTTAGAGCGAAGAGAAGAACTTATAGAAAAAGAACAAGAAAAAGGATTTGATTAATAAAAAGATTACAAAACAAAGGAGGTAAAAGAAATTAAAGACGAGATAAAAGATATTAAAGAACAAAAAATATACACGTAAAAATAGAACAAAAAATAAAATTATTATTTATTCTTTTTACAATAATAAAATGATTCGGTTATGTACGTTTATTTTGGTCTATTATCTACAAACGACATTGACGTGCCGTCGTTTGACAGTTATAAGATACATAAAGAACGACACTCTTAAAATGATACAAAAAGCATAAGCACACAAGCATCAGATTAATTCATCGATCAATCGGGATAAATAAAACGAATAAACTATACTACCTCAATCAATCAACTTATTATACATTCATTCTAATTGTAAGTTATTCTTTTCTTTCTTTTATCCTGTCTCGCCTCTTCTTTACGTCCCTCATCTACTTAATCTCTTCTCCTCTTCTGCCAATAGCTTTCTTATTTTCCTCCACTCTTTCCTCAATTCACCACACTCCTCCCTCATATGTTCTAAGTTTTCCCACCTTTCTCTACACAACCTACAATTTTTGTCCTTGTCGTTTCACCGATACCAATTTTCAGTTTGAAGAATTGAAAAAAATAACAAGTGCCTTGTCAAAGAGTTTTGCTGAAAAAACAGTAATAATATACGTGTTTGTGAGAGTGAAACATGGTGTTAAAATAAGTGATCAACATAAAATATAAGTGTAGCTGAGCTCTATGATATATATAAAAAAGCAACAACAATAGAAGTTAGAAACAATGGATAACACAAGAGTATCAGAGGGTATGGAAACAAGGCAGGCAGTCAGAAAGTATATACATTTTTAAAGTCGGAGACGAAGAAGAATCAAACCGTTAATCTTTGGAAGTGTATCTGGGTGACAGAAATAAGGAAGATGCAGGAAAAAGATAAATATGGAAATGGAAGAAAATAAATCAGAAGAAATAGAAAACAGGCATATTGAAGATAAACTATAAAGAAGAATGTAAAAAAGGAAGAAAAATTACTAAAATTAGTATAGGAAATAACATACAAAAAGCAAGTATAAGATTTTTTTAATATAGAAAGAAAAAAAAGTAGAGGATTAGGTATAGATCTAAACAATATTCTGTATGAAACTGCTAGAAGGAAAATTAGAACGACAAATACATAAAAATGTAAGCAATAAAAAAACAAATAAGAAATTGGGAAGTGTATACAAAAGAAGTAGAATCAATGAAAAAGGTAAAAAATGCGGAAAGTACAGATAGAACTTATAAGGAGTGGCAGTATACCTACAGGAGAAAACATAAAGGGAAAGATTTAGAAGTATATTTAATAAAACGGGAAAAGGTAAAGATTTTTCAAACCAGTGAAGGAAAGCAATAATATGTCTATTATATTAAGGAGGAGAAAAGAAAACATATAATTAAAAACTATAGAAGTATAAGCACTAAGTAATACAGAAAAAAATATATATGTACGGAAATTTTAGAAAACGTCTTTACAAGGAGATGGAGCTGGCTTTTGAATTACAAGAAAAGCAGTTGATAATATTTATATACTGAAACAAAGAAATTGAAAAAAAAAGGAAGGAAGATGTGCGCTACATTTATCGACATATGATAATGTGGATAGACAGAAGATAATAATTAAAAAAAATTTTAATAATAATAATATTTATTGTATATAGAGAAAAGAAAAGATATACACAAAAGGTGGGAGATTCAGTAGAATGCTGTTCTAACACTCCAACCAACAAAAGATGTATCCGTAGATTTGGTGGAATCTAAGAAATATACAAATAGTCCAGTGCATTTAGGAAACTTTTATAGGTGTGATCCACCATTTTTGTACACATTTTTTCTTTTACCTTCCATTCGAAAGGGTTTTCTTCGGTGAGTTTAACCCTAAGTTTGCGCACCCCTAAAACCAACCCTTTCTTTGCAATCTTAAGTTTGGTGAATTTTTATATCACGCGTTCTATTATTGCACAGTCATAAACTTGGTGTCTTTAGATTCGTATTGAGTTATATTTTCAAAGATAGGAGTTGAAAAGGCGTAAAAACTTATTTTTAAGTCGTTCTGTCGACTTTGAAGAGCAACAACTTTTTTCCCGTTAAACGCACAGTTTTTTGTGATATAGCATTTTTGAAAATATAATTCAAAACAAATCCAAAGACACCAAGTTTATGACTGTGCGATAATCAGAACGCGAGGTATAAAAATAAAAAAAAACACCAAATCCAAGATTGCGACGAAAGGTTGGTTTTAGGGGTGCGCAAACTTAGAGTTAAACTAACCAAGAAAAACCCTTTCGAATGAAGGGTAAAAGAAAAAATGTATACAAAAATGGTGGGATAATTCCTAAATGCACTGGACTAAAAGGGCGTTTTTCAAAACTCACCTGTTGCAAGACCAGGTTAAACCGGTTCGGTATCTGGGTGTTTCTAAACAGATCGATTTCGTTACGATACAATTTACCGATGTGTTTCTAAATTAACCGGTTGAGCGCTAGACCGAAACCGGAGCCGAACCGGAACTATCTGGTTGTTGAAACTTTGGGCATTTTTCAACTTACCGCTCATTCACCGATCAAATCAACCGGTGCCTCAATCGGTTTAATCACCTCTGATTTTAGGCGGTTATTTGCTTTTGAAATAAGAGAAGAACTAAAAATCGGTGAAACATAGTTGACGTAACCTAAAAGTTTTATCTGAATGTGTTGTTTTTATATTTTTAATTTAAACAACCAGTTATAAATAAACAACACTTACGCCCTTGTCGACTTACTATCATGCAAGCTAATAAACAGATATCAAAAAAGATCTATACCTAGTACTTCTGAATCAATTTTTAAAATACCTACTAATATTCTGAACGCGATATATCAATTACAAATAACAAGCTAATAAAGCAAAAGTAAGGTTAACCGAAGTTCTTGAAACCGGTGAAAAAACGCCCATCAGTGAATAATTGCAATAAACCTTACTTTTGCTTTACTTGCTTGCTTATTTGCAATTGAATTGTGTTCGGAATATTAGAAGATGTTTTAGAAATAGATAATATTTATTGGAAGCCCGTTCTCAGTTATATAAAAACAACACATTCCGTTAAAACTTCTAGGTTATGTTAACTAGGTTTCACCGAATTAACCTCTATCACCGCTTACCGCAAATAGCCGTTGATTAATCTGGTTGAAACACCGGTTTATTTGACCGGTGAATGAGCGGTGAGTTTTGAATAATAGAACTAAAGTGAATAGAAATGTAAGTAAAGCATTCTAGGCAATGAAAAGACTTAGGCAGGTATGTCCATTGAACCAAAGCTTATTTTAAATTTATATTAGAGATTTTATTATAGTGTAACACATTTTACCACAGTTTTTACACACTACAATAGTATAATAACATTTTAAAAGGTAGGCAACCGTATTTAAGACTGGTATGCAGTACGTAGTGATTACAACCGACAGTGACTGATTGATTTCTTCATTATAGAAACGGTTGCTTCCCAAGTTTAGGTGCCAATTACGTCAACCCAAGTGCAACAAGGTGTAGATTAGTTAATGTGATTAATTATCAATTTTCTTAATCAACAATAAATAGAATTGCAACCACACCACAAAGTATGTTATAGCCACGCCATTTAACTGAAAACATAATTTTATTACCAATTTTGGCCAATAAGACATTCACTTGCAGTAGCAAACAATTTAACTCCCATAAAAACAATACCCCAAGCGTTTAAAGAAGGTTGGCATAAGCGAAGCGTGGTGATTAACAACTCAACCTGCAAAACATTAATTATTAGAATTATTTCTATATAATGATCTAGTTACTTGAGAAACTCGCTTGGGTCCAAACTGGCACGCTCTATATTTGTATAAAAAAGACAACATCCGGTAGTTCTAAAACAACAGAACGCGGTAACCATTGCTTAAAAACTTAGTACCAAATCTTTTACCTCTGTATAAAGTCTTTCAGCTTGAAAGTTAAAAAAAAAACCTAGCAAATAAGTGATGTAAACCCCAAAAGTCTCTGTTACAAATGAAACAAATTCAATTTGTTTCTTCGCCAAAATGACCAAAACAGCTGGAGTTATAACATTAACGGCGATCGTAGTCAGTATCCAAAGAATTACACCAAAACCCATCATTCGGTTGTAATAATTGAAGGTATAGTATGTTTTTTTGTATAAACTTAGTAAAGCGTTCAACTTCTTATCAAAATCGACAGCTCTAGAATCTGTCAAAATTACTTTTAACTGTCTGTAACAAAAAGAGGTCAAGTAATTGTACAAGTCACAAAATTTTATAAAACGAGAGGAAACATAAACTTATGAGTAAGCTTAACGTGTTGATAAGCTTTAAAAAAGCATTTGACTGATCTTTCTCCCATAGAAACACTTGGATTAATACTATAAAAATCGGTCCTATGATGTAAAATATTGCATTTTTTCTAAGTCTTTGCGTTTCTGTTATTGGTAGCACGTCATCGCACGTTGTACGTCCGTACAGGTTTATGTTTGCTTGCAAAGCCTTGACAAAGACGTAAATAAAATTCATCATAATCAGGCTTTGTAAAATACTATTCCATGATTTGATGCAATCCATGAAGTTTATAAAAAGCATCAACCACGACTCGTTGAAAATGGTCGCAAAATCATTTATTAGATGAATTACATAATAAATGCAAGCGCCGGTTAAATTACAAAACACTAATAATATGATTGCGTAGCTTATCTTTGAAAAACTGTACGTTACAATAATGGATGATGAGTTATTCTGCAAACATTCAATTGTTCCGGGAGGTCCCGCAAACCATTTTGTTATTTGTAGAAAAGGTCTGATGGTACAGTGTATGCAATTTTTATGAACCATTTTCGTATGACGTACTTCGTCGAACTACTGATAAACAATTTTTGTATTTCATGTAAAACGTGTATAGAGTTATCAGTTGCTTAAGATCAGGCAGTTACCGAAATATGCCAACTGACGATTAAGTATAACGACAGTAAACAGATCTTGATGAAAGATTAGGTATGTACAATCGGAAGTTATAAGAATCGATATATGTATATATATTTGAATAAAATATTGAATATTGAAAGATACGAATTGAGAATTTGTTTATTAACGTCAATTCCATCCACCGAAACCAGGTTATGAATAAGAACTAGATACTGTTTTATTAAAAGTTCATCGGAGCCCAGACGTTCTCTATTGTGGTCACAAAAACAAAAAAACAAAATCAGAAGATCCAATACAAACTAATATTCACAAAAAAATGAAGGATTCAATATCAATTTATTTGTCTTATATGCGTTCATTAACAAATGATTCGATGCGTAACAAAATATACAAAAACAAATATGAAACACTCTTCTCACTCTTTTCTCAGCTCTATCTTTAAATGCTTTATATTTTTTACTCCACCCTACAATTCTAATTTTCGTCCTTTCATCAGTACTTGTTTTCATTTTCCTCATTTCTACTATAAATGATGCGATTAACTTTCTATCTCGCAATTCCATTCTTCCGATTATGTTACTTCGTTTTTTTCTGCTATTAACTCATGAACTCTTCATACTTTGTGCTGCTCTCTAATTTTTATTTTTCTTTCTTCTGCTAGGGTGTTCATATCTCTCTGTACTATTTTTTCTTCCTTACTTTTTGCTCTATCTTTAATGTTTTTTATTTCTTCTATTGCATATCCTCCTCTCTCATAAAATCTTCTTCTCCCATCTTCATCATATTTATACCTTGTAGGCCTAATTTTGCTTGTAGTTTCCCTCAGAGAGGTCAGGGAGGAAGTGAATTTTGGTCATGTAAGTCAATTTTCAGCCCTGGGAAATGCTCCGTTTGGGTGGCCATAAGTAACAAACAGACAGACAAACACACAATCATCTATCTTATATAGATGTAGTTAACTATGGCAACCATGACAGAAAAAATTGACATTAGCGATCAATATCTTTATGTAAATTAAGAAAATATTGATGGATGGCACCACCCATGAACTGCAAAAAAAAACATATTTTTTGGCCGTTTTTGAGTACTAAAACTTTACTCTTTTGTTACGGTCGCCTAAAAATTGTTATTATTTCCTACTTTTCTCCTTTTTTTGTTTCTATATTCGTTTTCATTAACCCCATTATCTAATCCCAGCGTTAAATGGTAGTTTCATGGATTTGGCGACACCTCCGGAGATGCCTATGCCGCCGCTATATTTTTGAGGTCAGAGTGGAATAGAAAAGTTAAAGTCCAGCTCATCCTAAAGATGAGCTAAAGAGCTAAATCAAGACTCGTTCCTATCAACAAGCCGACTTTTCCTAGAATAAAACTGCTGGAGTTGTGTGCGAGATAGTACACATCTGGGCTCTTTTTAATGGAAGTGAAGAAAACTTGTCAGTTCATTGGTTTACGGCAAAGTTTTGTAACGTATTGTAGTTGTTTTTTTAAGTCTAAGCCAATTAATTAATTTATTATGTACGTGTTGATGATTGATTAGAATTTCTACAAAACTCGTCTTAATTTTTGGCCTAGGCCTGAAGACGCAACAACACTGGGTTCCGAAGCGTTGCCTTAAACCAATGAACTGACAAGTTTTTTCACTTTCATTAAAAAACGTGTACTATCTGGCATACAACACCATTAATACATTTTGGGAGATCAGACAACTGAACTGATGTCATACCTGACTGTTAGTCGGTTAGAAAAAGTCATTAAAAGTTCGATGGACCGCACGGATTTTCCTTTCATTTACTGGAGTAACATCATTGAGGATTGGAAAGTTTTTGGGTTTAATCGTCGGAAGAAAATCCTGAAGAATTCGGATTCCCAACAATTGATGCATGTTCCAGGATAACTAAATCTAGTGGATTTTCTGTCAAGAGGATGCAGTCCAGTGAGTCGACGTAATGGTAAGATCGTCTCTAGTCGAGAGTCGGAAAAGTTCCACCGGCGTACTTAAAGCGGATCGGACGGTCGTCGGTGCGCGCGGGGTATGCGCTGATGACACGCGCTTGAGGAAGAGATGCGACCTTCGTTCCTCTAGCAGGTAATGTGTGCGAGCTCGACAGAAGTAACAATTCATTTTTGCTTAGTTTTAATTTTCTGTTGCGGTGTACGCCAGAAAATCGTGGTACGTGTTCGTCTTACGTTTCTCTGATAGTGTTTTTCTTCTAAATCGTTTTGTTCCAATTTTTAGGCATTTTCCGGATTTTTTTATTTTCACCGACAATCTAAAACTACTTACGAAGAATTGCAATATCGAGGGATGCATATTTCTAGGTATCATAGTTCTAACTTTTCCAGAATTGAATACAATTAACGATAACTACCGGTGCCACTACTAATTATCACCAAATGCAATGCGAACTTATTTCAATAAGTTATATTTACTGTTGTTAAGTAAGTATTACTAAAACTACTTCTAGGTAATTTTATATCAAATTTGTAATTAAACACATTTATCTTGAGGCCCAATTAATTCTCAATTATTTAATGAAATTAGTTGTGTATTCATACATTTTTTTATGCAAAAATTAATGTCCTACCGTATATACTCTAACCGACAAAAAATAACAATAATATAATTTGTTACAAGGCCTTTGAGGAGGAACCAGTTGTTTTACGAGTCGAATGTATATAGGATCTAGAACCACTGGTGTGGATTTAATGGGAGTACAGAAAAGATAAAAGATTTGGATCGTGATCAAATACACTGCGGTTTACAAATTGATGTCATCACATCCCTATTGACCCAAGCTTCTGGAACTCCCTGTGGAGGTTCATCTCCGAGTTTGGTCGTCCCAACTTCTTAATAAGCGACAATGGAACCAACTTTGTGGGAGCAAAAAACCTGTTTGAAATCTGGTAAGAGAAAGAACGAATAATGAACAAAAGCTATAGACAATAGAATTTCCAACAACTAAACGTCACAGTGGTGACCGCCCGACGTGATGTTTTTAATCAGAGGAAGACCAACAATCGAGGAGAAGCCCTTCTAGCAACACGGAAAATAAACGGGAAAACGACCGCCACTGGACCCACTACGTTCTCTGACATCCGACGACACGCCCGTCCACAACACCACGCCAGCCAGCACAACGCGAATTATCGATACGACTCCTAACACAAAGCGTGCCACCACAACTACCTCATGACGTGACACACATCAACATCGACTGATAGAGTACACAAAAAACAGATTTTTCAACTCCATCGCCCAACAAACGACCCGTAAAGACTAAACGCCTCATTCGGTACATTGTCTTACAAACGCATCCACCGCTGCATCATTTCACAATCGTCACATCCGCTACTTAAGAGGACACATCGATCAAGGACAAACATACGTCTCGATATCACAGATCTGTCCTCGATCACGTACACACATTCGGCACCAGTAACTCAATAGGCCCAAAACTTCATGGTTTACCTGTGCGGGAGCAACGCGCTTGTCTCACGACATAGAGCTTGCGACGCCGGTTTCTTACACCATCGCCTGTCAAATACAGGAAACGGTGGAGTAACGAGCTCCCGTCCTCATTCGTAACGCAACAGCTAGCCTAAGCTTCGTCTGTCGCATACAGGTACCATGCGACGTCTTCTCGGCATTCGCATTGCATCAATCGCCTCTGAAGTAAGCACCCGCAATAGCAACCTAAGCAACCTCTGCAAACGCAAGCACACGTAGCAGCATCTAAAGTAAGCAACACACAAAGGCAGCAACCACAAAAACAACAGTGTCAACAAAACCGCCTCACAACGCAAACAAGAAGATACGACTGCAAAACCATTTTTTTGTCTATCTTCGCATAACAACCTTCAGCATATTTTATCGTGGATTAATCTACTAAGGAGGGATCATATGGGGTTGCCGTCTTCAACCCCACCGTAATTGACATCATTAATTCACATCTGCATTTCAAATCCGATTAAGAAACGCTGACGACCGGGAAGCATTCACACGACCTCGCAGACGAAGCAAACAACCTACTTATTACATATAAAACGGAGTAGATCACGATAAGCAAATGAGTTACAAGTCAGTTAAGTTTAAGTCCAGTTCAATTTGACACTTAATTTACATCGACCAGTCCGCAACGTTGACCAACTGCAGGCGTTAACTTAAGCGACCGACGATTTACGACTTAACATGTAATACCACGGTGCCGATTATTGTATACGCAGTACATAAGTACGCTCTAACTATAAATTGACGACCTACGCAACTTTCATCCATTATATGAAAATATTGCATCTCGATTACTGTAAGTAAAAATAGTAAACGCACCTAAACCGATTTGACGTCAGTTCTTCAATCTCGTTTTAATGAGATTACGCGATAAGCTAAATCCAGTGCTCCCTGCTTTCATGGCATTCATTATGTTGTAGAAACTTTAATTGTTTTGAACTACTTTTCAACCCCAATCAATTTAACCCAACCTACACAAACTTACTAACTTCAGTCGACTTGCCACCATTAGGCAGTGGAAGTTTATATGTTAAAAATAAATAATATTTATTTTTATTTTCTTCATTCTCAGAGCAGAACCTGACCATCCTTCTCTTTTCTTTTATATTTCTCTCCTGCACCCTACATATATATATATATATATTGTGACACCCTCGGTTATTATCTCCTCCATATCTCCTACACTTGTATTTTCCTTCTCTTATCTTTGTTCTTTTTTCTTGGATTTGTGTGTCTTTTATCCTTTTGTACTATTTCCTCCTTAATTTTCCTCCTTCTTCTCTTTCCTTTCCACTTTCTCTCTCGCGTATCCTACTTTTTTATAATACAACTTTCTTTCTTGTTACTCATACTTTATCCTACCCTTCTTTACTTCTTTCCAATAATTAATATTTTGTTTTTTCTCTTTCCTCCATTACTTCTTTATATGTAACTTCCTATTCTCTGTTTGAATTCAGTTTCTTTTCAAATTCACATAGTCCCCTACTATATATCCTGGGTTTCCTAATCTAAATCTACTGTCCATCTCAATACTTTTCCTGAAGTTTCTCCATCTGTTCCCATCCTTCCAACCCCATATTTCCATACATCATCACGCTCTTTACTAATTTATCAAACATCCATCTTTTTCCCTCCATCTCATTTCCTATCACCCTTTTTCCCAAACTCCTTACCTGTCCTACTATCCCATTTCCTATCTTTACTGAATCCCTAATATAAGTTTGGTTATTATTATCATATCTTAACTTATACCCCAAACATGTCACTTCATTTACACTTTCTATTTCTTCTTCCTTACACCACCAGCTTGCCTTTTATCTCCCTCCTTTTACTTTTTGAAAAACCACTCTTTTGTCTTCCCCACATTAGTTCTTAAGTCTCTTCGGTCTAAGAATCTTTTCACTACTGTTATCATTTCTCTCACTTCACTCACCACCATGTCGTCCGCATACGCTAACACCTACACTTTAATCCCTCCCAAAACTACACCTCTAGACTGCTGCCTCCGCAATTCTTCTTCCAGATTGACTACACATAATCCAAACAGATCCGAGCTTAAAGAGTGTCTCAGTTCTTTTTGTCCAAAACTTCTACTCCATCTTCTCACTTTACATTTTGTTTCCCTGAACATCTCTTCTAAGCTTCCAATTATATTTTCGTCTAATTGCTTCTCTTTAAGTATTTTCCAAAACTTTCTCCTGTTCACATTGTCTCCTTCTTTATATATTGGGCAGATGATCACCTCACTCCACTGTTCAGGAAATACTTCCCCCTTTCATATTCTATTAAAGATATTTTCTATGTTTTCTCTTACTTTTTCCCCTGCATATTTCCATTGCTCTCTTTGGGTCCTATCGGTACCTTCTGTTTTCTTTTTTAATTCTTTCAGCACTTTTCTATTTCTTTCTTGTTTATTTCTCCCCTTCACTTTATCCTTTTTCTTCTAGCACTTCTTCTTTCCCTGGGCTTTCTTCCTCTTCATCTAGCATCTCCATACAAAATGTTCTCCATTCTTTTATTCCTACACCATGTTCTCTTTTTCCCTTTCTTATTTCTTTGTCCAAAACCTCCACACCTCTCCCTCATTTCTCAAATTCTTTACTTTTCTACTACTTCTTTCTTGTATTCATCTTTCCTTTACCACACACTTCTTTAAATTTACCTTTTATATTCTTATAGATCTATCATTTCTTTTTCTATCTCCTTCTTTCCTTTCTCGATTCTTTACAATCTTAATTTCACCAATTCTTTTCAGCCTCGTCCCCGTATTTCCATTTTACGTATCTCTTTCTTTCCGTCGCCTCTTCCATATTTCTTACTAACTCTCTTATTCTTTCTTCCACTCCTTCTCACACCCACTGTTTCTCTACCATTTTTTTAATATATTGCAATATTTTCTCTCTGTTCCCCTCCCTTCAGCTTCACCTCTAACGGTTGGTCGTTTGAGTCTTCTTCTTCTCCTACCCTAAAACTTTCTATTTTTTATTATATAAATATATATATTTCATATTTTTCACCTTTTCTATATTCCCAATAAATATTATCCATCCTTTCTCTTTGCACAACTCTATGAGTTCCGTTGCCTTTTCTTTTTATCCCGGCCACATTTTAAAACTCATTTGCTTATTTTTAACCTTCTCTTTAGCCTTACTTATTGCGGTATTTTCTACTTTTTAAAAACCTTATCTCCTTCCTTACCTCCTTTATCACCATTTTATTATATTTTAGTCTCACCCCATCTCCACTCTTCTTCTTCTATCCACACTCTCTTATACTCTATTTACTCTTTAACCTTTTCATTTTGCCTTGCAGCCTCGATTTAATTTTTGTTTGTATCTCCCTTTTCTTCTTTGTCACGTCTTCATTTATTTATATCCTCGTCCCTCTCAACTTGTTTTTACTTTTCAAAATTTCTATTTCTTCCTCTACAGTTCCCACCTTCACGAATATTATTTCTTGTGCTAACTGCACCGCATCGTCCATCTTTCTCTCTATTCCCATTTTTGCTTTAAACATGCCTTCTACTTCTCCTTTTATATCTTTTTCCTCTTTCACGTCCATTCCTTTTATTATCAAGTTATTTCTCCATTTTCCTATTCTGTACATACCTATTATTTCTCCAGCATTTCTACCCTATCTTATAGTTCTTTGTATTTATCTTCCCAGTTCTTACTCATTGTATTCATTTGCTTCTTAATTTTCTTCAAATCTTTATTAGATTTATCTTGTTTTCTCTCATCTTCCGTATTTCTATTAACATTTCCCTGCATACTTCCATCATTTCATTTCCCTCTTTTCATAACTTTCTATTTGTGGTGTTCTTTATATTTCTTGTAATGTAATTCCGATGTTTCAAATTTTAACGCTTACTTAATAAGACAATCATTTATAGAAATCCTGTACTTTAATTATTAATTTCGTATAGTGGAACGTATGTGATGATGATTTCTACTAATTGTTTTCAGGTACACATCAAGGACGCAGGTAGCATCAAAATCATTTTAGAAGTTTTGTTAGGCTTGCTGGGTATATTTTTAATTTGTGTTACTTCGAACAACGTTGACACTGAAAACGAACGTTTAGCAAAATCTATTTATAGTGTCAACTTCGTGAGCACACAATTAACTTTTCAAAATCGTTGATTATGATTTTAGGTCAAGCTCAAAAACCAATCAACATCAGGGCTGCGAGAATTCTGAACGTATCTTTTATTACTTTCACGACGGTAAATTAATTTACGTATTTTTTGCGGAAACTTATTTAATTTGTTGCAGATTTTGCGCTCCATTTATTCTTCTTATACTAGGTTGAAAACAGTGCTTTCTAATGTTAACCTTTAAAAAACGCTTGTCTTTGATTAACTGATATTCTAGATACAACCTAAGGAAGTAACTTGTCACATGTTATAGAACAAGGAGTGTCAAATGTAACCTCAAATTTTTCGTCTTGTTTCTTATATTTTGAATTTTACTTAACGACCTTTTGTAATTTGAACACAAAATAAATTGTCACAAAAATAGATTTTTTACAACTAATAGCCTTACAGTAGGTATGTCTTTTTGACGAATTAAACTAGCTTGAAATGATACTTCCTTGCTCGCACACAAAAAAAAACAATTTTTTTGCAATAGTACAACAAATTATTACACATTTTTATCGTACGGAAGGAAAACTCAATTAAAAATTAAATGTTAAAATATGTTTTACCCAAGTAGTAAATTAAACAATTCAACAAAATCTTAAATAATTAATGGAGTGTAGGTATAATTGTAATTTTAAACGAAAATGAATTTTATAAAAATGTCAGAGTAAGAAGGAACAAAAAAGACAAGAATAATAGTTATTACAAAGTATTTAGGAGAAATAAAAAATGGGAAGATCACCTGCGAAAGAGGAGGGGAGAAGGGAGGAGAGTAGTTATATATAAAAAGTCAAGATGAAGTGATGTAGAAAAGATGTTAGAACTATTTAAATTAGACCAAGAGAATATTATGAAGAGGAGGTGAAAGAGATGAAAGAAGAAATAAAAAATTTGTGAAAAGAGAAAACAAAATGCAGGACTTTTGAGAAAAAGTGCGACAGTTTAGAGAGAAGAGTAAAACTTAGAGAAAAACAAGAAAAAAAGATTTGATTAGTAAAAGATTAGAAAACAAAGGAGGGTAAAAAGAAATTAAAGGCGAGATAGAGATATTAAAGAACAAAAATATATAGGTAAAAATAGAACAAAAAATCAAATTTTATTTGTTTTTCTACAATAACAAAATGCTTCGGTTATGAACGTTTATTTTGGTCTATTATTTACAAACGATATTGACATGCCGTCATTTGACAGTTAGGTTAATTTGGCATCAAAACTGTTTGTACAAGCAAACGGAATTTGTTATTGATGTTATCCTTGTTAGTTACATGAGTTAATAAGATACATAAAGAACGACACTCTTATAATGATACAAAAGGATAAACAAACACACAAGCATCAGATTAATTCATCGATCAATCGGGATAAATAAAACGAATGAACTATACTACCTATTTCCTTTTATTTTTTGTATATAACTTATTATATCTTCATTCTAATTGTAGAGTTTTTTCTTTTTTTCATCCTGTCCTCTCCTCTTCTTTACGTTGGAGAGGATGGATAATACAAGAGCATCAGAAAGTGTGGAAACAAGGCAGGCAGTCAGAAAGTATATACATTTTGTCGGAGACGAAGAAGAATCAAACCGTTAATCTTTGGAAGTGTATCTGGGTGAAAGAAATAAGGAAGATGCGGAAAAAAGATAAATATGGAAATGGAAGAAAAATAAATCAGAGAAATAGAAAACAGGCATATTGAAGATAAACTATAAAGAAGAATGTAAAAAATGAAAAAAAAAAATTACTGAAAAGATATAGGAAATAACATACAAAGGAAGTTTAAGATTTTTTAATATAGAAAGAAAAAAGGTAGAGGATTAGGTATAGATCAAAACAATATTTTGTATGAAACTGCTAGAAGGAAAATTAGAACGACAAATACATGAAAGCGTAAGCAATGAAGAAAACAAATAAGAAACAGGGAAGTGTTTACAGAAGATGTAGAATCAATGAAAAAGGTAAAAACCGGAAAGCACAGACGGAACTTATAAGAAGAACAGTGGCAGTATACCTACAGAAGAGAAAATGAAGGAAAGATTTAGAAGTATATTTAATAAAACGGGAAAAGGTAAAGATTTTTCAAAACAGTGAACGAAAGCAATATGTCTATTATATTAAGGAAGAGAAAAGAAAATAATTAAAAACTATAAAAGTATAAGCACTAAGTAATACAGAAAAAAATATATATGTACGGAAATTTTAGAAAACGTCTGTAGAAGGAGATGGAGATGGCTTTTGAATTACAAATAAAGCAGTTGATAATATTTATATACTGAAACAAAGAAATTGAAGAAAAAAGGAAGGAAGATGTACGCTACATCTACGACATATAAGCACTGTTTGATAATGTGGATAGACAAAGATAA
>JALBCR010002724.1:0-40124 GCA_030710515.1 Abscondita cerata
CTATAGTGGATTTATTATCTGATTAGTGGTCAATTTTTTTTAACGTTGCTTTATCTTCATGCCTTTATTCTGAAATAGATAGTTTGCTTTGCCTTACCTTGTTGAATTGTTTGCTTGTTGCGAGATTATGTCTTGTAATGCAAGTTTAGGGCGTTTGTGTTTGTGGTTTGGGTTTGCAGTGTATTCTAGTATTCTTTTGATTGTGGGATTTGAGTGTGTTAGCATTTTAGCGTGTGTGTTTGTGGCTAGTTTAGCGATGTGTTCCTGTATGGTCGGCATTTTTGCTTCCCTGTGTAGTATGTCGTTTGGGTGGTACCATTCTGCCTGCATGCAGAGTCGAATGGCTTTGTTTTGTGCGGATTGTATTTTTCTGTGGTTTGTTTTGTTTGTTTGCAGCCACGATTCGGCGGCGTAGGTGAGTATCGGTCGTATGCATGATTTGTACAGGTGTAGTTTTGTATGTGTAAAGAGTTTGCTTTTTCTATTGAGTAATGGGAATAGGTGATAGCGTATTCGGTTTGCTTTCTCTATTTGTATGTTTGTGTGCTTTGTGAAAGTGAGTTTTTGGTCGAGTGTTACTCCGAGGTATTTCACTGTGTTTGACCAAGGAATGTTTGTATTGTTTAGTGTTAAGTGTCGAGTTGGTGCTTTTTTTATTGGTTTGTGTGTGAATATGATTGCCTGGCTTTTCGAGGGGTTGACCGCAAATCGCCAATTGTCATACCATTTCTGGAGTAAGAGTAGGTGACGTTGAAGTCGTTTCTCGATGCAGGTAACGACTCTCGAGTGTGTGAGTATTGCGGTGTCGTCCGCGTATAATGCGAGTAGCGTCTCATTTGTACGTGGTGTATCGTAGGTGTAGATGTTAAACAAGGTCGGACCGAGGATGGATCCCTGGGGTACCCCTGCGTTTATGTGTTTCGTGTTTGAGTGCGTGTTGTTTATGTGTACGGCGAATTGTCTGTTGTGTAAGTACGACGAGATTAGTTTAATGAGTGAAATTGGGATTCCTACTGTGTAAAGTTTGTGAAGGAGGCCTTGGTGCCATACCTTATCGAATGCCTTGGATACGTCCAGGAACACTCCTCCAGTGGCGGTGCTTTTGTTGAGGTTTTCAAGTGAGTATTCTACTATTCGTGTGATTTGGTGAATTGTCGAGTGTTCGCGTCTGAAACCGTGTTGCTCGTTTGGTATGACGTGTTTGTTTTCCACCGCTTTTGTTAGTCTGTCTAGGATCGTCCTTTCCGCGATCTTGCTCAGGTTTGACAAGAGGCTGATCGGTCTGTAGCTGTCAAGTTTGTTGCGGGGTTTACCCGGCTTTGGGATCATGACGATTTTTGCCATTTTCCACTGCGCCGGGAAGTGCTTGTGTGTTATGATGGCGTTGCAGATATTTGTGATCTGTGTGATGGTGTTTGTTGGTAGGTGTTTTAGCGCTCTGTTTGTAATGGTGTCAATTCCGGGTGCTTTGTTTGGGTTTAGTGTTTTTAAAATGTTTGTGATTTCTGAGGTTGTTATTTGTTGAAAGTGTTCACTTTCGTTTGTGATCTCTTGTATTGTGTTTGTGTTTTGTATGATTTCGGCTGTAAATGTCGGATTTTTATCTGGGTTTGGTGTGAATTGTTCGTGTAGCATGTCCGCAAAGGCTTCCGCTTTTTGCAAGTCTGTTATGAGTGTGGTGTTTTCGTGGATGATGGGTGTGTTTGCGGTTTCTCTTTCCTGAGAGCTTTGGCGATACGCCATGGCGTTGCCATGTCGTCGTTGTAGGACTCCAGTTTGGAAGTCCATTGTTCGTTGTAGTGTTCTTGTAGTGCGTGTTTGACTTTGTTGTTTAGGTTGTTGAGAGTATTTTTGTCTGCCGGTGCTAGTGTTCTGTGATATGTTTTCTTGGCTCGTCTTTTTGTTCGAGTAGTAGGGTGATGTGTTTGGGTATGGTGGATGAGCGTTTGTACGTTGTTTGCGTGGTGGAACGCGTTTGTGCTATTGTGATGTTCTCGGTGAGTTTAGTGATTTGTGTTTCGAGTGCGTCTGTGTTGTTGATGTGTACGAGTGTAGTCATTTCTTGTAACGTATTTTGGAATTTTTCCAGTCCGTTTTTGTGCCAGTAGGATGTGTGATGTGCATGTGGGTTCCTTCTACCTCCAGGTGAATGGGGAGATGATCGGAGTTTAGTGCTGGGTCTGTGTATATGTTGTAGTTTTTGTGACGTTTTGAGTACTGCTATGTCTAGTACGTCCGGTAGGTGGTTTGTGTTGGTAGGGTAATGTGTCGGTTCTGTAGGAGCTGCAACGGTTGCGTGTCTGTTCAGTGTGTATTGTTCTAGTCGTTTTCCTTTCGAGTTTGTTAGTCGTGCGTTCCAGAGGGTGTGTTTTGCGTTTAAGTCGCCTATAAGTAGTGTGGGATTTTTGCTGTTGAATATCTTGTCAAGTTCGGTTTCTTGTATGTTTTTGTGCGGTGGTGAGTATGCGGAGTAGATGTTGTAGTGTTCGTTGTGTTTTGTGGGTATCTGTATTCCGATAGCTTCGAGTCCGGTGTCGTCTGATGTTTCGGCTAGCGGAAAATGTGTAATGTTCTTTTTGACGAGGGCAGCTACTCCGCCTCCGTCTTGGTTTTTTCTGTCGCGTCTGTACGTGTTATAGTTTGGAATAGAGAATTTTTGTGTGGTTTGAGGTGTGTTTCGCTAATTAAAATGATGTCTGGTTTGTGTTCTATTGCGTACGCATGTAGTTCGTGTTTTTTGTCTGTAATACCGTTGCAATTCCATGCAACGATGTGTATCGCGTCGATGTTTCGTGTGTAATTCATGCACAGATTTTTAGGATGTTGCCTAGTCTTTGGTTGAATGTAGTTGTGTTTCGTTTGGATTTAGTGCGTGAAATTCGATAAACATTAATCCAATTTCTTGGGCTAAAGCGGTTTCTTTATTTACATTTTCATTTGTGTTTAGTGTGGTTGTGGGCGGTGTCGGTTGAGGAGTGTCTGTTTCGGTTTCGCACTTACCCCTGCGCTGCTCCTGTTGGATCTGGTTGAGCGAGGGCGTGGTTATGGTGGGGACAACGTTCCAAGCTCTGGTAGTGGGCGTTGCGGTCTCCTATTCATTAGGTCTGGCGCTGCATTTTCGATAGAGAGAGGTGTGTGCTCCCCCGCAGTTTGCGCATTTTGCTTCGATTGTTTTTGGTTTTTTTGCATTCGTGCGTGCTGTGGTTTTCTGCGCATTCCATGCACTTGTATGCTGCCGTGCAGTTTCTTTGAATGTGCCCGTACAGCTGGCATCTGTGGCACTGAATTGGGTCGGTGGATTGTTTGAGCGCATCCGTTGTTGTGGATAAGCCTGCAATTTGTGATAATTGATAAATCGAATGATACTCACGCTCTTGTTTTTTCCGTTCATCCGGGTGACTTTCAGTGCCGGATATCCTTGGAGGTGGAGGTCTTCTTTGACTTCTTCTTCGGTCGTTTCTACGGGGACGCCCCTCGCGACGACTTTGAGAGTTCTTTCTTGTCGCAGTTGGTGGGTGTGGTATTCGAAATTGCCTTTTTCCATAATATGTCGTAGTTTTCGGTAGTCGTCAATAGTGGCCGGTTGAATGCGGATGCCTTGGGCGGTGGCTGTTGCTTTCAGGTAGTTAACTTTGTTTTGGGTGATTTCTCTACGTAGTTTCTCCCATTTTTCTTTCTTGCGCAGAATGATGGGGTGGTGTTCTTTCTTCGGTGGCGGGTTGTCTCGGTAGCGCTGGCCTTTTCTTTATCAGCTCGGTGGTGGTGGTGTTAGCATCGGCGGCTTCCTCTTCTGCGTCGGATCTTTCCGATACAACGTCGAGGTTGGTGGTGAGATGTAAGAACCTGTTCGAAGTTGGAAGGTCATTTTTGTGGCGGTGGGGATCATTTTTGCAGTTTTCTTTGCAGGTTGAAAAGGAACCTCTTCCGTGGGGCGCTTACGGTCCTCGGTGGCGACTTCCATTTGGGTCTGTGCGGTTTCACGCATCGCGGCCAGCCGCTTACTAGCCTTGGCTATGAGCTCGCTAAGCTGCTCGACGTCAAGCTCCTCGACTGACCGCATTTTAGTTCGTAAAATGCGAACGGTATAGCTATGGATTTAATTTTGGTTTATAAATTTTGTAATGTCGACTTGCAACAGTAATACGATGTTAGTGCTTTGGATGCTTCCTCAACACTACTGACCGTTCTTATGTTTACGATGGCGTATTTATTCGCGTCGAGACGAAGCGCTATCTGACGAACGGGTCGCGAACGACGCCCGATCGCCGAAAATATAAATGCGCGAAAATGGGGCGTGACTTGTATAGTTCGAGAGCGAAGCCGTTCGAGTCAACAGTTTATTTTGGCGAAACGAATTTGTTTTTTAATTTTCTCTTCGTATTTTAATAATCGACAAGACCGGAAGAGGCAAAGGCGGAAAGAGTTTGGGAAAAGGGGGCGCCAAGAGGCATCGCAAAGTGTTGCGCGATAACATCCAGAGCATCACGAAACCGGCCATCAGGCGTCTAGCTCGAAGAGGAGGCGTCAAACGTATATCCGGTCTGATTTACGAAGAGACTCGCGGCGTTTTGAAGGTGTTTTTGGAAAACGTAATTCGCGACGCCGTCACTTACACCGAACACGCGAAGCGCAAGACAGTCACCGCGATGGACGTCGTGTACGCTTTGAAACGTCAAGGTCGCACCCTGTACGGTTTCGGAGGTTAAGTATTAGACGACGCGCCGGACAAAAAACAAGAAAAAAAAAAGAAGAACTTTCGACCGAAACAAAAACGGTTCTTTTCAGAACCACCAAACCTTATCGCTGATGAACAAAAAAATCAAAAAAGAATTTTAACTTACGACGAACTTAAATTTATAATTACCTATACGTATTATTATTATTATAGTTGTTTATCTGAGGAATAGCAATTTTGTTTTTTAAATCACCCACCGAGAAGACGGTAGAGGTGTTAGGTTAGTATGTTTAAGATAAGCATAAGCGAGAAATTTTTTTTTGTTTATAGTATAGTGTGTCGATCGATCAAAAAAAAATTCATTTTTGTTTACGATAACGTAAACGTACTGACTAATATTGGTGGCCCTGAGAAGGGCCGATTGGTCAGTGTGTCGTCTCGTTTTTCACGAACGGGAGTTTAAGCTTTCTTCTCGGTCTTTTTGGGCAACAACACGGCCTGAATGTTTGGTAGAACGCCGCCCTGCGCTATAGTCACTCCGCTGAGTAGTTTGTTCAATTCTTCGTCGTTCCCAACGACCAAAAGGGCGTGGGTACGCATCATATCGTCTAGTGGGAGAAAATTCATAAAACAAAAAATTTTAGATTTTTCCCCACCATTCTTAGTCGTCATTCGATACTGTGAACGTCGTCTCGTGCGAATTATATTATTATTATTATATTATAATAATAATATAAACATAAGTATTAATTAATCTATACGAAGTCGTCATTCGATACTGTGAACGTCGTCTCGTGCGAATCGTATTATTATTATTATATTATAATAATAATATTAATTAATCTATACGAAGTCGGTGAAGTCGGTGAAGTCGAAGTCGAAGTCTGAATCGAAGTCGTATTCTAAGTGTCATTCGTTCGCGTTAATCGAAAGGCTAGCCGCCTGGCCCACTACAACAAACGTTCGACGATCACGAGCAGGGAAATACAGACCGCCGTGAGACTGCTCTTGCCCGGCGAATTGGCCAAGCACGCCGTCAGCGAAGGTACCAAGGCCGTGACGAAATACACGAGTGCGAAATAAATTGACATCATTTTTAACGTCGTCGTCTTCTTCGTCGTCAACAAACAAAACGGTTCTTTTCAGAACCACGAATTTTAATCGATAAAAGAAAAGAATTTTTTATTTTCGACTTTTTTATTCTTCGAATGGTATTTGAAAGGGAAAAAAATGTTTTTCTATTATTGACGACGTTTTAAAGTAAAGTTTTATCATAATCAAAGTAGGTGTTTCGTAACTCTTAAATAAAAAATTTTCGCCACTTTTCAAGTTTATTTTGACATTCGTTTTTATAATGGTCACCTAACCGTAAGTTTGTAGAAATGCGCCAATCGCATTAAGTCGTTAAGAAAGCTTTAAACGAATATTATCACTTAATCGATTTCGAATTTGTTATCATTCGATATTTGGCGGCGCAGAGTATAATTTCGTGTGATCGAAAATGTGTTAGGTTATAAGGATTAAACTAAGTAATGCCAACAGATAACTGTAAACGACGATTGAATATTGACAGTTATCTGTTGGCGTCACTTGGCTTATACTATTTGTACGTGTGCTTTACACACGAGATGTCGCGAGACACGCCCTTCGGTTATAATGATTGTAATTATCCAACGTTAGTTGGCGGCACAATCTACGTACGTAATCGTAACCGTCCATAAACTAAAAAATAAAAGATAATCTCTTAAGATTTTATTCGAATAGAATTTAGGAGTACAAGCATATTTTAAAATAGTGTCGATCTGTATTTTTAAATAAAAAAACTGAATCGCGCAGGCCGCGGGATGCGATTGATTTATTTAAATATTTCATCAAAAATCACCTAAGTAAATAAAAAATAATAATAATTAATTTCGATCGATAAGAGCGATCACAAAAAAAAATCGAACGATACGAGAACGCAGGCACGCGAACGTGAGTATGTAAACGGACGCTTAAGGTTCCGTAAGTCGGCGGCCGCTCGGTTCGTTAGTTAGAATTACTACGACGCGACGAAGACCTATTTCTTAAAAATTGAAGCGAACGAATTAAGTTTACGATAACCGATATTAACATTTTCTTTTATTTTTTATTACATCAAAATTTTTCGGTTAAAAACGAGACATTTAAAACAAATGATGATACGCTGCTGCTGCTGCCGTACAATAATCACGTCGTTAAGAAGGATTAAACGATTAAGACGTAAACGATATTAGATTGTTTTCTATTAGATCTCTATGGATACGTCACAAGTTTAAATAAGTGTAAGATTTAAAACAATTCAACGTCAATCGCTTTTCATCGTCCCAACGAAAATATGTGGTATGTTTGCATAACGTGTGTTCAATTGGTATTTTTTTTTTTATTTTGAAGTAAGGTAAATTTTCTTAACACATTTGTCGGCCGATAAAAAAAAGGTCAAAGACGAACGTCGAAGTCTGTGAGAGAACGCGACGCGATGTACGTGAAGGCTAGCAGTTTCGCGATCGGGGCCGTTTCGAATATAACGAAAGTTACTATGGACCATTCTATTCGATTACTCGTTTTTTTTTTCATTCGCCGACGTCGATTTTTTTTTTAATCGAAGATCAGCAGACGAACGTAGTTCGAGTTCTTCTAGTCGACGATAGAGTCGTACTAATTTTCTGCCAAACGGTCGCCGATTCGACCGGCCGCCGGCGGTCACCACGACGCCCGCCGGTCGCGCCGAATCGTACGGCGGCCGCGTTAGACGATCCGACGTCCGTAATTTAATTTGCCGGAACGATCGCCGACGCTAATCGGCCTAAGCGGCCGTCCGCGTGAGGCTCGGCGGATTCGAATGCCACGTCTCGTTTCGGTTTTGGACGACCGACGGTTCGAAAGACGGGCCTTCGAGGGTCGTCCTTTGGTCTAACGACGCCCCACGGACCGAAGTAGTGGTCGCGTCTTCGGCGCCTTCGAGGTTCGATCTCCGGCGACGTCGGCCTCGCCGAAAGTCTCGCCTCTCGAACAAGAGCGCCGTTGACACGGAACGCCACGGCGCGGCCGAAAATTTCGTACGGATTCTATGAGCGGTACGTGCGTTCGGACTAGGTCGATCGAATTCATACGCAGACGACAAACGAAGTCTTATCGTCTTCGTAGTTATTTGCAAGAAAACTATAATAACGCTGACCCGCGCGTTCGTTATTATAACCTAATTAATTCTTAACTTGAATTTTTTTTTATCGCTTCGTCCGTTTACAATGGCCGACGTAGCTCAATCGACCGCGATTCAGAACGGAGCGAACGCCGATTCGGCGGCCGCGTCGTCGCCCTCTTCGGTCGGCGCTAAAAAACCGTCTTCGGCCGCCGCCCAGCAGAAGAAGAAAAAGGCGGGCGCCTCGTCGAAGAGCAAACCGAACCACCCGCGCACTTCCGAGATGGTCAATAGCGCGATACAAAATCTAAAGGAGCGAGGCGGCTCGTCGCTGCAGGCGATCAAGAAATATCTCGCTTCGAACTATAAGATCGACGCCGAAAAGTTGTCGCCGTTTATCAAGAAATACATCAAATCGGCGGTCGCGTCAGGCGCACTCGTACAAACGAAAGGAAAGGGGGCGAGCGGTTCGTTCAAGATACCCGGCGCCGGTTCCGGCGACAAGTCTTCTTCGACCGGTTCGAAGGCACGAGGAAAAGTATCGAAGAAGGCGTCTTCGGCTAAATCTCCTTCGGCCGCCGCCAAACGTGCCAAGGCTCCGGCCAAAAAACCCGCAGCAAAGAAAACGACCGCCGCCGCCGCCGCCGCATCTCCGGCCGAGGGGAAGAAAAAGAAGAAACCGTCGCCGAAAAAGCAGGCCGTAGCCGCAGCGGCGCCCGAAAAGAAACCGGCCGCCGCCGTCGCGGCGTCGAAACAACCTAAATCGCCTTCGAAAGCGAAAAAACGAACAAGGTGCCGACAAAAACCCAAAGCGCCGAAACCGAAAAGACGAAACCGGCCGTCGGCGGAAAGGCGTCGTCGCCGAAAAAAGCCGCCGCTTCGCCGAAGAAAAAGTGAAGAGGTGGACTAGTAGTAGTAGTCGTAGGAAGAGGAGGAGCGCGACGTAATGACGACGGAGAGGGCAAGACGGCCGCCGCCGCCGTCGACGACTCTCGTTTATGCGAGACAAAAAATGGCCCTTTTCAGGGCCACGAAATTAATCTACGTTAACGTGAGAGTTGACGAAAATGAATTTTTAAAGACGACAATTTATACGAAATAAAAAAACTTACAGATGGGTTGTTTATTTTTTAATTATTTTCTTTTTTTTGTTTGATCCCGTGTTTATCGACGTCGATATCATGTAAGAAAACAATTAAAACCAAGTTAAAAATAAAGTCGCCATAAAAAAAATTCTTTTACTAATCATCAAAGATTCGAACGATTTCGTGGTTCTGAAAAAACCGTTTTTTCTTTCGCGTTTAGATTTTCGCAATCGGTCTTAAGCGCGTTCGCCGCGTATACGTCTCGCCAGCTGGATGTCTTTGGGCATGATGGTGACGCGTTTGGCGTGAATCGCGCACAAATTAGTGTCTTCGAAGAGGCCGACGAGGTAAGCCTCGCTCGCCTCCTGGAGCGCCATCACCGCCGAACTTTGAAAACGAAGATCGGTCTTGAAATCTTGGGCGATCTCCCTGACCAACCTTTGGAAGGGCAGCTTGCGAATCAGAAGTTCGGTGCTCTTTTGGTAACGACGGATCTCTCGGAGCGCGACAGTACCGGGCCTGTAACGATGGGGTTTTTAACGCCTCCTGTGGCGGGCGCGCTCTTTCGGGCAGCCTTCGTAGCGAGTTGTTTGCGTGGCGCCTTACCACCGGTCGATTTACGTGCGGTCTGCTTAGTTCTTGCCATGTCGTACGTACGAAATACTCGAGGGATATGAGCGTCCCTTAGTACGAGCTAGCGTATTTATGCGCGACGAAACGAAGCGCTATCTGACGAACGGGTCCCGAACGACGTCCGATCGCCGATAATATAAAGCACGAAAATGGGGCGTGACTTGGACAGTTCGAGAGCGAAGTCGTTCGAGGCAACAGTCTATTTTGGCGAAACGAATTTGTTTTAATTTTTTCCTCGCATTTTAATAATCGACATGACCGGAAGAGGCAAAGGCGGAAAGGGTTTGGGAAAAGGGGGCGCCAAGAGGCATCGCAAAGTGTTGCGCGATAACATCCAGGGCATCACGAAACCGGCCATCAGGCGTCTAGCTCGAAGAGGAGGCGTCAAACGTATATCCGGTCTGATTTACGAGGAGACTCGCGGCGTTTTGAAGGTGTTTTTGGAAAACGTAATTCGCGACGCCGTCACTTACACCGAACACGCGAAGCGCAAGACGGTCACCGCGATGGACGTCGTGTACGCTTTGAAACGTCAAGGTCGCACCCTGTACGGTTTCGGAGGTTAAGTATTAGACGACGCGCCGGACAAAAGACAAGAAAAAAAAAGAGGAACTTTCGACCGAAACAAAAACGGTTTTTTTCAGAACCACCAAACCTTATCGCTGATGAATAAAAAAAATCAAAAAAGAATTTTAACGTACGACGAACTTAAATTTATAATTACCTATACATATTATTATTATAGTTGTTTGTCTGAGGAATAGCAATTTTGTTTTTTAAATCAGCCACCGAGAAGAGGAAGGTAGAGATGTTTGGTTAGTATGTTTAAGATAAGCATGAGCGAGAAATTTTTTTTTGTTTACAGTATAGTGTGTCGATCGATAAAAAAAAATTCATTTCTGTTTACGATAACGTAAACGTACTGACTAATATTGGTGGCCCTGAGAAGGGCCGATTGGTCGTTGTGTCGTCTCGTTTTTCACGAACGGGCGTTTAAGCTTTCTTCTCGGTCTTTTTAGGCAACAACACGGCCTGAATGTTTGGTAGAACGCCGCCCTGCGCTATAGTCACTCCGCTGAGAAGTTTGTTCAATTCTTCGTCGTTCCTGATCGCCAATTGCAAATGTCTAGGGATGATGCGGGTCTTCTTGTTGTCGCGAGCGGCGTTACCCGCCAACTCGAGCACTTCGGCGGCCAGGTATTCCATCACGGCGGCGAGGTAGACCGGCGCTCCGGCACCGACGCGTTCTGCGTAATTGCCCTTGCGCAAGAGCCTGTGTATCCTGCCGACGGGGAATTGCAAACCGGCCCTGCTCGACCTCGATTTCGCCTTTCCCTTAACTTTTCCTCCTTTACCTCTGCCGGACATGGTCGATGATTAAAAAAAAAAATATTTCTTAGCCGCTGACGTAAAAATCTGACTGACGTATGTATACGACGCGATACGACGAGTAAGACTGCTATCGCGGACGGTTCGAACTACGGTTTTGTAGAACGGAACGCTTCCCAACGACAAAAGGGCGTGGTTACGCATAATATCGTCTAGTGGGAGAAAATTCATAAAACAAATAAAATTTTCGATTTTGCCCCACCATTCAATTCGTTCTCTGCCCTCCGTAGCGAACGGACGTTATCTAGTGAGTGAGTGAATCTCGTGTTCTAACAACCCGATTGTTTTTATCAAAACAAGCAACGACGCTACAATAATGTCCGCTTCGGCGGAATTATTGTTCAACGTTTGTGCGTCTATGACGCCAAACGAACTAGCATCTGCAATCGAAGGATTGCAGAAATTGCTAAAAAGAATCTTAAACGACGAAACCCGCTTGCCTACAAGCGCTACCATGGATGCGACACCGACCACCAGCGTTGACCAGGCCGCCACCGATGCCCCACCGCCGACAACCGAAGATGACTTCCAACCGGTTAAGAAGAAGCAGAGGAAGACCAAGAAGAAGTCAACAGCACCAACCACGCCCATGGACATCGACCACCGCCGCGACCAAGACGACTCCCAATCCGAAGACGACGTCTCTACCCTAAACCCCCAGACATACGCCGAAACCCCTACCCAAAACCCATCATCCCAAACCAACGACAACCCTACCTCAAATCCACTACCAGCCACCTCAACGACAGAACAACGAATCCCGGCCATTGTTCTTCGGGACAAATCCAAATGGCCAACGACATCCACCCTTTTCGACTCCAACAAAATACGTTTCACCAATGCCGTCACCGTCCCGGAAGGCATTAAAATCATTCCCACCACCATCTCCGACTACCGTGCCATGAATACCCTCATGGACAAATACAACCTTCCCAAACATACCTATTCCCTGCCTAGCGAAACTTCTCTCAAAGTAGTTTTCCGAGGCATTCCCGAAACTACACCAACGTCCCAAATCCTAGCGGAACTCGAATCCATGAAGTTCACTCCTACCAAAGTCATCCAGCTATTCAAGCGGAACAAATCCCCAATGCCTCTATTCCTCGTTCTCGTTCCTAGAGAACAAAAATCCATCTACAACCTTACCCACTGCTGCAGAGTAGCAATCCGCGTCGAACCCTTAATTAACGAACGAAGATCCCACCAATGTTTCCGATGCCAACTCCACGGTCATTCCCAATCTAAATGCACTGCTCTTTTCCGCTGCGTCAAATTCAGCGAGGCCCATCCTTCCCATGAATGCACCAAAACCCGCGACCAACCCGCTAAGTGCGCCAACTGTGGTGGACCACACACCCAGCCTCAAAAAATCCCAGCAAACTAGAAGTCCCAAAACCCTAGCTTGGTCTAACCCACAACTTACATCCGCTGCTTTATTCCCTTCATTACCTTCAAAACCCACCACCAACCCGATCAAACCTCCACTACCATTTGCTGCACCCGCAGCCAAACAATCAACTCACACCCCAAACAAACAAGCCCGCATTGCGGAAATCCTAGGCAACATGCTGTCCTCCTTTAGCCAATCTAACCCGTCCGAAGAAGCCACCAAATCCTTTTAGAAAACACCCACCAACTACTGTCCTTAACCTTTTAAACAACCAACATGGCAGTACGACCTAAAATTCCTTCCCACCTCACCATTTCCTTCTGGAACTGTAACGGCCTTCGTTACAAAACCACCGAACTCGATGAATTCCTAAGAGATCACAACATCGATCTCATCCTACTCTCCGAAACTCACCTTAATCCTTGCCACAAGGTTAAAATCCCTAACTACAACCTATTCCGCAACGACCGCGACGCAAGAGGCGGTGGCACCGCAATCTACGTTAAACGATCCCTCAAACACCACCTTGCCCCAAATCCTACCCTAGTTCACATCGAAACCACCTCAATCATTGTTGAGACGGCCTCCGGCAAGATCAAGATGATTGCGTCCTACAAACCACCTAATTCTCCATTAACCAACTCCGACCTCGACAAACTCTTTCCCGACGACAATCCCACCATCGCTGCAGGCGATTTCAACTGCAAACACCCGTCCTGGAACAGCCGCATCCAAAATACCAATGGAAGAATATTATCCACATACCTTGACGCACACCCGCAACTGTCCGCACTCGCTCCTGTCGAACCTACTTTTATCCCGACAAACTTCCGCCCGGATATCCTAGATATAGCCATTACCCAAAATATTCCTCTGATCCCAACAATATACGCACTCTCCGAACTTAGCTCAGATCACAATCCCGTAATCCTCCACCTCGGCCCAATCTCACATGACCCACCTCTCGAAACCCGCAAAATTACCGACTGGACCAAGTTTACCCAATTCCTAACCGAACAAACAGACCCTATTCCTATCATAAACACCTCATCAAGACATAGACCTAGCCACAACATCTCTCCAAAAATCCATCCTAAAAGCACACACACTGTCCACCACCACGTCTACCACCACCAGACCCACCACCTTACCTCGCCATTTAAAATCCCTTATCCAACAAAAAACTGCGCCAAACGCACCTACATCCGCACCCTTAGCCCTCAAGATAAACAAATCCTAAACCGACTACAACTCCAAGTCCGCACCGAAATCCAAAACTTCCGCAACGACTCCTGGACAAACAAACTCGAATCCTTAAACCACGACAACACCTCCTTATGGCGTATGCAAAAATTCTTCGCAACGCCAACCAATCTCCCGAACATCCAATTCACTCGACCAACGGCCTCGTCTTTTCTCCCGAAGAAAAGGCCGAATCCCATGCCGACAACCTAGAAATCCAATGCAGTCCAAACTATCAAATCGCCGATCTCGATCACGTATCCCGCATCGAATCCCAAGTGTCCCGGTTCTTACATCACGATCACAACGACGAACCCATCACGCCAGCATCCCCTACCGAAATCCGAAAAATCATTCGTTCCCTCCGGAAGCGTAAAGCTCCCGGTCCAGATCAAATCACCAACCACATGATCCAACGACTTCCGAATAAACCTAACCGCAATCATAAATTCCATCATACTTAGACTAGGCTACTTCCCCGCAGACTGGAAAATAGCCGACGTCATAGTAATTCCTAAACCCCTGAAAGACCCAAATTTCCACAAAACCACCGTCCAATCAGTTTACTTCCGGCTCTTTCAAAAATCGCTGAAAGAGTAATTCTCCACAGGCTTAACCTGGAACTATCCCGATTGCAAATCCTTCCCGACGAACAATTTGGTTTCAGACCAAACCATTGCACTACCCAACAACTTCTACGCGTAACCGAATACTGTTACCAATCCATGGCCAACAACCAGGCCGCCGGTGCAGTATTTCTCGACGTTTCTAAGGCTTTTGACCGCGTCTGGCATGCTGGCCTCGTATACAAATTAATCCGCTCCAACATCCATTCACGAATAGTCCGCATAATCCACTCATTCCTCTCACACCGCAAAATCCAAGTAAAACAAAAACACGTAAAATCAACAACCCGTAACCTTACCGCCGGAGTTCCGCAAGGCTCTGTCCTATCTCCTACTCTTTTCAACCTCTACACTCACGACATCCCAAAAACTCCTCGCACCGAACTAGCCCTATACGCCGACGACACCGCCATCCTAACCCGATCCTGGCAATCCAGACACCTAACGCTAAACCTACAAACCGCCCTCGACATCCTAGAATCCTGGTTTACCGACTGGCTTATCTCCGTAAACGCGGAGAAAAGCGCTGCAGTCATCTTCTCCCGAAAACTCAAACACCGTCCCGACGGACAACTAACCTTCCAAAACACTCCAATCCCATGGACCAAATCCACCAAATACCTAGGCGTCGTTCTAGACAGCCGCCTCACGTTCGCATCCCACATTCAATCGGCCTCCAACAAAGGTCGAGGTTCCCTAAAATCACTTGCACCCCTTTTATGCCGTAAAAGCTCCCTGTCTCCCAAAAACAAACTTCTCCTTTACAAGTCCATTATAAATCCCATCATGCTTTACGCATCTCCCGTATGGAGTCACGCCGCCCTCCCACATCAAGAAACTCCAAACCATCCAAAACAAAGCCTTTGCCTCACCTTTAACGCTCCTTGGTTCATCCGCAACAAAGACCTACACCACGACGCTAAATTCCCTACGATCCTAGAACAACTACGTCACCGCACCGTCTCCCGTATCACGAAAACCAAACCCATCCCAATCCGCTTATCCGCAAAGCCACCGACTACGACGTATCCTATCCTTACAAGTTCAAACGTCCCAAGACCGCTTTCCCCGACGACCTAAATTAACTTCTCTCTCTTCCCCCCGCCGACAAACACAACCAACACTTAAACATTTCACATCAGACAAAATCCCTCAAGACGACGGGGTAAAAGGACATTTCCTGACCCATCATCCATGACAAGACAAGACAAGACAAGACAAGGCCCCACCATTCTTAGTCGTCTCGTCATTCGATACTGTGAACGTCGTCTCGTGCAAATCATATTATTATTATTATTATATTATAATAATAATATAAACATTAGTATTTATTAATCTATACGAAGTCGGAAGTCGGGAAGTCGGTGAAGTCGAAGTCGAAGTCGAAGTCGTATTCTAAGTGTTATTCGTTCGCGTTAATCGAAAAATAATGCCACCCAAGACTAGCGGAAAGGCCGCCAAGAAGGCCGGCAAAGCGCAAAAGAACATCTCGAAGACCGATAAGAAGAAGAAGCGCAGGAGGAAGGAGAGTTACGCCATCTACATTTACAAGGTGCTGAAGCAGGTCCATCCCGACACGGGCATCAGCAGTAAGGCGATGAGCATCATGAACAGCTTCGTCAACGACATATTCGAACGCATAGCGGCCGAGGCTAGCCGCCTCGCCCACTACAACAAACGTTCGACGATCACGAGCAGGGAAATACAGACCGCCGTGAGACTGCTCTTGCCCGGCGAATTGGCCAAGCACGCCGTCAGCGAAGGTACCAAGGCCGTGACGAAATACACGAGTTCGAAATAAATTGACATCATTTTTAACGTCGTCTTCGTCGTCGTCAACAAACAAAACGGTTCTTTTCAGAACCACGAATTTTAATCGATAAAAAGAAAAGAATTTTTTATTTTCGACTTTTTTATACTTCGAATGGTATTTGAAATGAAAAAAAATGTTTTTCTATTATTGACGACGTTTTAAAGTAAAATTTTATCATAATCAAAGTAGGTGTTTCGTAACTCTTAAGTAAAAAATTTTCGCCACTTTTCAAGTTTATTTTGACATTCGTTTTATAATGGTCACCTAACTATAAGTTTGTAGAAATGCGCCAATCGCATTAAGTCGTTAAGAAAGCTTTAAACGAATATTATCACTTAATCGATTTCGAATTTGTTATCATTCGATATTTGGCGGCGCAGAGTATAATTTCGTCTAATCGAAAATGTGTTAGGTTATAAGGATTAAACTAAGTAATGCCAACAGATAACTGTAAACGACGATTGAATATTGACAGTTATCTGTTGGCGTCACTTGGCTTATACTATTTGTACGTGTGCTTTACACGAGATGTCGCGAGACACGCCCTTCGGTTATAATGATTGTAATTATCCAACGTTAGTTGGCGGCACAATCTACGTACGTAATTGTAACCGTCCATAAACTAAAAAATAAAAGATAATCTCTTAAGATTTTATTCGAATAGAATTTAGGAGTACAAGCATATTTTAAAATAGTGTCGATCTGTATTTTTAAATAAAAAACTGAATCGCGCAGGCCGCGGGATGCGATTGATTCATTTAAATATTTCTTCAAAATTTACTTAAGTAAATAAAAAAATAATAATAATTAATTTCGATCGATCGGAGCGATTAGAAAAAAAAATCGAACGATACGAGAACCCAGGCACGCGAACGTGAGTATGTAAACGGACGCTTGAGGTTCCGTATGTCGGCGGGCGCTCGGTTCGTTAGTTCGATTTACTACGACGCGACGAAGACCTATTTCTAAAAATTGAAGCGAACGAATTACGTTTACGATAACTGATATTAACATTTTCTTTTATTTTTTATTACATCAAAATTTTTCGGTTAAAAACGAGACATTTAAAACAAATGATGATACGCTGCCGCTGCTGCCGTACAATAATCACGTCGTTAAGAAGGATTAAACGATTAAGACGGAAACGATATTAGATTGTTTTCTAATAGATCTCTATGGATACGTCACAAGTTTAAATAAGTGTAAGATTTAAAACAATTCAACGTCAATCGCTTTTCATCGTCCCAACGAAAACAATATGTGGTATGTTTGCATAACGTGTGTTCAATTGGTATTTTTTTTTTTTTTATTTTGAAGTAAGGTAAATTTTCTTAACACATGTAATATAATTTTTTTTTTTTTTTTTTTTTTTTTACCCAAACACTACCACATATTATAGCAACGACAATGTGGGCATATACAGCTGCCCTGCCGGCTTCAGCGAAGAGTGGGGTGAGTCTAGATACCGAAAGAATTACTATATATATTTCAAAAGATGACAGGTAGGCGCCACGCTATTTAATTTGTGACTCCCTGTATATGCCGCTCATATAAATAGCGAAACATACACTGCTGCTACTACACTTACGCAATCTTAAGGTTTGTTGGTAGCAGAGCACAGTATCAAATCGGAAAACTTGATAAATATATACTTTAATAATCAGAATGAAATAGAAAGCAGAATCGCATCTGTGCAATTCAAACAGAGTATGAAGTACAATTATGTAACCAAAACTAAAAGAAAAAAAACAACGAAAGGTAATACGGCCGAGCTCAACCTCCACAATAGTAATTATAATTACACTTATATACATTAAAAGTTATTTCTGTATTTAAATTAAATTAAAGTACTTCATAATCGTAAGTGAAAATTATTTATATACAGTAACGAGTAACGATAAATTAGTGATTATCGCAATAGCCCGATATTAGAAATAATGATATTTTGCTTATCTGTATTTTTCCTCTTTGACCTGCTCCGTTGCGTCGACGATGACAATCTAAATCAGAACCTTCCAGAATGCGACGAATAGATAATGGGCTTCATAAGATTCCAGGAACCAGAACGAGAACAAAACTGACGTAAAAGGAATTCCCCAAATTACTTGAATAATATGCATAAACCCAAAAGGTAAACGCAATGATAAAAAGCCTAAAAACGTCAAAAAAAAAATCACTACTAGTTAAGCGTAAACATTGTTAGTTACCTCTAGATATTGAACGGCTTCGTGTGATTTAGGTTCGAATGAAGACTTCAATCCGTAAATTACGAAATGCCAAAAACTACAAGAGTGGCAAAAATAGCACCCACACTGCCTTCAGATCCCATAAATGGAAATTAACAAATTATGCACAATTAAAAGCGAGCGGGACTATAACTTCGTTCGACCATTACATATGAAAGAATGACCAATTTTTAAACGTGAATGCCTGATATGATAAGAACCAAAGAGGGCCAGGAGCGTACATTCATTTCTTTAAAATATTTAAATTATTGCGTTGTCTAACTAATGTGAAATTACGCATATTGTGACACTGTAGCATTAATCAACAAAAAAAAAACAAGAATTTGGTTTAAAGAAGAAGATGATTGTCAATTTCAAAAAAAAATTATGATTTTGAATAAAACTACTGACGACACTGATTTGGATAAATAAAAATTTCTTCGAAACTGCAATTGCAAGCCATCTATGGGCATAAATAAAACGTATGCATTTTAAATCCGTAACACACATTTGTCGGCCGATAAAAAAAAAGGTCAAAGACGAACGTCGAAGTCTGTGAGAGAACGCGACGCGATGTACGTGAAGGCTAGCAGTTTCGCGATCGGGGCCGTTTCGAATACAGCGAAAGTTACTATGGACCATTCTATTCGATTACTCGTTTTTTTTTTCATTCGCCGACGTCGATTTTTTTTTAATCGAAGATCAGCAGACGAACGTAGTTCGAGTTCTCTAACGACGCCCCACGGACCGAAGTAGTGGTCGCGTCTTCGGCGCCTTCGAGGTTCGATCTCCGGCGACGTCGGCCTCGCCGAAAGTCTCGCCTCTCGAACAAGAGCGCCGTTGACACGGAACGCCACGGCGCGGCCTAAAATTTCGTTGTTACCGTGGCGGTATCCCGACGTTGCTCAGAAACGGCGATGTTTGTTTGCGTTGGTCGTCTTATAAAGGCAGCGGCTAGTATGGTGGTCGGCAGCGGGCATATGAAAGGATGACACAACCCGTAAAAACGATTTATTAAATTGTACGAGACTACTACTTTACACTACTTAAAACTAACTACATATAACGTATTGGTGGCAAGTGATCGGTGCGCTGGTTACGGGACGACTGACTGCTGTCGTGGAGGGGCTTGGTTTTATCCCCTTCGGGCCGCTAATCCTTCGTACGCAGTGGCTCCGCCCTCTGCGTTGGCGTTGTCGGTGACAGTCCCCCTGCTCCGGAGGATTTGCGGCGGGGTTTTCAGAGTTGCGTCGCCGGGCGCGTCTTCCCCTGAATGGTCGAGGAGGAATGCGTCGCACTACCCAATTAACTGGTATGGCGGTGGGGCGGTTGGTGTGCGCCGGATTGCCTTCGGCTGAGGCGAGGTTCGTCGGTGTGTCGTCGGCGGTTGGAGCGCTGTTTGTCGGCGGATGGTCTATTTGAGGTCGACGGGGTGCTGGTCGGAGGTCGTGAACGTGCACCTTGGCTACATCTCCGGTTGGCCTTTGAACCCAATACGCGTTTGTGCCGGCGAGATCGAGAATTTCGCAAGGGCCGATCCACTTCGCGTGAAAGTCCCCGGCTGCTTGGAGTCGAGACCGTTCCAACACCCGCTGCCCGACAGAGAATTGCGTTTTGGCGGGTCCAAAGTTCGCGTACCTTGCTCTATACTTTTGCTGATTGCGGTGGATTTGCTGGATGCGGTGCTCGCGCGATTCTCCTTGGTTTTGAACTTCGTCGGGGTTCGCGTTGATCCTCCATTCGCCCGGACGTGGAAGGTCGTACCCCAGTAACGCTTGGCTTGGGGTTGTTCCTGTTGCGGCGTTTCGTCTGGTTCTGAGATTGAAGAGGACTATCGGAAGGACTCGGTCCCATAGATTCGCGGGTCGACCTTCGAGGTGGATGCGTAAACCCTTCTTTATCTCCTGATTGCGCCTTTCCACGGGGTTAGCTTGGGGGTGGTAGATGGGCGTAGTCCAATGCAGGCAACCCCATTCTTTCAGCGCGGCGTCCCACTCGATGGAAGTGAACTGAGGCCCATTATCGCTCACAAGGGCGCGGGGAAAACCATATCGGCCGAATACGTTATTTTCCAATTCCAATTTCACGGTGGCCGTCGTCGCGTGAGCCAGTGGAAACGCTTCCACCCACATACTGAATAGGTCCGTGGCCACCAAAATGTGTCTGAAACCCGTTCCCGCGGTCGCAGTGTAAGGTCCCATCAAATCGATCGATATTGATTCCCACGGTCGACTGGGCATCCGGGGGCGGACGGTGGCGTCTTGAACGGGTCCCTCTTTGTGGTGGCGCATACCCAGCACCGACCAACGTATTCTTTGGTGTTTGCTTCGAGGTTTGGCCAGTAGTAATGAGTCGCAATCGCCCTAGCGGTTTCTTCGGCTCCCGGGTGTCCTGCGGTGGGTGCGTCGTGGTATGCACGCAACACGGCGTCTTGCGCGCTGGCCGGAACGAGTAGCAAGTTACCCCTAGGACTGCGTTTGTAAATGTGACCGTTTTCCACATCGAAATCGCGCAGCAAGCGATGTTGGCCTGGTGTCTGTGCCCCTTCAAGACGTATACTCTCAGGTCCGAAGCAAGTTTGCGGCGTGGTCGTTGGCTTGTTGCTGCTCGGTGACGTAGGTCGTCAAGTCCTCCACTCCGATGAAGGCGCTCGTAGGGTCGGTTCGTAGAGAGAGGCGTCCCTTGCTTCAGGCGGTAGTAGACGTTCTGGACTTAACCCTTCGTCCTCGACGGGTTGCGGAGCCGGGTGTCGCGACAAATGATCAGGTAGTTCGTTGGCGGACCCAGGGCAATGCTCGACGTCAAATGAGTATTCCTGCAGAGCCAGGGCCCAGCGAGTGAGCTTGCTTCTGTCGTCCTTGGACCGGTCTAGCCATAGGAGCGCGCGACTATCGGTCCGGGCGTAAATCGCCGGTCTTCTAGATACGGTCGATACTTCCTTATAGCCCACACGGCGGCTAAGCATTCCTGCTCATTTACGTGGTACCGAGTTTGGGTAGCGTTCAGCTTGGCGCTGGCGTAGCTCACGATTCGCCGTTCTTCCGGACTAGGTTCTTGATATAATACGGCGGCGATGCCTTGTCCGCTGGCGTCCGTCTGCAGTACGAATGGTAGCGCGAAGTCGGGTCTATGAAGGTGTAACGGTTGGCTGATGGCTTCCTTCAGTTTGTTGAAGGCTTCTTGCGCTTCCGGTGGCCACGTGAACCGGCGGTTGCCTTTCAGAAGTTCCGTCAACGGGCTTGAAGTTGAGCGCAGCGCGGTATGTAGTCCCGCACCCAGTTACTGAGGCCCAAGAAACTCCGCAATTGTTTCCTGCTGTGCGGTCGCTCGGCGGATTGTAGGGCGTTGACGTGTTCTGGGCGAGGTTCGTTTCCGTCCGCGGTTATGGTGTGACCCAGATACGTGATGGTGCTCACGCCCAGTTGACACTTTCTGGAGACAAGCGCAGACGGTGTTGTTGGAGTCGCTCGAACACGAGTCGCAAGTGGTGGAGGTGTTCTACCCAATTGTTCGAGTATACGATGATGTCGTCTAGGTAGACCAATACGAAACGTCGCAAGTAGCCTGGAAACACCTCTTGCGTCATCAACTTTGAAAAGTAGACGGGGCGTTTTCAACCCAAACGGCATCACCCGGAATTGGTAAGCGGCTCCGTCGGGGTAGCGAATGCGGTGAGTTTCTTTGTTTCTTCCGCCAAGGGAACTTGCCAATATCCGGACTTCAAGTCGAGCGTGGAAAAGACCTTAGCTTGTCCCAAATCTCGAAGGGTCTCGTGGATGACTGGCAGATTGGAGCTCTCGTCTTTCGTAACTGAGTTGAGGCGTCGATAATCGACACAAAACCTCGGTGTGCCATCTTTCTTGGTTACGATTACGATCGGTGAACAATACTCGGAGGTGCTAGGTTCGATGATGTTGTCCGCCCACATCTTTCCACTTCTCTCGCAATAACTTCTTTCTTGGCCGGAGAGTAACGGTACGGCGGCACCCTGAATGGCGTGTTGTCTCTAAGACGAATTGTATGTTTGGTCGACACCGTCGTAGTAGATCCAGGTTGTTGCCCGAGGGTAACCCAAAAGTGGCGGACGAGGTCGTCGAGTTGTTGGTGCAGGTCCTTGGGAAACCCGTGTTTGATGGGTGGGCGCTCGCCAGGTTTAGTGAGATGCGGCGGCGTACGAGCCCAAAGATTGTTTGGCGTGTTTCCGTGCCTAAGTGTACGCACGATCGCCCATAATCCATAATGGCTTCCTGGTTGCGAAGCCATGGTTGTCCGAGTATGAGAGGGGTTACTAGGTGAGTGGTTACTAAGAAATCGTCTGTGTGACGTTCTTGGCCTAGCTCGTACGTTAGACGGGTGTAACCGGATATTCGTAGATTCTGGGTCGGGTCGGCCAGACGTACTTCCGCGATCGCACCGGCAGATAGGTCAGTGGCTAGGTCGGCTCGTAGAAGGTTATGTGTTGAACCGGAGTCAAGCAGGGCTAAGTATAATTGTCCGCCTATCTTCACCTGGACTTTCGGCAGGTCGTCGTTAGCGATGGTGGTTTGTGCGGTGGTAATCTGTGGAGTTATGGCCGAGATTGCGGCTCGGCCGTCGGTCCGTTTCCCGGACGTGCTCGATAGCGGGCGTCTAGGACGGGGCAGTCTCGATGAAAATGACGCTCAGGGCAGTAGTAGCACCGGGGTAATGATGCGGGAGGTTCGCTGGCTGGAGCCGGTGTGGGATTCGCCGCGGCGTTTGTGCTGGTGGACGGACTGCGGTCTTGGGTGGCCAGGAACGACTTCACTTTTGCCTCTAGGTTATCTAGCAGTTGTAGTAGCTGCCACATGTTTTCCGGCTCGTATAGTACCAAAAGGGCCGAAAACGTGGATGCACGAGTTCGATAAACAGCGGTAGGCACTCCTTGATGTCGATCTTAAGTCTTTTGCGATGTGCGCTTTACGTTGCAAAAACGCGGCGTTTGACTCGCTGCGCTGCTCCTTTGTATATAATTCTGCGCGCAACTTGGCCAAGGCGGAAACGCTGTTGTAGTGATTTAGCACCAACTGTTTCACCTCTTCGTACGATGGTTCGAAAGCGGCATAGCTGGCCCACCATGTAGCGGCCTTCTCTCGAAGTTGGCTCGTGACGATCTCCGTTTTCTTCTCGGGTGCGGTTCCGGCGGCGTTGAAGTGTTCTTCTATGCGGTCTAAGAACAACTTCGGGTCATCTAGCGGCTCTCCGGAGAAGGTAGGCAGCGCATCTTGCTTAGGAGCCTGTTCTGCCAGGAGGGAAGCGAGTTGTTTTAAAACGTTATCTTCCGTTGATGACGTGGGTGGTTGTTCATGTTGTTGGGCGCCACTGGAATTGGGGTCCGGTTCCAGTCCGGGGTTAGCGCGGGTGTTTGGCATCGTTGCTGGGCGGTAGGTTTGAAGATACCTTTCTTCGTGTTGGGCGCCAATTGTTACCGTGGCGGTATCCCGACGTTGCTCAGAAACGGCGATGTTTGTTTGCGTTGGTCGTCTTATAAAGGCAGCGGCTAGTATGGTGGTCGGCAGCGGGCATATGAAAGGATGACACAACCCGTAAAAACGATTTATTAAATTGTACGAGACTACTACTCTTTACACTACTTAAAACTAACTACATATAACGTATTGGTGGCAAGTGATCGGTGCGCTGGTTACGGGACGACTGACTGCTGTCGTGGAGGGGCTTGGTTTTATCCCCTTCGGGCCGCTAATCCTTCGTACGCAGTGGCTCCGCCCTCTGCGTTGGCGTTGTCGGTGACATCGTACGGATTCTATGAGCGGTACGTGCGTTCGGACTAGGTCGATCGAATTCATACGCAGACCACAAACAAAGTCTTATCGTCTTCGTAGTTATTTGCAAGAAAACTATAATAACG
This sequence comes from Abscondita cerata, assembly GCA_030710515.1. NCBI lineage: Eukaryota > Metazoa > Arthropoda > Insecta > Coleoptera > Lampyridae > Abscondita > Abscondita cerata. The sequence continues at coordinate 24,126 of JALBCR010002724.1, forward strand.
CTGACCCGCGCGTTCGTTATTATAACCTAATTAATTCTTAACGTGAATTTTTTATCGCTTCGTCCGTTTACAATGGCCGACGTAGCTCAATCGACCGCGATTCAGAACGGAGCGAACGCCGATTCGGCGGCCGCGTCGTCGCCCCCTACGGCCGGCGCTAAAACCGTCTTCGGCCGCCGCCCAGCAGAAGAAGAAAAAGGCGGGCGCCTCGTCGAAGAGCAAACCGAACCACCCGCGCACTTCCGAGATGGTCAATAGCGCGATACAAAATCTAAAGGAGCGAGGCGGCTCGTCGCTGCAGGCGATCAAGAAATATCTCGCTTCGAACTATAAGATCGACGCCGAAAAGTTGTCGCCGTTTATCAAGAAATACATCAAATCGGCGGTCGCGTCAGGCGCACTCGTACAAACGAAAGGAAAGGGGCGAGCGGTTCGTTCAAGATACCCGGCGCCGGTTCCGGCGACAAGTCTTCTTCGACCGGTTCGAAGGCACGAGGAAAAGTATCGAAGAAGGCGTCTTCGGCTAAATCTCCTTCGGCCGCCGCCAAACGTGCCAAGGCTCCCGCCAAGAAACCCGCAGCGAAGAAAACGACCGCCGCCGCCGCCGCCGCATCTCCGGCCGAGGGGAAGAAAAAAAAGAAACCGTCGCCGAAAAAGCAGGCCGTAGCCGCAGCGGCGCCCGAAAAGAAACCGGCCGCCGCCGTCGCGGCGTCGAAACAACCTAAATCGCCTTCGAAAGCGAAAAAAACGAACAAGGTGCCGACAAAAAAACCCAAAGCGCCGAAACCGAAAAAGACGAAACCGGCCGTCGGCGGAAAGGCGTCGTCGCCGAAAAGCCGCCGCTTCGCCGAAGAAAAAGTGAAGAGGTGGACTAGTAGTAGTAGTCGTAGGAAGGAGGAGCGCGACGTAATGACGACGGAGAGGGCAAGACGGCCGCCGCCGCCGTCGACGACTCGTTTATGCGAGAAAAAAAATGGCCCTTTTCAGGGCCACGAAATTACTTCTACGTTAACGTGAGAGTTGACGAAAATGAATTTTTTAAAGACGACAATTTATACGAAATAAAAAAAAACTTACAGATGGGTTGTTTATTTTTTAATTATTCTTTTTTTTATCCCGTGTTTATCGACGTCGATATCATGTAAGAAAACAATTAAAACCAAGTTAAAAATAAAGTCGCCATAAAAAAAATTCTTTTACTAATCATCAAAGATTCGAACGATTTCGTGGTTCTGAAAAGAACCGTTTTTCTTTCGCGTTTAGATTTTCGCAATCGGTCTTAAGCGCGTTCGCCGCGTATACGTCTCGCCAGCTGGATGTCTTTGGGCATGATGGTGACGCGTTTGGCGTGAATCGCGCACAAATTAAGTGTCTTCGAAGAGGCCGACGAGGTAAGCCTCGCTCGCCTCCTGGAGCGCCATCACCGCCGAACTTTGAAAACGAAGATCGGTCTTGAAATCTTGGGCGATCTCCCTGACCAACCTTTTGAAGGGCAGCTTGCGAATCAGAAGTTCGGTGCTCTTTTGGTAACGACGGATCTCTCGGGCGCGACAGTACCGGGCCTGTAACGATGGGGTTTAACGCCTCCTGTGGCGGGCGCGCTCTTTCGGGCAGCCTTCGTAGCGAGTTGTTTGCGTGGCGCCTTACCACCGGTCGATTTACGAGCGGTCTGCTTAGTTCTTGCCATGTCGTACGTACGAAATACTCGAGGGATATGAGCGTCCCATTCCATTTCATACATGTTTATTTGCTATTTCAATATGTACAATTTTTATAGCTTAATCTTATGTGACAAATTACTTAAATAACCCCGTTAGATCGGCTTTCAACTTCGGAGTTTCCTCGTCCGTTTATTTCCGGTCTTTCGGGCTGACAATACATGCTAACTTAACCTAAGATGACATACTTCGGCCGCTTGTGCCTTGGCATGTCATCTAAATCATAATCCCAGAGCCGCGTTACAAGAGGGTTGGGATGGGCCGCAATTACTGCGTGAAGCGCATTTGCGGATTGGCGCGCGAAGTCCGCTATTTTGGGAATCTGGAGTTCGTGATGTAGACGATCGTTGCGGAAGAACCAGGGGCGTCTGCGATGATGCGGAGAATCTTGTTTTGAAAAATTTGCAGTCTCGTCGTGTGAGTTTTAGCAGCGTAGAACCAGGTTTCAGCTGCGTACATCATGGAGGGGCGGATCACCATTTTGTAGATGAGTAGTTTGTTGTCGATGCTGAGTCGGCTGTTGCGGCATAACATCGGGTAGAGATTTGCCAATAAGGCGTTGGCGGTAGTCATTTTCTGGAAGATGTGCGCTCTCCAAAGCAGCTTCTTGTCCAGGGTCAGGCCGAGGTATTTGACTTCGTTTTCCCAGGGACGTTGTCGCCGTTGATGTGCAGTCGGCGAGCCGGGTCGATACCTCTTCGGTTGAAGAGGATCGCTGCGCTTTGGTTGCGTTGACCTTAATCCGCCAATCTTCGTACCAGGAGCCTAGGGAGTCCAGCGCGAGTTGAAGATTTCTCTCAGCTTGTGTGGTGGACCGTGATGTTGCCAAGACGGCGGTGTCGTCGGCGTAGAACGCGTATGTTAATCCGTTGATCTTAGGGATGTCGGCCGTGAAGATGTTGTACAGCAGCGGCGAGAGCGTTGAACCTTGCGGGACTCCTGCGTATATGCTGCGTTGTGTGGACTTCGTGGATCGGATTTTAACTGCGAAGGATCGTTTTCTTAAAAAGTTGGCTATGATTTGCGTCATTGAGGTGGAGATGCCGAGGCGGTGCATCTTGTATAGCAGGCCGCGATGCCAAACCTTGTCGAACGCTTCTCGATGTCGAGAAAGACGCCTCCGGTGACGTCGCGGTGGTTGAAACCATCTGTGATTTGCTCTACTACACGAAGACCTTGTTGGACGGTAGAGTGTTTTCTGCGAAAACCGAACTGTTCTGGCGGGATTAGTTGAAGATCGTCGACCTGTTCCTGTAATCTGGCGAGTATTATTTTTCAAATAATTTGCCTAATGTCGGAGAGAAGACTGATGGGTCTGTAGTTCTGGGGCATCGTGTGGTCCTTGCCGGGTTTCGGTATGACGATAACGTCGGCAGTTTTCCATGCGTCGGGGAAATGTCTATGTCTAAGACACGCGTTGAAAATCGCGGTGATGGTTGCGATTCCGTTTTTAGGGAGAAGTTTGAGGGCTTTGTTCGGAATGCCGTCTCGACCTGGAGCTTTGCGCGGTTTTAGATTTTGATCTCGTCTGTGACTTCTTTAGGAGTGGTGTGGCGGATGTTGTCGTCCGGGATTCGTGAGATAATGTTTCGGACTTCGCGATGAATAGCGTTTGTACGGCGATAGTCCTCGTCGTCCGGGTGATTGGGTTCAAATTGCCGTTCGAGGGTGTCCGCGAACGCTTCGGCTTTGTCGTCGTCACTGTATGTTAATCCACCGGGTCCGTGGATTGCGGGCATCGTCGGTCGGTTTCGATTTTTAATAACGTTGACCATTTGCCAAACGCTATTATCGAACACGGATAGAGACCGCATTTTGTCATTCAGATGGAATTTCGGTGCTCTAGGATAAGATTTCGTACGTTGTTCTGTGCGGCGTTGAGAATTGTTTTGTCGTTAGGGTGGCGAGTTAATTGCCATCTGCGGCGAAGACGATTTTGTCCGTTATTAGCTGTCGAATGTGATGAGGTAGTTGAAGAGGGTCAGAAGTTGTCTTAGTTATTGTTCTAGTCGCCTTGTCGATACATTTCTTCACGAGATCGGTGAGATTTGTAACCGCGTCTTGAATTTGTGGGATGCTGTCGATAATCGGGACTTTTGTAAATAGTTTTTTGGCCTCGTTTTGAAAAGTCGGCCATGATGTCGCGTTCTTTTCGAATTGGCGATTGTCGTTGTCGGCGGAGTCTCCGAGTTGGAGTAAGACCGGCTCGTGATCCGAGCTCAGGTCAGAGATCGTCGTCAGCTCGTGTAAGAGCCTGACGTTGTGAAATATTGCGATGTCGATGACGTCCGGCAAACCGTTAGCTGGGTGCAGCGTAGGTTCGTACGGTCCGTCAACGACGAGGTTTCGCGTGCTGGCGAAGTTGTGCAGCAGTCGACCGTTTCGGTTTGTCTTCTGCTGTGCCAGTCTTGATGTTTCGCGTTTAGATCTCCGGCGAGAATTGTAGGTGTGCGGGTGTTGCAGATGGCGTCAAGGTCGGCGTCGAGTATGTCTTTAGTCGGCGGGTTGTAGGCGGCGCAGAGAATAATATCTCCGTTGGCCGCCGTGTTTATAACGATTTGTGTGGCTTCTAAGTTTTTCTAAACGTGGCGTCGGGATGCGGTGGTGGGAGATGGAACGCTTGATAAATATAGCTGTTCCACCGCCTCTTCCTGTCGTCCGGTTGTCGTTGTACCTTACGTAGTTTCGTACTTTTAGGATTGTCGCAATTTCGAAGATGCGTTTCGGAAATTAGCGCGACGTCAATGTTTTGTCTGTAGAGAAATTCTGAAAATTCTAAGACTTTATGTTGAAGACCGTTCGAATTCCAAATGGCGACATGAAGAGTTCGGTTTTCTAGGGGACGTGCACCCATTATTCGGACTTGGAGCGGAGTTGTCTGATGACCTCGCGGATGACGCGGGCTTCTTCCTTCGTGACCTGAACGTAGTGTTCTCGCGGTTTTTCTCTGGGTCTGACGCGGGTTGAGCGGCCGGCGGCGGCTTCGGCGAAGGAGGTAGTGGGATCTACCATTCTTGGCGGCGTGGGATTCGATCTCCTTGGAGCCTGTGAATTAGAGTGATTAACTCGATGTCTTCGCGGGTGCGCCGGGCAGCCCTTGTAGTTGGCGGGGTGTTCCTGGCGGCAGTTGCAGCAGTTTGCGGGTCCGTCTTCCTCTTCTTGGTGCACTCGTGGGAGAGGTGCGGTTCCAGGCACTTGACGCACCGGGGTGCACCTCTGCAGCAGCGGGCGGAGTGCCCGAAACGCTGGCAGCGGTAGCACTGCCCGATGTCGCCTCGCGGGTGCGGTGCCTCGACGCGGACTTGTACTACACCGATCTCGGTGAGATCGTAAATAGTCTTCGCCCGCGGGTTCCTCTTCAGCTGGACCAAGAGTAACGGCGTCGGTTTCTTCGTGCGACCTGAAACCATCCTCGAAATCTTGGCTACTTCAAAGCCCTTACCGACAAGGTGGGCCTTGACGTCGTTGCTCGCATCGTCGTACAGCGGGATACCCCGGATGACCACCTTCAAAGGTTGCTCCTCCTTCAGAAGGTAGGAGTGAAACCCCTGTCGGTCAGTCTCCAGCGCGGATGTCGCTGCCCGGAAGTCGTCGACCGTCGCTACCTGGATGGCCACTCCGTGTCGCGTCGTCTTCACCCTGGAAACGGATACGTTGTTTTCTCGTAACGTCTTAAGGGCCTTACCGTAATCGTTCTGGCTATGCAGCACGATAGGTGGTATCTTCTCGGTCCTCGGTGCGGGGGCGTCGTTGTCGGAGTGCACGGAAGCAGCAGGTCTTTTCCTCTTGTTCGTCACAAGAGAAAAGCCGTCTTGCTCCATGAACTCCTGTTCATCCATTGGCGTCTGCTCTTCGGGGCGTCTTCGGAAGGGTGCGGTGGCGTCAACGGGGTGGCGTCGGAGGGGGCAGGTTGCGACGTCGATGCGGCGACGGGAGTCGGCGGTTGCGAAACCTCTTCAACCGGGGGTTGGGTTCGTGTCTTCTTACTTCTTTTCTTCTTAGTCTGGGCAGCGATGAAGGAGGCCAACTTCTCGGTCAGATCGGCGATCTGCCGGCGGAGTTCCGGTTCTCTTCCATCAGCTGTGTCAACAGGTCCGTTGACTCATCGTAACGGCGGTTGCGGCGGCGATGTTCTTCCAATCTTCGACAGGTAGCTCGATGGAGTCCATTGTCTGGAAATTAAAAGAAACAAACGCTTTTGCTTTGAGAAAAGCAAAGCAAACGCCGTAAAGAATTCTTTTCTTGTTACATTAACTAGTTAATGCAACGAAACGTCAATAGCGTAAATATAGCCTTCAAAAAGCAGGTTGCTCGAGAGCACAAAACACGTCTGTTCTCTACGGATCGCAGAGAGCGACTGCCATGAGCGTCCCGTAGTACGAGCTAACGTATTTATGCGCGTCGACACGAAGCGCTATCTGACGAACGGGTCGTGAACGACTTCCGATCGGCGACTTTATAAAATCACGAAAATGGGGCGTGACTTGTACAGTTTGAGAGCGAAGTCGTTCGAGGCAACAGTCTATTTTGGCGAAACGAATTTGTTTTTAATTTTTTTCTCGCATTTTAATAATCGACATGACCGGAAGAGGCAAAGGCGGAAAGGGTTTGGGAAAAGGGGGCGCCAAGAGGCATCGCAAAGTGTTGCGCGATAACATCCAGGGCATCACGAAACCGGCCATCAGGCGTCTAGCTCGAAGAGGAGGCGTCAAACGTATATCCGGTCTGATTTACGAGGAGACTCGCGGCGTTTTGAAGGTGTTTTTGGAAAACGTAATTCGCGACGCCGTCACTTACACCGAACACGCGAAGCGCAAGACGGTCACCGCGATGGACGTCGTGTACGCTTTGAAACGTCAAGGTCGCACCCTGTACGGTTTCGGAGGTTAAGTATTAGACGACGCGCCGGACAAAAAGACAAGAAAAAAAGAGGAACTTTCGACCGAAACAAAACGGTTCTTTTCAGAACCACCAAACCTTATCGCTGATGAATAAAAAAAATCAAAAAGAATTTTAACGTACGACGATCTTAAATTTATAATTACCTATACATATTGTTATTATAGTTGTTTGTCTGAGGAATGGCAATTTTGTTTTTAAATCGCCCTCCGAGAAGACGGTAGAGGTGTTAGGTTAGTATGTTTAAGATAAGCATAAGCGAGAAATTTTTTTTGTTTATAGTATAGTGTGTCGATCGATAAAAAAAATTCATTTCTGTTTACGATAACGTAAACGTACTGACTAATATTGGTGGCCCTGAGAAGGGCCGATTGGTCGTTTGTGTCGTCGTTTTTCACGAACGGGCGTTTAAGCTTTCTTCTCGGTCTTTTGGGCAACAACACGGCCTGAATGTTTGGTAGAACGCCGCCCTGCGCTATAGTCACTCCGCTGAGAAGTTTGTTCAATTCTTCGTCGTTCCTGATCGCCAATTGCAAATGTCTAGGGATGATGCGGGTCTTCTTGTTGTCGCGAGCGGCGTTACCCGCCAACTCGAGCACTTCGGCGGCCAGGTATTCCATCACGGCGGCGAGGTAGACCGGCGCTCCGGCACCGACGCGTTCTGCGTAATTGCCCTTGCGCAAGAGCCTGTGTATCCTGCCGACGGGGAATTGCAAACCCGCCCTGCTCGATCTCGATTTCGCCTTTCCCTTAACTTTTCCTCCTTTACCTCTGCCGGACATGGTCGATGATTAAAAATATATTTCTTAGCCGCTGACGTAAAAATCTGACTGACGTATGTATACGACGCGATACGACGAGTAAGACTGCTATCGCGGACGGTTCGAACTACGGTTTTGTAGAACGGAACGCTTCCCAACGACCAAAAGGGCGTGGTTACGCATAATATCGTCTAGTGGGAGAAAATTCATAAAACAAATAAAATTTTCGATTTTGCCCCACCATTCTTAGTCGTCTCGTCATTCGATACTGTGAACGTCGTCTCGTGCGAATCATATTATTATTATTATTATATTATAATAATAATATTAACATAAGTATTAATTAATCTATACGAAGTCGGAAGTCGGGAAGTCGGTGAAGTCGAAGTCGAAGTCGTATTCTAAGTGTTGTTATTCGTTCGCGTTAATCGAAAAATAATGCCACCCAAGACTAGCGGAAAGGCCGCCAAGAAGGCCGGCAAAGCGCAAAAGAACATCTCGAAGACCGATAAGAAGAAGAAGCGCAGGAGGAAGGAGAGTTACACCATTTACATTTACAAGGTGCTGAAGCAGGTCCATCCCGACACGGGCATCAGCAGTAAGGCAATGAGCATCATGAACAGCTTCGTCAACGACATATTCGAACGCATAGCGGCCGAGGCTAGCCGCCTCACCCACTACAACAAACGTTCGACGATCACGAGCAGGGAAATACAGACCGCCGTGAGACTGCTCTTGCCCGGCGAATTGGCCAAGCACGCCGTCAGCGAAGGTACCAAGGCCGTGACGAAATACACGAGTTCGAAATAAATTGACATCATTTTTTTTTAACGTCGTCTTCTTCGTCGTCAACAAACAAAACGGTTCTTTTCAGAACCACGAATTTTAATCGATACAAAGAAAAGAATTTTTTTATTTTCGACTTTTTTTATAGTTCGAATGGTATTTGAAATGAAAAAAAAAATGTTTTTCTATTATTGACTGACGACGATTTAAAGTAAAATTTTATCATAATCAAAGTAGGTGTTTCGTAACTCTTAAGTAAAAAATTTTTCGCCACTTTTCAAGTTTATTTTGACATTCGTTTTTATAATGGTCACCTAACTATAAGTTTGTAGAAATGCGCCAATCGCATTAAGTCGTTAAGAAAGCTTTAAACGAATATTATCACTTAATCGATTTCGAAACATAGTGGATTTATTATCTGATTAGTGGTCAATTTTTTTTTAACGTTGCTTTATCTTCATGCCTTTATTCTGAAATAGATAGTTTGCTTTGCCTTACCTTGTTGAATTGTTTGCTTGTTGCGAGATTATGTCTTGTAATGCAAGTTTAGGGCGTTTGTGTTTGTGGTTTGGGTTTGCAGTGTATTCTAGTATTCTTTTGATTGTGGGATTTGAGTGTGTTAGCATTTTAGCGTGTGTGTTTGTGGCTAGTTTAGCGATGTGTTCCTGTATGGTCGGCATTTTTGCTTCCCTGTGTAGTATGTCGTTTGGGTGGTACCATTCTGCCTGCATGCAGAGTCGAATGGCTTTGTTTTGTGCGGATTGTATTTTTCTGTGGTTTGTTTTGTTTGTTTGCAGCCACGATTCGGCGGCGTAGGTGAGTATCGGTCGTATGCATGATTTGTACAGGTGTAGTTTTGTATGTGTAAAGAGTTTGCTTTTTCTATTGAGTAATGGGAATAGGTGATAGCGTATTCGGTTTGCTTTCTCTATTTGTATGTTTGTGTGCTTTGTGAAAGTGAGTTTTTGGTCGAGTGTTACTCCGAGGTATTTCACTGTGTTTGACCAAGGAATGTTTGTGTTGTTTAGTGTTAGGTGTCGAGTTGGTGCTTTTTATTGGTTTGTGTGTGAATATGATTGCCTGGCTTTTCGAGGGGTTGACCGCAAATCGCCAATTGTCATACCATTTCTGGAGTAAGAGTAGGTGACGTTGAAGTCGTTTCTCGATGCAGGTAACGACTCTCGAGTGTGTGAGTATTGCGGTGTCGTCCGCGTATAATGCGAGTAGCGTCTCATTTGTACGTGGTGTATCGTAGGTGTAGATGTTAAACAAGGTCGGACCGAGGATGGATCCCTGGGGTACCCCTGCGTTTATGAGTTTCGTGTTTGAGTGCGTGTTGTTTATGTGTACGGCGAATTGTCTGTTGTGTAAGTACGACGAGATTAGTTTAATGAGTGAAATTGGGATTCCTACTGTGTAAAGTTTGTGAAGGAGGCCTTGGTGCCATACCTTATCGAATGCCTTGGATACGTCCAGGAACACTCCTCCAGTGGCGGTGCTTTTGTTGAGGTTTTCGAGTGAGTATTCTACTATTCGTGTGATTTGGTGAATTGTCGAGTGTTCGCGTCTGAAACCGTGTTGTTCGTTTGGTATGACGTGTTTGTTTTCCACCGCTTTTGTTAGTCTGTCTAGGATCGTCCTTTCAGCGATCTTGCTCAGGTTTGACAAGAGGCTGATCGGTCTGTAGCTGTCAAGTTTGTTGCGGGGTTTACCCGGCTTTGGGATCATGACGATTTTGCCATTTTCCACTGCGCCGGGAAGTGCTTGTGTGTTATGATGGCGTTGCAGATATTCGTGATCTGTGTGATGGTGTTTGTTGGTAGGTGTTTTAGCGCTCTGTTTGTAATGGTGTCAATTCCGGGTGCTTTGTTTGGGTTTAGTGTTTTAGAATGTTTGTGATTTCTGAGGTCGTTATTTGTTGAAAGTGTTCACTTTCGTTTGTGATCTCTTGTATTGTGTTTGTGTTTTGTATGATTTCGGCTGTAAATGTCGGATTTTTATCTGGGTTTGGTGTGAATTGTTCGTGTAGCATGTCCGCAAAGGCTTCCGCTTTTGCAGGTCTGTTATGAGTGTGGTGTTTTCGTGGGTGATGGGTGTGTTTGCGGTTTTCTCTTTCCTGAGAGCTTTGGCGATACGCCATGGCGTTGCCATGTCGTCGTTGTAGGACTCCAGTTTGGAAGTCCATTGTTCGTTGTAGTGTTCTTGTAGTGCGTGTTTGACTTTGTTGTTTAGGTTGTTGAGAGTATTTTTGTCTGCCGGTGCTAGTGTTCTGTGATATGTTTTCTTGGCTCGTCTTTTTGTTCGAGTAGTAGGGTGATGTGTTTGGGTATGGTGGATGAGCGTTTGTACGTTGTTTGCGTGGTGGAACGCGTTTGTGCTATTGTGATGTTCTCGGTGAGTTTAGTGATTTGTGTTTCGAGTGCGTCTGTGTTGTTGATGTGTACGAGTGTAGTCATTTCTTGTAACGTATTTTGGAATTTTTCCAGTCCGTTTTGTGCCAGTGGGATGTGTGATGTGCATGTGGGTTCCTTCTACCTCCAGGTGAATGGGGAGATGATCGGAGTTTAGTGCTGGGTCTGTGTATATGTTGTAGTTTTTGTGACGTTTTGAGTACTGCTATGTCTAGTACGTCCGGTAGGTGGTTTGTGTTGGTAGGGTAATGTGTCGGTTCTGTAGGAGCTGCAACGGTTGCGTGTCTGTTCAGTGTGTATTGTTCTAGTCGTTTTCCTTTCGAGTTTGTTAGTCGTGCGTTCCAGAGGGTGTGTTTTGCGTTTAAGTCGCCTATAAGTAGTGTGGGATTTTGCTGTTGAATATCTTGTCAAGTTCGGTTTCTTGTATGTTTTGTGCGGTGGTGAGTATGCGGAGTAGATGTTGTAGTGTTCGTTGTGTTTTGTGGGTATCTGTATTCCGATAGCTTCGAGTCCGGTGTCGTCTGATGTTTCGGCTAGCGGAAAATGTGTAATGTTCTTTTGACGAGGGCAGCTACTCCGCCTCCGTCTTGGTTTTTTCTGTCGCGTCTGTACGTGTTATAGTTTGGAATAGAGAATTTTTGTGTGGTTTGAGGTGTGTTTCGCTAATTAAAATGATGTCTGGTTTGTGTTCTATTGCGTACGCATGTAGTTCGTGTTTTTGTCTGTAATACCGTTGCAATTCCATGCAACGATGTGTATCGCGTCGATGTTTCGTGTGTAATTCATGCACAGATTTTTAGGATGTTGCGTAGTCTTTGGTTGAATGTTAGTTGTGTTTCGTTTGGATTTAGTGCGTGAAATTCGATAAACATTAATCCAATTTCTTGGGCTAAAGCGGTTTCTTTATTTTCATTTGTGTTTAGTGTGGTTGTGGGCGGTGTCGGTTGAGGCGTGTCTGTTTCGGTTTCGCACTTACCCCTGCGCTGCTCCTGTTGGATCTGGTTGAGCGAGGGCGTGGTTACGGTGGGGACAACGTTCCAAGCTCTGGTAGTGGGCGTTGCGGTTTCCTGTTGTTTGGGTCTGGCGCTGCATTTACGATAGAGAGAGGTGTGTGCTCCCCCGCAGTTTGCGCATTTTGCTTCGATTGTTTTCGGTTTTTTGCATTCGTGCGTGCTGTGGTTTTCTGCGCATTTCATGCACTTGTATGCTGCCGTGCAGTTTCTTTGAATGTGCCCGTACAGCTGGCATCTGTGGCACTGAATTGGGTCGGTGGATTGTTTGAGCGCTTCCGTTGTTGTGGATAAGCCTGCAATTTGTGATAATTGATATATGGAATGATACTCACGCTCTTGTTTTTTCCGTTCATCCGGGTGACTTTCAGTGCCGGATATCCTTGGAGGTGGAGGTCTTCTTTGACTTCATCTTCGGTTGTTTCTACGGGTACGCCCCTCGCGACGACTTTGAGAGTTCTTTCTTGTCGCAGTTGGTGGGTGTGGTATTCGAAATTGCCTTTTTCCATAATATGTCGTAGTTTTCGGTAGTCGTCAGTAGTGGCCGGTTGAATGCGGATGCCTTGGGCGGTGGCTGTTGCTTTCAGGTAGTTAATTTTGTTTTGGGTGATTTCTCTACGTAGTTTCTCCCATTTTTCTTTCTTGCGCAGAATGATGGGGTGGTGTTCCTTTCTTCGGTGGCGGGTTGTCTCGGTAGCGCTGGCCTTTTCTTTTTCAGCTCGGTGGTGGTGGTGTTAGCATCGGCGTCTTGTTCTTCTGCGTCGGATCTTTCCGTTGCAACGTCGAGGTCGGTGGTGAGATGTAAGAACCTGTTCGAAGTTGGAAGGTCATTTTTGTGGCGGTGGTGATCATTTTCGCAGTTTTCTTTGCCGGTTGAAAGGAACCTCTTCCGTGGGGCGCTTACGGTCCTCGGTGGCGACTTCCATTTGGGTCTGTGCGGCTTCACGCATCGCGGCCAGCCGCTTACTAGCCTTGGCTATAAGTTCGCTAAGCTGCTCGACGTCAAGCTCTCGACTGTCCGCATTTTAGTTCGTAAAATGCGAACGGTATAGCTATGGATTTAATTTTGTTTTGTAAATTTGTTATGTCGACTTGCAACAGTAATACGATGTTAGTGCTTTGGATGCTTCCTCAACACTACTGACCGTTCTTATGTTTACGATGGCGTATTTATTCGCGTCGAGACGAACGCTATCGACGAACGGGTCGCGAACGACGCCCGATCGCCGAAAATATAAATGCGCGAAAATGGGGCGTGACTTGTATAGTTCGAGAGCGAAGTCGTTCGAGTCAACAGTTTATTTTGGCGAAACGAATTTGTTTTTAATTTTCTCTTCGTATTTTAATAATCGACAAGACCGGAAGAGGCAAAGGCGGAAAGAGTTTGGGAAAAGGGGGCGCCAAGAGGCATCGCAAAGTGTTGCGCGATAACATCCAGGGCATCACGAAACCGGCCATCAGGCGTCTAGCTCGAAGAGGAGGCGTCAAACGTATATCCGGTCTGATTTACGAAGAGACTCGCGGCGTTTTGAAGGTGTTTTGGAAAACGTAATTCGCGACGCCGTCACTTACACCGAACACGCGAAGCGCAAGACAGTCACCGCGATGGACGTCGTGTACGCTTTGAAACGTCAAGGTCGCACCCTGTACGGTTTCGGAGGTTAAGTATTAGACGACGCGCCGGACAAAAGACAAGAAAAAAAAAGAAGAACTTTCGACCGAAACAAAAACGGTTCTTTTCAGAACCACCAAACCTTATCGCTGATGAACAAAAAATCAAAAAGAATTTTAACGTACGACGAACTTAAATTTATAATTACCTATACATATTATTATTATAGTTGTTTATCTGAGGAATGGCAATTTTGTTTTTAAATCGCCCTCCGAGAAGACGGTAGAGGTGTTAGGTTAGTATGTTTAAGATAAGCATAAGCGAGAAATTTTTTGTTTATAGTATAGTGTGTCGATCGATCAAAAAAAATTCATTTTTGTTTACGATAACGTAAACGTACTGACTAATATTGGTGGCCCTGAGAAGGGCCGATTGGTCAGTGTGTCGTCTCGTTTTTCACGAACGGGCGTTTAAGCTTTCTTCTCGGTCTTTTGGGCAACAACACGGCCTGAATGTTTGGTAGAACGCCGCCCTGCGCTATAGTCACTCCGCTGAGTAGTTTGTTCAATTCTTCGTCGTTCCCAACGACCAAAAAGGGCGTGGTACGCATCATATCGTCTAGTGGGAGAAAATTCATAAAACAAAAATTTTAGATTTTTCCCCACCATTCTTAGTCGTCATTCGATACTGTGAACGTCGTCTCGTGCGAATTATATTATTATTATTATTATTATAATAATATAAACATAAATATTAATTAATCTATACGAAGTCGTCATTCGATACTGTGAACGTCGTCTCGTGCGAATCGTATTATTATTATTATATTATAATAATAATATTAATTAATCTATACGAAGTCGGTGAAGTCGGTGAAGTCGAAGTCGAAGTCTGAATCGAAGTCGTATTCTAAGTGTCATTCGTTCGCGTTAATCGAAAAGGCTAGCCGCCTGGCCCACTACAACAAACGTTCGACGATCACGAGCAGGGAAATACAGACCGCCGTGAGACTGCTCTTGCCCGGCGAATTGGCCAAGCACGCCGTCAGCGAAGGTACCAAGGCCGTGACGAAATACACGAGTGCGAAATAAATTGACATCATTTTTAACGTCGTCGTCTTCTTCGTCGTCAACAAACAAAACGGTTCTTTTCAGAACCACGAATTTTAATCGATAAAAAGAAAAGAATTTTTTATTTTCGACTTTTTATTCTTCGAATGGTATTTGAAAGGGAAAAAATGTTTTCTATTATTGACGACGTTTTAAAGTAAAGTTTTATCATAATCAAAGTAGGTGTTTCGTAACTCTTAAATAAAAAATTTTTCGCCACTTTTCAAGTTTATTTTGACATTCGTTTTTATAATTGTCACCTAACCGTAAGTTTGTAGAAATGCGCCAATCGCATTAAGTCGTTAAGAAAGCTTTAAACGAATATTATCACTTAATCGATTTCGAATTTGTTATCATTCGATATTTGGCGGCGCAGAGTATAATTTCGTGTGATCGAAAATGTGTTAGGTTATAAGGATTAAACTAAGTAATGCCAACAGATAACTGTAAACGACGATTGAATATTGACAGTTATCTGTTGGCGTCACTTGGCTTATACTATTTGTACGTGTGCTTTACACACGAGATGTCGCGAGACACGCCCTTCGGTTATAATGATTGTAATTATCCAACGTTAGTTGGCGGCACAATCTACGTACGTAATCGTAACCGTCCATAAACTAAAAAATAAAAGATAATCTCTTAAGATTTTATTCGAATAGAATTTAGGAGTACAAGCATATTTTAAAATAGTGTCGATCTGTATTTTTAAATAAAACTGAATCGCGCAGGCCGCGGGATGCGATTGATTTATTTAAATATTTCATCAAAAATCACCTAAGTAAATAAAAAAATAATAATAATTAATTTCGATCGATAAGAGCGATCACAAAAAAAAATCGAACGATACGAGAACGCAGGCACGCGAACGTGAGTATGTAAACGGACGCTTAAGGTTCCGTAAGTCGGCGGCCGCTCGGTTCGTTAGTTAGAATTACTACGACGCGACGAAGACCTATTTCTTAAAAATTGAAGCGAACGAATTAAGTTTACGATAACCGATATTAACATTTTCTTTTATTTTTTATTACATCAAAATTTTTCGGTTAAAAACGAGACATTTAAAACAAATGATGATACGCTGCTGCTGCTGCCGTACAATAATCACGTCGTTAAGAAGGATTAAACGATTAAGACGTAAACGATGTTAGATTGTTTTCTATTAGATCTCTATGGATACGTCACAAGTTTAAATAAGTGTAAGATTTAAAACAATTCAACGTCAATCGCTTTCATCGTCCCAACGAAAATATGTGGTATGTTTGCATAACGTGTGTTCAATTGGTATTTTTTTTTTATTTTGAAGTAAGGTAAATTTTCTTAACACATTTGTCGGCCGATAAAAAAAGGTCAAAGACGAACGTCGAAGTCTGTGAGAGAACGCGACGCGATGTACGTGAAGGCTAGCAGTTTCGCGATCGGGGCCGTTTCGAATACAGCGAAAGTTACTATGGACCATTCTATTCGATTACTCGTTTTTTTTTTCATTCGCCGACTTCGATTTTTTTTTAATCGAAGATCAGCAGACGAACGTAGTTCGAGTTCTTCTAGTCTAGACGATAGAGTCGTACTAATTTTCTGCCAAACGGTCGCCGATTCGACCGGCCGCCGGCGGTCACCACGACGCCCGCCGGTCGCGCCGAATCGTACGGCGGCCGCGTTAACGATCCGACGTCCGAAATTTAATTCGCCG
>JALBCR010002725.1:0-117898 GCA_030710515.1 Abscondita cerata
ATTAGTGCCGTTGCCGGTCCAAGCCCGGATAAAGAAGCAGGAGGTTGTGCGTAAGGGCTAGTAAAGAAGTATATACTAAAAATCTATCAACAGCCTTGGAACACCGGACGGATTAAAAGATGACGACTCATGCAAACGACCAAATGATAAAAAGATAAGGAAATTAAAATGAGAAAAGAAAACAACAGCATGTAATGACAATCGCAACCTGAATGTTAGCATCATCACACTGAAGGAATAAGAATTAGAAAAGTCGATATATAGCAGTGATAAAACAAAATGAAACAAAAAGGGCACTCAAAAAGATGGACAAATACATAGCTGATATATAGTGGAGTGCAAAAAAATATAAGAGCGCGCAGAAGGAGTATTAGTATTAATCACACAAAAAACTAAAAACTCAAATAAAAACTACACATGTAAACGAAAGAACAATAACACTAAGAATCAAAACAAAGAAGGGAATACATGACCATTTGTGGAGTAGATGCACCAGAAGAAAGCAGAAAAGAAGAAAGTAAAACATTCTATAAAGACCTGCAAAAAACGCTAAACAAAGTAAATAGTAACGACAATTAATAATTGAAGAGACCAACCCATAGAAAGACTCGGTTTATATGGAGAACCAAACTATACAGAAACGGATTACAACTAATTGGTACATGTCTACAAAATAAATTAAAAATCACAAATACCTTCTACAAAAAGAAGTGGATTAATAAATATAGGTGAACCGAGAGGGGATCGAGATCACTAATCGATTATATAATAGTAAATGAAAAACTGACAAACAGTACAAGACGTCCATGCATATAGATGAGCAGAATTGGGAACAGATCCTATTTAGTGGTTAGTAAAATACAAATAATATACGTAAAGAAACAACTGATAAAAGAACGAGAATATAAATATAAAATAGACCTCCTCCGAGAATAAGCATGGAACAATTATACCAACAAAATATATTAAATCAATATATAATGGAACAAACAACAAACGAAGGTATAAGAAATAGAAAGAAGGCAAACAGCAATTAAGAAGCGCAAGAAGCCCTAGGTAGAAGATTAAAAATTACAAAAAAGAGAACTAAAGATATGGACAACGAGTTGAAAATAAACAAATAGAAATAGACCGGAACATAGCCAAAAATGTCACGCAACAAACACATAGAGAGCTGGAACAAATTTGTGGATAAACTAGAGCAAGAGTTGCACAATCAACAAAGGTCAGTTTATAAAGTAATAAATATACATCTTAAGAAACAAGAAAAGATACAGTCAATATTAATAACATCACAGAAGATGAATGGATAAAAATTACAAAAAACTATGGACGGATAGTAAAAAAAACAGCAAAAACAAAAAGAAACAGAAAATACATACATAGCACACGTAGATTCTATTAACCAAAGAAGAACTAGAGGAAGCACTAGAATTTTATAAATATGGAGGATTACTCCTAAAATATCTACTACTGCACCTGTAAACATGTGTTGGCAACAAGCACGAGATACCAGCAGATTGGAATACCAGCATACTACAACCCATATTTAAAAAAGGAAACAAAGACTACATAAATAATTACAGAGGCATAAGTTTACTCAACGTAGAATATAAAATATACGCCAAAATGATAACCAAAAGAATCCACAATAGCAGAAACAATATTGAATAAGGAACAAAGTAGATTCAGAAAGGCCCGATCTACGATAGATAATGTTTAAAATAGCAGGAGGAAAGATATATGAAAGAGCAAAAGGGTTTAAGACAAGGGTGTCCGCTTTCACCCGCACTCTAATTTATACATAAAAAAGACCAGAAGGGATAAAAATAAAATAATTTTGCTTCGTGGCATTTTTTTTTGTATCTCTCATTATAAGGGAGGGGAAGGCCTAAGCATCTTCCAATATTTGCATTTTAATATCTCCTAAATTAATCAACCGATTTGAAAGTCGTTCGAAAGAGCATATTATGGGCTTTTAAAAGAAATTTTTTATTGAACTACTTTTAAACGAATAAACTAGAGGGCGTTTCCTGCGGTGTTTACACATTTTTGTGATTTTTAGAAAAAAATTAAATGGAACGGTACTATTTACTTGACAGACTCTTAAGTAGGTTGAAATTACCTAGATTTTAGTTAAAACCGCATCATGATATCTCGATCTGCTCTTGATTTATTAAAGAAAATGTTAGAAATTTTGAATGTTGAAATCGGATCGGGTTACCTTTTAATATCACACACCTAAACTAACCAACCTAATCGAAAGCGTTTGGATCGTTCGAAAGAGCATTTTATGGGCTTTAAAAGAAATCTTTTATTGAACCGTTTAGTTTTAAACGAATAAACTAGAGTTAATTAGCGTCACGCTCTTTGGCCTTTACACACGCTTCAAGCGGCAACGAAACAATAAGTCAGGAAAATCACAAAAAAACTTAATTAGCCAGAAATAGCTCATAAATGTTCAAAGTGTTTTCCATCATTGTCGATGCATATAGTATTTGCTCCAACTTCGGTAAAAAAAACTGCTGCTTCAATTTCATCCCTAGACAAGGTTCTAATGGCAATTCTAATTTTTTCATTCATATTTTCCATTGTTGTTGGTTTTCTTGAAAAAAACAGATCTTCCAGTCTACCCCAGAGGTAGAAATTCTAAACAAGTTAGATCCACAAACGCACCCGCCATGGAGAAACATTCAAAAATTCTAAGAAAATGTCTCCATTCAGTAGTGGATCAAAATGTAGATATTTAATTTTCCTTCCACGGTTTTGCACCACACTTTCAAACTCCAACGATGTTGGTGGTCTATTTGTCGTAATCAATGTGGGTTTTGGCTTGGACCAATAATGCATATTGTGCAAATTCACGCCCCCTGCGATACTGAAAGTGGCTTCGTCCGTCCATAATATCAGCAACAGAAAGTCTGGGTTTTCCCGATTCATATTTAGCAACCAGTGACAATAACTTAGCTTATGATCGTAATCATGTCTTGTAACGCCTAGTGTAAAATAATATGGTAGGGGTGCATATTATTATCTTTTAGAATCTCATGGACTATTGTTTTCGGAACTTCGAGGTCGTTGGAAATTTTTCAATTGGTTGAAATAGGATCATTTTGCACGTAGGCCAAAACGTTAGTAACATTTTTTCGTAAGCGTCTCATATAAACCTTACAGGCGCTTGAACGGGCACGTTACCAGTTTCCGTAATTGCCTTTAATTTTGAAAACACTTCTCAATTAATGTCTTCTTTGTGGATATTTCATTGCTATTCATCGTGACGTAATTGGCATTTTCAAAACATTGGAAAAAATGCACAACATATCGTAAGCTTCCCGCATTATATACATATTTTTTTTAAAAGGAAGTAAGAATTAGAAAGAAAAACGCATAATATTACACCTTTAATGGGAAAAATCGAAGTATATAATAAGAATTCAGAACACAAATGTTGACGTTTGTCAAATCTGGAACCTTTTTAATTTAGCAGCCATGGCTACATGATTTGTTTTTCCCGCAGAGGTAACTCGATCCGATTTCAACATTCAAAATATTAACATTTTCTCAAATAAATCGAGAGCGGATCAAGATATCGAGATGCGGTTTTCACTGCAATTTAGGTAATTTCAAGCTGCCAAAGGGTCTGTCAAGTAAATAGTACCGTTCAGTGGAACCTTTGGAAGAGAAAGCGAAAGAATATAAGCAAAAATAGATAGACCACCTAAATAGAATGGAGGATAGCAAAATTCCAAGCGCCATAAGAAGATACAAATCAAAAGAAAGGTGAAATATTGGTAGATCAAGAAAAGGTAGTGAGACGGAATAGGTCAAAGGACCTAAACCGTTAAAGGATATGACAACGACGATTCTTTAAAATGTTGGTTTATTATACTAGATTGTTCTTAATAAATTATTAACTATTTTTTAATATGTTGTTTCGAATTTCTTACCACTTTATTTATGAAAAAAGTCACCTTATATGCCAAAATTCCAAAAAAAAAAATATTAATCATATTGATCAACATTTGGGGTTATTGTTTTCTTGGCCCAATTGTCTCAATACTGAGTGTGTCTCGACTTTTGTGACGACAGCATGTTAGGCGAATAATGAGAATGAAAAAGCCGATTCAGTAGAAGACTTGTAACTTTATACAAATGGGCATAGTCTACTTACTGAAAATATTTTCATGGCGGTGTCAATTCCGGTTATACCGGAATTATTATTTTATTTTCGGTATTACGGCTTTTACTACCAGGTTTGGTGTACTTACCCGTTGATTGAAATATTGGTAAAGATAGTCAACCTTACGGGATTATGCGACCCCGAAATTTGTTCTAAACATCAGAGGTCGGTAGTATCGCTTTGTGCTAAGAAAATACGTCAATTGTATTGAGAATTTACAGAACAGTATTGCCGATAAATGTGAAATAGAAAACTGTAATTTTGCTGATAGTTTATGCTAAGGCACGACATTGTTGCCAATGCATCATGCCGTTGATTGAAATATTGGTGCATTGAGTCAATGTTGACAAACAAACAAAAACATGCGTTCTACAATATACAAGAATTTATTGATTTTTGTCGACGTACTAATTAAATGTGTGTCCTTTGTTATATATTTTTTTCTATTGTCTGTTAATTGTTCAATGTAATAATATTTATTTGTATCTTTCTTACGTAAGGTTATAACAATGGTTATACCATCATGACAAACACATATATGTACAAAGATTGTATACATACACATGTGAATAAAGTTTATTATTATGAAAAAAACCTGCAGATTTAAAAGTATTAATTTCGTAAAGAAATCGTTGAAAAACGTTCTCCCAAAAAAAACAATTTCTTTAAATACTTTTGAAAATTCCATACTCATATATTTATTACATTAACATCGTTTATCCGTTGAAAATGTTTTAAAATCTATTAGGCTTACGCAAGTAAATTTCTAAATTTTGGTCATTGAAATTAAAATTTTTTAACATAGAAACGCTATCCCTTTTTATGTTGGAACGAATGTTGAATTTTCTTATATTACAATCTAACGTACTCAACTGTTTGCATCTAAACAATATTATAACAAGCCTACCCATTTACTAAAGGTGTTGCTAAAAGTATGCAATTGTAGAATTTCTGACTAAGCCGATAAGGAATGTGACTCATAAACGATAATCCGGAAGACTCCTCGTAATACATTTGTTTCAAAATTAAACTCCGTATAAAAATGTCTCAACAGCAGTGTGAATTCGTGGTTCAGAGAATGCGACACTCATAAACTGTTAATTATCGATCAGTTGGTTAAAATAAAACTATATCGAACCTTAAAGTGGGAGGCTAATAAACATATTTCTAATAGCTATAATTACAGTGATGTCACAAAACCACACCGTAAAATAAGAATATTATCTGCATAAATAAGTGTAAATGTTTGGATATGTTTTATGTATAGCATTGTATTAGGTACGTTATTATTTATGTGTAAATTGTTTGTAAATTATTACTATTATTTTAGATCAGTTGGAATTGTAATTTTTGAAACAATGTTTATAATTAATGAGCTATTTTTACTTTAATTAAACTATTTTAATTCGAAACCATGATATTTTGATACAGTTTCAAAGAGTAAAATCCTAACTTTTATCTCTACTAACAGATAACAAAGTGTCACTTTTCGTAAATTATTTTTTCCCTCGGAAAAAGTGAGTACTATTTTTAACACCAAATTTCCCTCAATAATTTTCTAATTCTATTGTAATATGATTTTTCAATATTAAATCGTCATTTATTTCGTCACAGAAAAGAATAGTGTATTATACACGTATTATCCGCACCGCGTCGGGAGACAACACACCTCAAGCTAAAATCTAGTACTTTTATTTTTAGAAGTAATAGGAATAGGTTTTATTACCAAGTGAATTTAAATTTGAAGGTCTAGTGGAACCCACTTTCCTAAAAACACGGTAACTTGTTGCCTTTTGAATTGAAAAATTTGAAAACCAATTTTTATTTAAAATCCTTTTCAACTGAACACGTAAAAACAAGTAGATACAAAAACCAATAATTTTGCGTTTCTGAACTCTAGTGGTATTTCTCCCAGTATGTTCTACTTTATTCCTAACGAAGTTATTAAATGACAAACAAATGTCAACATTATTATTTGCAAGTTAAAAATAAAGTGCAAGCATAATTTGTAAAATAATTGTTTCTTATTTATCTAACACCGACCAAACCAAACTGTTTTAACAAATAACGCTTCGCATGTATTTTAGTAAATTATTAAAAAAACATTGTCATTAAAATCCAAGATATGTATCATCAATGGTATTATTCATAAATGAAAAATTCGTCACTTTTAATTACTAGTTAATACGTTTACTAAATATTTGAAAACGTTGCAACATTGTATTGACAAAAGTAAATTTTACGGATTGTATGTTGTGCCATTTTTACAACGGTGGAATAAATTGAACTACTATTCTATTTCAAGAATCGTACACATTATAACTTAGCGCTTCAGTACAGGTGAAAAAAGTAAACAAAAACGCAACCCAACATGCATATGTGAATTGCATCCGTGATACAAGCAAATACAAGCGGTTGACTATCTTTACCAATATTTCAATCAACGACCTACCTCTTACTATAATTTAAAAAAAATAATTTCAGTCGTAAGCAACAAAAATTTGAATCTGTTTTTAGTATTAGACATTTTTGAAATGTCTAATGTTCCGGGAGTAATGGTAGTTAAAAAATATAAAATTGTCAAGGAGTCAATTTTATAGTTTTAACAATAACCTGATATGCGAAATTAAACACTTATATTGCATTTGTAAATGTGCTGCTAAATTCTAAATAAAAATACATGTCAACTTTTTGTTTAAATTTAAACAAAATTTTAAAATGCCAATATACCCCATGCATATGAAGTGACGTCACGCGATGAATTGGCATCTTTAATGATTTTTAGAGAGTGAGGTTGCATGTTGATTATTTAAAACCAGAGAAAGTTGAAATTAATTAGTAATGACATGCAATGTTTGCGTCTGTAATACAGAAGAAAATATGTTTTCCGTCAGTTACACATTGTAATATTGCTTACGCACCAATTAATAGCAATGCTCATGTTTTTTGAATACATGTATATAAAACTATTTGACGTCAGATGCCCAAAATAGAACGAATGTTGGTTTGTTTCATAACCTACCCCCCAATTTTTACTATCCTACCATTATCTAACCATTATAAACTGGAATATTTTTGTGTGAATGTTAGTAATAGTAATACTAATAAGATACATAAATACCAACAATTTAGTAATATTTTACAGAGTGTTCAAAAAACCGAACCGAGCCAAAACCGAAAAACATGATAATCAAATGTCTCAATTTTTTTTACCTTACTATCTTGTCTTGCATTAAAAAATAAGGCAAGAGAAGTAAGATAATTTTATGCTTTCATAAATATTGACAGGTTTGTATCCTCTTTGAAACATGTTCAACAATAAGAATAAAATAATTGATTTAAAAAATTAGAAGTAACTTACTTATTTTGGGCCTGAATTGGTATTTATTATCACTTTTTGATTTCATGCAACAAACCCAGCAAACTTCAATACTGTAAAAACCTGCCTTTCTGTAATACTTATTTCCGAAAATATAAACTTTGATAAAAACTTGATGAAATTGAAGTCGCTTAGTTAAGTAACACTCCAAGAACAAATTATACCTACTAAATAAAAAAAATCACAAATTTTTAAATTTAAAAGAAAGTCTAGGGCAAAGATTGGGTTGAAACTTTGGGGAACTCCGTTTTTTAAGACCCCATTCCATTTAAAAAACCATGAGCCAAATTGTTGACCCACACGCGCACACTTTGGCCGAAAGTAATAGATCTGCCCATCTACTTTTCGAATAAAATACCATCGCATTTATGCGCACATTCTACATCCTTCTCCGACGTTAAACGTAATTGGAAAATCCTAAGAATAAATTCGTTTTACACTAATGTTTGTATGTCTTCCCCACCCTAAAATTTAAATAGTTAATTTTACGAAAGTATGATATTTTCTTCAGTAATTCTAAACGTTTTAAACATTAAGAATGTGTGATTGTTAACAGTGTCGCGTAATGATGTGTTCAACTTTAAACCACTTTCTAGTTTCTTGATATATAAATTAAAACGGTTACCAATTAATCACAAGTGATTTTAAAACAATGACGACTAATTTAATAACTATTCTAATTTATTTATGTATGGTAGAATCAATTAATTTACAACTTATACCGGAAAATCCTTGTCCGAATACTTTCAAGTACATCAACAATTTTGGTCAAGTGCAGGGTCGTATTGAGTTTCAAAATGATAACAGTGGGACTTATTATTTAGCAGTTAATATGTCAGTAGCCTCCTATTTAAGCAATGATCAGGTAGGTTGGCAAAATTATAATTCTAGTATCGATGTTCTATTTAAAATCTCCCGCTCAGAAGAGGCCTTATGGAAACTTTTTTGTTTTTTAAATCATTAAAAACTAATTTCAAATCACACTGTTAATATTAATTAGATACCAGTTAATATTTAATAAAAAAAAGTTGAGTGTAATTTACAGTTAGGTAGGTATATAGTTTCTTAGGGTAACTAGAAAAAAAACTTTATCCAGTTTATTTCAATTTCGTATTATTCTATACGATAGTCTTTTGCACTTTAAGAAATTTCTAACGTAATATTACCAACCGGTTTGTTTGTCGAAAAAAAAAACTTTTGAACACAACATTGTAGCACTCAAGATCTACGTAATAGTCTCTCTTATAAGTGAACAATATTAAATATACTTTAACCAAATGACTTGACATACAGAACACCCTTAGGTTTATTCTACCATATACTGCACACATTAATTGTAATTGCTGTTATTTTTAAATTACAGAAGATTGAATTAGAATTAATAACATCTCCAAATGATATCGTCCGTGGAGCTCCATTAATCTACAATGTTTACTTTCCAAGTCAAATGCCATTACCTAAGCTAACGCAAATAGAATTTAACAGAAACATGCACTGCATATCATCTCCTGAAAATCGTAAGTGTGATTAACAAAAAATGATAGATATGGCTATAGTTTTTCTTTTAGTTCTGCCTGGAGGATATGTGACAAACTTGTACGCAAATACCTTTTTTAAAGTTATTATTGCTCCTGGACTGAATACAATGTCTCAATTGCCACTCGATACATATGAAATCGAAATTTCACCTGCAATTTCTAACCCAAATGTATTTTCAAATGTGACGTTTGCAACTACAGAACTAACTCCTGTTTATTCAACCACACAATCTGTTATTAAACCTACACATAATACGCCAGTACCTGTTGATTACAGTGAATGTGGAAAACCTTCCATCATCACTATTCATTTAGCGACTAACGGTGATGATGTTGAAGAAGGGCAATGTCCGTGGTTAGCTGCTGTTATGTTTAAATCTGAAATGCAGTATGAATACAGATGTACAGCCACTTTAGTATCAGATCGTCATGTCATTACCGGTAAGAACCACATAATCTGTAATGTAAAAATTAATTTTAATTCTAGCCGGACATTGCTTACAATATGGAAAAGCGCCTCTATTTCCAGTAGAGGACTTAATCGTAATTCTTGGTACCGCTTCACTGAAAAATTGGGTTTTAACTGGAACAATTCGAGGTGTTAGTCGAATATCTACGCATCCTAACTATGTAGAAGCTAGTGCCGACAATGACGTATCTGTAGTAACATTAAGTAAGCCCGTTGATTTCACTAAAAATATACGCCCTATATGTTTGTGGGGAAGTGAAAACAGCGATTTAGAAGAAATTGTAGATAAAGAAGGTCTAGTTGCTGGATGGGGAAGCGAACGGCCTCATGGAGAATACACTTCAATTGCTAAAAGAACTAATTTACCAGTTGTGTCTCAAAATGTGTGTCTTCAATCGGACATAGGTTTTAAATCTATTACATCGGTGCGGACTTTTTGCGCTGGTAAATTTTCGAGAAAAAATATTCAAGCATTAATTAATTTTTGTAGGAAGACGTGATAATACGGGACCCTGCACGGGTGATACCGGGGCAGGTTTTGCCATGTTTAGAAATGGACGGTGGATCCTTAGAGGTGTCATTTCAATTTCATTAAAAGACGGAAATGCTTGCGATCTCGAAAATTATTTCGTCTTTGCCGATTTGGCTCAAGTTAAAGGTTGGCTTTCCACGGCGTTAATATAATAAAAAACCACAAATTGACTGAGCGTGTGCTTTTGTAAAAAATTGAAATATAAACGTAATAGTCATTCCAGAAAGCTTACGAAAATCAAACAAAAAAGGGAATTCCTTTGATACAGTTAAAAAATGCAATACGTGTAAATAATAATCTAAGTGAGAAGTAAGGGTCTTCTACAATCAGTGTTTTATGGATTTTTACCACAAAATTCAATAAAGAGAATTTTGCAGTGACTGGTAACATTTGTACATATTTGTACAAATTTTTATAATGAATTGTAGTAATCAAACAACTTATTCTAACATTCAAATGGAAAAATGAAACGTTAAAGTAATAAAAATTAAGACTTAAATATAACTATGACCAAAAATGACCAACCTTTGTTTCAACCAAAGAATGATGTAATTAACTTACATAAAACATCGACGGAAACGTTTGGAACAAAAGTATATTCAGTGATTGTATTCAATAAAATTAACAAGAAGCGTATAAATATTAACATTTCGTAGAAATTAATAAAATAACAAAATTGCGTGAATATATAAACAACAAAAAAACGTCACTACTTGACCTTCTTAAAACATGATTAACGTACTTGTCTTCTTTGGAAAATTTAAAATAAATGTTACCACTAGTAATATATTCATTTACCAAAACTACAGCTCTGTTCACAATGTACCTATTACAATTTCAATTACTTAATTATCCCATTTATCTGCATTAAAGTGTAATTACAATTTTTCTAGCATTTAATGTTTTAAATTTGTCATACTTAATGAAGCGGTTAATTGTAAATCGATTATAAAATTGGATTAGATGTTACTTGGTTGTATTGGTATAATCTCATCATAAAAGTATCTTAAGTTGCCTAAGTCACAGTAACATCAATTAGAATTTTGTGTTAGTACTTTATTGAAAAGATTAAAACAAATTTCTTCAATCACGAATCAACGGCTACGTCTTGTTTCTGATTAAAATAAACTGATTGAATTACGTTTAAAAAAATTCTTCAATAGTGTTGTATAGTGACGATTATTTTTAATTATCATTAATATTCTAATAATAATTATATAAACGTGTTTATGATAGCATTCACCAAAAACCCACCATGTAAATAAATATGTCTTATTTTATGGTTTCAAGAAACCTTTTGTAAAAAACTAGACTGTTTTTGGTATAATCTGGATGCTGTAAGATACTCAATAAAGTAATTAGTAACCAATTCTAGCTAGATTTAAACATCATTTAATAATTAAATGCTATACATACAGGCTGTTTCACGACGAGCTTACACTATCTATATATTGGAAACTACTGATACAATTTCGATAAAAATTTCCACAGATGGATAACAAGTTATGGCAAATTTATGGAAAATATTTTGACAGATGTGCCACTTCTGGTTATACCGGAAGTAAACAGTAACTTTGTTATTTTAAATAGAACGCCCGGTATATTATTAACTTTTCGGATTCTACGTTCGATTTTAATGTCACTTTGTGTAGAATGTTCTATACCTAGAAGTTATACTTTTCGAGATATTCATTTTTTAATGGAAAATTGACAGGTGCCGACCTAAATATTAAAAATTCTGTGTGAACATCCCCAACACCAAATAAAAATTATCTTGTAGGGTTAATTAGTAGGAAGATCGAGGTACTTGGTGACAAGTCGAAAACTGCTTTTATTATACAGGGTTCTTAAAAAGTGATGAAAAGTTCAACTTCAGAAATGTCAAATATCTTCATTTTTTAAATGAAACTACCATATTTTGATTCATTCATGTAATTCTACGGGAAAAACAAGAGGAGTTTATGTTCACTTCCCTATAACCAAACTTAAACGTTTTTGAGATATTAACATGTATTTAAAAATTTTAATTATTTCTGACGTATTGTTACTTATTATAAGTAGGCCGTGTTATTTATATTATTTTAGCAGGCTGTGAATGTAGCTGTCATATTTAAATAGTATTAAAAGTCATTATTTGTGGTTAATCGCTTCTTTATAAAGTGATAGAAATGGCTCGTTTGGAACTAAACAATGAAGATTATCTAAATTATCATCTCCACCTAGAAGGGCTCGAGAAGAGCAACCTTTATATAAAATTTATAATTTTGGAGGAATACTCACCTGATCTAAATTTACTTTTAATACATGGTGAATGTGATAGAGTTGTTAATAGGACATGTACTTTATTTGCTACACGATATCCAGATCGACCACAACCCACCCACGACACAGTGAAAAGAATACTAAACAATTTAACACAATTTGGTTGTTTTCAAGCAAAAGTTAACAAAGCGAAGCCTGTTGTTGATAATAATGACAATGAAATTAATATTTTTGGATACTATGCTGCTTATCCCGAAGCTTCATTACGTTGTGGTGCCAGAGATTTAGGTGTACCAATGATATCTATCCAACGAATTAAAAAAAAAACATATGTTTCATCCCTATTCTTTTAACTTAGTTCAAAGTTTAAAGGAAATAGACTATAATAAGCAAATAGAGTTTGCAGAATTCGTGTTGATAAAACGTCAAGAAGATAATGAATATTTGAAGAATATTATATGGTGCGACCAATCAAAATTTACAAAAAACGGAATGTTTAACAGGCACAATGCGCATTACTGGAGCGAAGAAAATCAACACTTAACAAGAGTACGTGGTTTTCAAGAGCGATGGGACTTAAATGTCTTTTGTGTGATCAGAGATAACCAGGTTGTAGCTCTCCACTTCTATGATGGGAACTTAAATGGTTAGGAACTGTGGTAACATAATTTTTTATTTTCTATAAGCTATTTTATACGTCAAAGATATCTCGACATATTGAGAGAATTAAAAACAAATTATTTAGATCGTTTACCACCGCAAGATTTTGGAAAAATATTTTTTCTTCACGATGGAGCACCTTCTCACTGTTCCAGAATGGTAAACCAATTTTTAGATGAGACGTTTGACGATAAGTGGATAGCTAACAATGGTCCTTTTCGGTGGTCTCCTCGTTCACCAGACATAACACCTTTAGATTTTTTTATATGGGGCTACATAAAAAATGAAGTGTATTCCCATCCACTTACAACAAAGGAAGATTTCGCAATGCATTTAATTCTCTCCTTGCAACAAGGATCAGGCGTGCAACAAACGAAGGTGTAATAAGAAGGGTTCATCAATGCTTAAAGGGTCACGGACGCAATTTTGATCACTTGTTATAAGTTCTTGTAATTTACGTATGTGAAATTACATACATACAAAAACACGGCCTACTTATAATAAGCAACAATACGGCAGAAATAATTAAAATATTTAAACACATGTTAATATCTCAAAAACGTTTAAGTTTGGTTATAGGGAAGTAAACATAAACTCCTCTTGTTTTTCCCGTACAATTACATGAATGAATAAAACTATGGTAGTTTCATTTAAAAAAATGAAGATATTTGACATTTCTGAAGTTGAACTTTTCATTACTTTTTAAGAACCCTGTATAATAAAAAAGCAGTTTTCGACTTGTCATTAATTACCTCGATCTTCCTACTAATTAACCCAACCAGATAATTTTTATTTGGTGTTAGGGTGTTCACACAGAATTTTCAATATTTTGGTCTGCACCTGTCAATTTTCCATTAAAAAAATGAATATCTCGAAAAGTATAACTTTTAGGTATAGGGTATTCTGCACAAAGTGACATTAAAATTGAACGTAGAATCCGATAAGTTAATAATATACAGGGTGTTTTGTTTAAAATAACAAAGTTGCTGTTTACTTCCGGTATAACCGGAAATGGTAAGTCTGTCAAAATATTTTCCATAAATTTGCCATAGCTTGTTATCCATTTATGTAAATTTTTATAAATATCGTATGAGTAGTTCCCAATATATAGATAGTGTAAGCTCGTCGTGAAACAGCCTGTATACATAAAAAATGATGAGAACTGGAGAGAATATTTGTTTGCAACCCAACTACTAATTTATGGTTGGTGGCGTAGTGCTATTAACTCTTTTCATAAATTTTAAGGTGC
The DNA here is from genome assembly GCA_030710515.1 of Abscondita cerata. Classification (NCBI taxonomy): domain Eukaryota; kingdom Metazoa; phylum Arthropoda; class Insecta; order Coleoptera; family Lampyridae; genus Abscondita; species Abscondita cerata. The sequence continues at coordinate 14,270 of JALBCR010002725.1, forward strand.
GTCCTAATCAGAACATTTTACTTAGGACGAACCGAACGCCCAGCGCATGCACGAACGAATAGAACAAACAGTCCGTACAAATGTTTGCTGTACTTGGAACTTGTGTTCGCCGTTTTCCCGGTTTTTCAAGTGATTTGCAGTATTTCCGCAGATTTGAAGCATGGATGATGTCATAGTGGCGACTGAAGCTTTTTTAAACAAAAAAATATGAATGAGATGCCTACTTTCAAGGCGTAAAAACAATGTACTACTGAGAGAAACGGAGAGTGGACATTTCAAAAATGTTATTCGTATGACCGCAGAAGATTTTGAAATATTAATAATTCTTGTCAGTCCTAAAATATCAAGAAATAGTACAAAATGCTGTAACAGTTCGAACACTACGAATACACCGTCTTGACTGCTCACCAACGAACAAACCCGCGCCTTTGTGCGAGTCAGACTTACCGACAACCGAGGAAAATGTTTGGGGCAGGGACACGTCCTGACTAGCCGAATATGTGAGTGCTCGTGCTGCTCGTTCGGAGTTAAATGTTCTGATCAGGACGCACCTTTATACGTAGTAGATGCACATGCGGAATTCTGGCAATTGAAGCCAACAGTACTTCTGTCATAAATAGTAGAATAGTTGCTAATTGCCGATTTATCAAATATTAAATTTCTTTTGGACATTCTAAGCTTTTAAAGAATGTCGTAAATAAGTTATTAAATAAATACGTTTAAATCTAGTATAGTTCTTTGTTTTGCAAGTGTTGAAAGAGGACTTGTAAAGAAGAAAGCCTTTCTGTTTATTCTACGAACTCTCACTAAACTACTACAAATTTCACAATATCCTAATGAGACATGTGAGTAAATTGTTGGTAACGCAGGATTACAAATTGTCAATAAGTAAACAACCCAGATAGTGCCTACTTTCACACAGATACGACACTTTTCAAAAAAATATGTCACTTTTCATTCGAGTTTTGACATACAAATGAAAATATTAATATTCAAAGTAGATACGTCATGTGTTAATAGTTATTTATGTACCAAGTCAGTAAAGAGTGACGTAGTGTATACAAACTTTTAACGCCAACCGTAAAAATAAGCCCACATGTTTCTTAGAAAAACTGGAATTGGCTGAATTTCTGGTATGTTATAGTATAGGTCCGTCTGATCAAAGATTCTCATGGACACAAACTCGGGAAATCAATTGTTTCCTCAGAAAAAAAATTGTAAAGATGTAATAAAACAATTTTAAAGGGGTGATATACATACCTATAGACCAGTAACGTGCACCTTTTGTTTGAAGTCGCCATGATAGAAAGAGTGGTGCAAGAAAGAAGCTATCACTGTCACGTGACGCGGGAAAGATAACAAAACTACTTCAATTCAGCATAAGAAAAAAATTAATTCATGCTCCGGCCTGTCACTGTTAACCTAAAATACATGACGCATTTTGTATATCTTCCACTTACTAATTTCCACTCGTCACGTGATATTTCGTCGTTCTTCAGTGCTCTGTTTCTAGTATTCCAGTTTCATTTTTCGGTATAAAGCGATATTTATATTTAGTCTGATGGTGTTTCAGTGAATATATTTTTTCTTTTCTTCAATTTTCCATAAAGAAGTGCGGTGCCTTTTATTATTAAAGAAGAGGAGATCTTTTAACTTTTTATTATATCATCAAATGTGAAGACAAAGTAAACAAAGAAATTAGCGCAAAATAACAACGAATACAAGCCACATTTACGTACTTAGTTATTTTTTGTCATGTTAAAGGTAAACGTGCACCCTGATGCTTTCTAAAAATTTATTTCCGACGTTGATGGATTCTGAATTGAAAATGTTTGCGGATTATTATTCATGTCAACAATATGCAAATCTGTAGTAGAATTATTATGATTGGTAGCGGGCATGTCGTTACTTTGACCCCCACCTAAAATCGTCTTTGCGATTTTCGTTTTATTGAGCAGAGATTCCTCAACATAAACCGTATCGTTTTTCCATTCTTCGTGATGTTCCGTGTTTGCGTTGGCAAAGAGAGTAGTCGACGTTCGGTGAAAACAGTGATCTGTAAAAAGCGATGGTTCCAACAAGTGCAGGTAACTGGCAATTTTGCTTGTACACTTAGAAAAGTATAGAATACAACTGCCTTTTATATAGTTAGAAAAAATCAGTCGTGGGTGTCTGTTTAGGACGCAGAGACAAATGTTTATTAAATCTAAAAATTTTACTTTTCCTTCAAATTCTGCAGTGATCACAAACAATCGAGGTCTGTTGGTTTTTGTTTTATATGCATGAACAACCAGAATTGTTTCTTTGTGCTCAAGGTTACTTACATTTAAATTCAAAAGCTCTTCATTGCGTAAGCCCCAGCAATGCCAAAAGACAACACAAATTTAAAAATTATTCATAATAAAGAAAGTTTTATCATAGTAGGTAAATACACGAAAGATAAACAGAAATATTTAAATGTAAAAAATCTCGTCCAAACGTCGATCCGCAAGGATAGTTTCCATGATGCAAGCAGCATTTCCTCTTTGTATAGCCAGACTTATCTTTTGCGTTAGGAATATCTTTGATCTGTTCTCACCGGGTACCAACCTAATTTTTGAAGAAATTATATTTAGAAACTCCACAGCTTCCTCAGATCAACAGCCCAGAGTCTCAACGGTAAACGGCACAAATATATAATTGTTCAAGAAGCAACTGTAAGTGCGAAGCTTTCTCTTTACGCAACAGCACCACATCATCGGATTTAACAGCAATGTCTAAATAAGAGGAAGCAAGGTTGTGACAACACGTAGCGTCTCATATTAAAGATTTCCCATTGTTCCAAGGAGTAAGAGTCAATCCTTCGGGTCGATTACCATCTTCCCTGCTAATTCCAGTTGGTTCCAGTATAGAAGGAATCTCTGCAGAAAGAAGTGCTTGTTTTATCAGTCCGTTGAGTTCCGGATGTCTAGACCATCTACCTACGACAACTTTTCCACAAGTTAGTTTTAAGAAATTAGAATAAATTACCTTAATGACCAAGTAGATTTCATCCGATGTATTTACAAAAAATTGAGTATTTCTTGTGAAAAAGTTTTGAACTTCTTTGGAATGTGATTTCTTCCTTTTTTTTTAAAAAGCCGTTTATATTTGATAATGTCAACACCATTCTTTGCGGAAACAGTTGCTTTCACCATGGAGTAATATGACCACATTGAAGAAGAGGAATACTCTTTTGAGTCAGAAAATCAGAAAATTGCGTCAGCAAAACGTTCTCACTATATTTTGTAATTCCGGATTTCTTGCACCTCTCCATAAATATATCACGATTGTATTTTTCAATAGATTTTGTGGTAGAATTTCAAAAGTCCTCTCTAACGACTTTTTTGAATTTCTGGTGGCGTACGTTGAAGGTCTTCTTCCATTATAAATAATTCACAGCAAAACTCAACTATATCTGACAGCTGTAAACGATTTCTGTTTAATGTCATACAGTCATGACTATGTCGATGAATAGTTGCGGCAGGTAAAATCCTTGATTTGTACAGTGAAATAAAGTGTTTGTTTACTTTCTAAAATCGTTATGGTAATGTATGATTCTAACTACGGTTGACAATAAAAAATTTTAAGTTAATCAACATACAAAGACTGTTTCGTATCAAACCAACAATAAAAAAACTAAGCCTCATTTCCGCAGGTATCATTTGCTACATTAACATCATTACCTTACATTAGTGCTAAACTACACTAGCGGTTTTAGCGCTGCGTATCTTATGCACGAGCGTGTAAATCACGCCGACGCCTAAAAGTACACTGGCGAGACGTCAGCGTAAAACGTAAAACGTGCTTTATCAATGCAACAAGATACACTACGAATCTATTATAGGCTGAGGTACATTCAGGAGAGCTATCGTCGTTTTCTCGGTTTTTGTGTTTATAGTTTTAAATATATGCTTACGTCAGCCACACACCTCATTTAGACTTGGTTTATTTTGATAGTGAATGTACCACGGGCATGAAAAACGCCGATTTCATTTTTTTCCATTTCTCGACGTATAATAGTAATACCAATTATATACTCTTTGGTAATACTCAACGTATTTCCGCGAAATAAGCACTAGTGTACTTTCAGCCTAACATACTAATGAATCCGACTTTTAAATTATTATTGAAAAAATATATAAAACAAGAATATGCCTGATCAAAGTACGTTAAGAAAAAATATGTAGATAAAATTTACATTAAAACAATTGTTTCCATTCGGGATATAACTGGACTGGAAGTAATTACATATATTTTTCTGTAGATCAAACTACTGACAGCTGCGGACGGTACCTAACAAATTTAATTCTTAGAGTTTTACATTGTGAAAAACGTTATACAGGATATTTAATTAACTCAAGAACTCGAAAAAGGTGATGGTGTTACAGTTGCTATATTAGGCAAGAGAGATTTTTTGCCACAAATTGAACGAGAAATTTAAAAATGATTTTTCATTTGAAATATCTCAGTGGCGTACCTACTATTTTTTTCTTTAATAAAAATCTTTAAAAAATGCGCAATAACTACCTATTTTCAGATAGGTAAACGTCTGGATTCTTGTAGATGGCATCCATATTAGAAATCTAATGTGATTTAACTTAAAGCCATTGACCCATCGAAATTGTTTAATTAAGCCAATAGTAATTAACAAACTAATTTCGGCCTCAACTAGGCCCTTATCCCCTTATTTTATACAATCTACAAAACTTTAGTCTTTAAGTGGAAATCCAAAAAAATCAAAACTTACCTATTACTCATAATATCACAAGAGCTTACATTATTTCCAGAAATTTTCTTTTAAAATATTCGTGAGTAAAAAGAATTTCCATGAATAATTCACACTCGAATTTGGAAATGTTTCTGTTTTTATGGCAAAAGTCAAAAATTTTCAAGTATAGTGTGTCCAATGAACAGCATGGAGATTATGAAAACGCTAAAAGATACAAGGTGGTTCAACGTACAAAACGGTTAGGCAAAAAAGTTCAATGTTTTTTGTTTTCGAGATTTTTTCAAATTTTTAATCCAACATTTCATTTCGGAGGAACCATCAAAACCTGTATTTGGAGTATTTTCTATTACAAGTTCAACGATGTATCACACATTATTGTTAAAGAGTAATTATTTAAGAAATAATGATATTTATTGTATCTTACTTAAGTAGTTAGTTAGGAGGCGTTGATAAAAATTGACATTTTTCTGTTTGATCTGACAAATTCTCATTGAAAGTTATTGTCGAGTTGCATTTTTGTTACAATAATTCTACTTGTTTCATTGTTTTTATTTTTTAAATAAATATACACAACGTTTCAATTGCTATGGTATCTGCAATCGTTATCAGACGTCAGACTGAAAGAACACCGGACTCACACACAGGAAGGAGAGACTTCTAAATGCGATATCGTGCAACATTCCTGCGGGATAACAAACATCGAATGAAAGGTCGAAACCGAAGATTATACACAGAGAGAAACATTGGTACAAAAGAAAATTTAAGGAAGCAGCATTCATAAACAACAACAAGGAGATCTTCAGCCAGCCAAGTGTCGAGATAAGCAACTATGGAAACCAATTATCGAACGCCTAAATCAACTCAAACTACACTAAGTTTTCATTAATTAATCATCTGTTCCGCCAGGGCGCTTAAACGCTTAACCAAACATGTCTTTACAATATAAGCTCCAGTAGTTTCTAAGTTTGTTAGTATTCACCTGATGACGATTGCAGATACCATAGAAATTGAAACGTTGTTTATATTCATTTCACAAATATAAAGAATGAAAGTTCAGCAGGATGTTATTATTTCACATCAAGCAATATCGTTTAATTCATCTAAACGAACACCAGACATGTTAAAACGTATTTAAGAACTAGCAGCTTGTTCTTACTTCAGTAAGATTTTCAGGTCTGGTCTTTTGACCTCTAGTTAACTTTATCAGTCGGTTAACTACTTTGGAAACATTGAATTGAGCCAATCAAAGTTTTAGAAAGTCGCGTTTCTAAAGTGATTAACCGACAGATGAAATTAACAGGAGGTGAAAAGACCAGACCTAAAATGAAATAAACTGCTACCACTAATCATCTCCATAAATACGCATTTACTCTTCAAATTTTATACCCCAACTGTTCATTTTAAAATAATGTGTTACTTTGTTCACGTTATTATACGCAACGGCCACAAAAACAAAACCTAGAAGCATATCAAGTGTACAAAAAGAAACTTCAGTGGTATTTATAGAAGACAACCCAGACAAAAATACAAACTGCAATTATTTTTTATGTCTAATTATTCGTCTCTTACAGAAAGACTCTTCGTTAACTTAATATTAGGTTCTTTAGTTTTACAATAACAAATAAATAATATTTCATGCTTTCATGTATCAGTTATATTATATTGTTACATTTTATGAATCTGGAAATAAGTATTTAGTACTTGAATTCATTAATTGTTCTTACAAAATTTAAACAACAGATTCGATTCTACATTAAATTTAAACCAAAACTAATTATCATTTCCTTTTTCTTTCTTTCCCTCCTTCATCCATTTGCTTCCTTATCTATTTTATATTGTCTTTGTTGCAAGTTTTCTCACCCGACCCTGCACAACCTAAAATTTATTTCGGCATCTTTCTACCAATATTTTTTCACATTCTCTTCTTTGGCGTACCTGAAACTTGCTATCATTCTTTTCACTGGTAGGCTGGTTTTTTTCCTTATGTAATTCGGCGTCTTTTTTGTTATTAACTTTCCATATCCTTCATTCTACCTTCTCTCGCGTATCCTTGCTCTTCTCTTCGGCACTTGAATATCTTTATTTCTTCTATATTTTTTATTTCTTCCCTCTTTCTCTCTACTTCTTCCCTTGCATACCCTCCTCTATCCTATAAATAATATCTTCTTCTTGCCCAAGTACTACCTGCTCCTGTACGTATCTCTTCTTCATAATTATCATTGCTCTCTTCCACGCCCGCGACCCTATTTTTTAAATTTTAGTTCCTCTTTTACTATATAACTCGTCGTTTCTCTATCCAACCATAAAGTCCACCTAATACTTTGCTTATTACATCTCTGCTCCTCAGAATTGCTGTTGTCGTTTGAGAAAAAAAATATCGATCGGTTTTTGTAGATTAGGGTAACACTTTAATCTTTTATCAAATTAATTCACTTGCTAAAAAGAAATCACTTTATTTTCCTAATCATCAACTAAATATAACCACAAAGTATCTGACGCTCGTACAATAGAACGACCGGTTGTGCAATATTTACTAGACGTTTGAAATCGCACGAAAAGTGCACGATTTTGATCGTATTAGAATCGACAGATCATACAGCAATTTGTTTGAGAATACGATATTTAAAAATCATACAAACTTCTACTGATGTATCGCATGACTTTCGATTGCATGATTTTGAAAATAGGACCCCTGGGAGACCACGAATTATTCGTTCACGACACCCTGGTCGTCCGAAGATAGAATATAACACTTTTGTTATCAACCAAACACCTTCTAGTGAAGAAAGGATCACAGAAGATACCACACATGATAATATCGACTGTAACCGAGACTAATGTAATGAAGATTTCAAAGTTTTTTCGGGTATGTGCAGCAATGAAATATCATTAACGGAAGCGACAAGCGCGACGAGTGGTTTGACGTCATTTACTATGAGATAAAATTCCCGATTGAACGTGAAACCTGGGTGGTAGTAAACAAGCCAGAAAATGCAAGAGTTATAATAGGTTCCAGAATCGTATTATGCAACAAGCTCAACGTAAAAAAGTTAGATTACTTTCACGACGCATTTGCTCCCGTGGGAAGAATAGAATCACTACTACTATTATCTGCTCTATCCGTTAAAAATTAAAAAATGACTACTGCATACTTGAACAGTGAATAGATGCAAAAATATTCATGGAAAAACCAGTTTTTCTGGAAGAGATATTACAACGGATGACAATAGAAGAAGGTGGATTCAAAATTGCTACGACGGCTAATTTATTTATTTATTTATTCGTATGGTACATTATACAAATATTGTATTGTGATGTGTTATGTATGGTGCCCCAGAAGATCAGTATAAACCTGTATAGTGTAGTGACGCAAAGCATTTACTTCAAGGTTTAGGAAAACTACTAAAACCTAAACGTGCCAACCCGTACCCACCCTAATATTCACATGTAATAATATTAATTAAGTGTGTAAACATTATAGAAGGTAAATAAGAACATAAAATATAACAACACAGCCATTGCATGACGACATATAATGGATCGGTCCAAGCGCCAGTCACGACAATGACGGAACAAAATAATAGAAAAACAGATAATCAAGACAAGAATACAAAATATTGCTAAACTTCAGATGTCCTTCAGATTCATAAGCCATAATATTGCTTCATTCGTTAAATTATGAATGTTTTTAATAATAATAATAATAATAATAATAATAATAATAATAATAATAATGTTCCTTTATTAGTTTTTTTGTATAAATATACATTAGCGTCGTCCGAAGTTCAAATACAGGTATCTAATTAATTTACATATCAAATAAAAAATATCACAGTTAAACTATATCACAAATTATCACAAAATTGTACAAATTCTTTAGTTGAATAGAAAGCATTAAAAGTTAAAAGCTTCTTTAATTTTAATTTAAATATTTGTAATGGTAACATTTTCATAAATTTTGGTATGATATTATACAATTTAGAGCCCGAATAAATAGGAGATTTTTAAACAAACTATACTTATGTTTACTTAAGAGTATCAAATCTTTATTTCTAGTGGAGTAGTTATGTACATCGAATAACACCGTTAGTTTTTGTATATTTGAATGTACATAAGTTAGTAATTTATATAAGTATATGCCATAGAATGTTAAGATGTTATGATTTCTAAAGCTTTCCCTGCATGACTGTCTATAATTTAAGTTAAACATTCATCGAATTATTCGTTTCTATGTTACAAAGATTCTTTTTGATCCGTTAGAATTTCCCCATACTACAATGTTATATGCTAAAATCGGATAAACTGTACCATAATATATTTGTTTTATATATTCTGGAGTAGACACAGAATTCTTCAAATTGACCAAAAGATAGTACATGCTATTTATTTTTTTACAAACATCTTCTATATGTTTCTCCGATTGTAAAAAACTATCTACTGGAATGTCTAAGAATTTAATGTGGTCTTTTTGGGTAATATCTATTATATTCAACGGCAAATGTTGAACTCAAATATCTAACTTAGATGATACTTGAAAACGTAGGTACTGGGTCTTTTTATCATTCATGATCAACTTATTTTTATTACACCAATTTCTGAATTCGGTAATAACTCTGTTTATTTTAGAATTAATTTCCAATTCACTATTTGCTGTAACTACTATTGTGGTATCATCCGCAAACATAAAAATTTCACCATCTGAGATGCTTCTAGGTAAATCATTTACATAAAGTTAGAATATAATAGGACCCAGCGTACTCCCTTATGGCGTTCCACAGTTCAACTGAAAGCGATCAGACACACTATCCCTAAACTTTACTGTATACTGCCTATTTGATAAAAATGATTTTAACCATGCGTTTAGATTACCACGAATGCCAATGTTAAATACTTTTTGACATGCAAACTCAATATCAAAAGTATCAAAGGCGTTAGACAGGCCAAAGAATAGTCCTATTACATAATTGTATTTTTCTAATTTATTATGTACTGATTGTATAAATTCTATAGTCGCCGTTTCGGTCGAAGAGCCTTGTATGTATGCATACTGATTTGTTGTGATTAAGTTAAATTTTTTTAAGTAAGCAAGTATGCAAAATGTTTTTCAAATATTTTTGAAAATATGGATAAAAGGGAACCGGTATGATTAAAGTATTTTTTAAAACCCTAGAAAATATTCCATTTGAAATAGACATATTGAATAAGTTAGCCAGTATTGGGGATACGCTATCTACACAGATCTTTACGGTTTTTATTGACACATAATCTATCCCTGATGATCTATTGTCAGAAAATGACATTATGATAGTATATCTGATGACGCTACTGGAATAAAACCCATAGTGGTTAAGTTTACTTCTGAAAAGGTACATTCTTTTGAAAATGAATTACCGAAATGAAATACTAACTTTATATTTATAAACCCTCCTTTAAACTTCGTTAATTGACAATCCTCTACAATATGTGTAACGGTCTCTGGTTTGTTTCCACAGTCACAATTTGGATTAGAAATCGCAACCCATTTGAACAACATAGATGTCGCGCCAACGATTGAGCCACCAGCTCTATCCGGCGTCGACGGTTCGGTTGGAATAAAATATTAAGAGTCACACAAAATTCCCTTTTATTTATTTCAGTAGGTGCTTCCACCCTATCGTAAAGTAACTCGAATAAAACCAACAAAACGAAAAACATAAACACAAAATTCCACCATTTACATTTTCACATACGAGTCGCTGAAAGTAACAAAAAAACTAACTAAAAACCATAGAATGGGACCAAAATAGAAATACAAACCACAGATATAATTACGTTTTCTGACATTCTCCCACCTGAGAAATATTTTGAGATAGCAAAATGTTCGTCAAACTAAAATACATGATACTAAAGAAAATTGTTACGTACATACAAGTAGGTACAGAACTAGATACTAATACTAAATTATACTGCGATTACAAAAACTTTTACTTTCGGCACAGACACTCCCGCACCTACGATCAAGGGTGAATTCAGCGTCGGAGGCACGTTCGTTTCCGTCGTTCTCCGCCACCTCTTCATTACCGTCTCCCAGTTCGTCCACACTTCTGGACTCAAACTCTGGAACACTACAACACTCCAGGGGATATAATCCTTGCAGTGGCCTTAGCAACTGACCCCTAGCGGTTTCCACTCTAACCAAACGAATTTGGCCATCCTTACTCGGTAGAACTTCCACGACTCGTCCGACTGGCCAATTTAAACGTCGCCGACAAGCACCAACTCACCAATTACAATCTGATAATCAGTATTTTTGTCACTCAAAGGCTTCAGTCGCCCAAGGTACTCGATACGAAAACGGGCCCGAAGTTTCTCCCGCAAAGTCTGAATTTTACGCACCTTCCGATACAACGAGGCATTATCTACAGCATCACAATCCGGTAAACCATATTCCACTTGCTCGCGCAAAAACATCACTGGACTCAACGCGATCAAGTCTTTAGGGTCCTCCGAAAGATATGTTAGAGGCCTCGCATTAACAACCGCTTCACACTCGCAAACAAGAGTCAACAAGTCTTTATAGCCCAAACTCGCGCGACCTAGAACTTTGCGTAACAGTTGTTTTAGCACTCCGATTAAACGTTCCCAGAACCCTCCCCACCATGCCGCTGTAGGGGGGTTGAATCGCCAGCGAATACGTTGAATGGGCGTTTCACGCACGATCGCGTCCTAATCTAAAAACGATAAAGCGTTCTCGGTGTCCACAAAGTTTGGCCCATTGTCGCTGTAGATAGTTCGAGGCCTCTCCCGTCGCGACACGAAACGACGCAAAGCCTGAATAAAACTTGCGGTAGACAGAGACTTCGTCAATTCTAAATGAACCGCTCGGAAGACGGCGCACGTAAACAAACATATCCAAACTTTATCACCACCGTTTAAGTATAACGGCCCCACAAGATCCACTCCCGTCACTTCAAAGAGAACTGCGTCATGCGCCCTCTCCCGTGGTAAGGCCGGAGGCTCTACTACCAACGGTTTTGCGTTATATCGTTTACAAATTCCGCAGTTGGATATCACTGATCTGACTGTCCGTCTACGGCCCAAGACTCAAAACCTTTCCCTCAGCAAACTTAACAGACCCTGAGTCCCAACATGACACGATTTGACGTGCACATCTATGATCAGGCTCTTAGTCAACGGATGTTTAGAAGGAAGCACAATGGGGAACCGGAAATTTTCGGCGTCTTCTCTGTTAGATACTCTATATTTCAAACGGATAAGACCCTGTTCGCCGCAAAATGGACCGAGGCCACTAAATCCTCTTGTCACTTTTGTCAGAAAATGCTTCCTTTGCACCAGTTTAAAATAAATGTCTCGGCCGGGGCTTGTTCTTCAAAAGTCAATTCACCACTCCGTTTATGATATGGACATCTACAATTTTGAACAAATCGGAATATCCAAGCGATCATTCGCACAGTCTTGCCATATTTAGAAAAAGTAGTCTAGATGCCAAGCATAACCATCTCCTAAGTTCAGAAGCGCCGTAACTAATTTCTTTTTGCGCTCAACGTTAATTTCATCCTCGTTGCAGGTTGTGTTCACTGACGGCCATCTCTCCTGTGCTTCATATAGCCATCTAGGGCCCTCCCACCATCTTGATGTAAACAGTTGTTTCGGGGAGCAACCTCTCGAGGGTAAATCGGCCGGATTTTGTAATCCCGGTAAATAGTGCCATTTTCCCGCTGGAGTCAACTTACGGATTTCGGTCACTCTATTCCAAACGAAAACACCCCATTCTTCCTTCCGTTGAATCCACGAAATGACAGTAGCTAAATCGCTCAAAAAAAAACAATTAATTTGCCTTCCTATGGTTTCGTTCACATGCGCATACAGTCGAGCACCTATAGTTGCCGCCAGCAACTTGAAACGGGGTATGGTCATCTTCGAACTGAATTTTCTTATGGGGGCTACTCTAGCTTTGGCAGCCAACAGGAAGACAGATACTTTACCATGCAGAACTACTCGCGCGAACACAACACACGCATATGCATCACAGAACGTGTGTATGCCAAATCCTGTGCTTCAGAGTCGCCCACCAGTATGTATCGAGGTAGTTCAATCTTCAACAAATGGTGTACCTCCTTCATCCAATCTTTGAACGCTTGTGTCGTGACGGCATCCACCGGTTGATCCCAGGTTAACTGTACTTTCCACAATCTCTGCAACATCAGCTTAGGTGCCAAGGTCGCTGGACACATATGTCCAATCGGATCGAAGACTTTCTGTACTGTAGAAAAAATCTGACGTTTCGTGACCACCATGTTATCAATGTCGAGATTTTCTTCTAACAGGTTTGCACTCATAATCAAAATATCTTTCCAAGGGCACCAATTCAAACCAAGGACAGGAGACGGATTCACCACCTTATCCGCTCTCAAACACTGGGTACGCTCCCACCCTCTCAGCTCGAATTTACCCTCCGCCATAATAGCAACCGACTCTTTGACAAATCTTGTTGCTGAATCGTCTGCTAGACTCGTCACGCAATTATCAACATAAAAACTGCGTCTCAACTTTTCTACCGTATCCTTGCAATAAACAGTTTTTCCTGTTCCACATTTCTTCCAACACCGAGATAGATGGTATTCCAATGTTGCCCCCAGCAGAAATGGGCTAAAAGTCAAACCAAACACCACCCGGTTGTGACGGAAAACAAACTTTTACTCCTGGGAATCAGTCCACAAAAATCTGAGAAACTCCCGGTCCTTTTCGTTAATGCCGATTTGTAAGAACGCCTTTCTTATGTCGGACACAACACCTATTTTATTTTCTCGAAACCTTAATAGCAACGACGGTATAAGCTCGATCAGATTGGGTCCCTTCTCCAAACAATGGTTTAAGGAGGGTCTGCCCTTTTCGTGTGCCAAAGCATCATATTCAGGACGAATCTTTGTTGTCGCACTGTTTGCCTTAACAACAGGCCGGTGAGGAAGATAATGACCTGTGTTAATGCTCGCACATTCTGAAGCGCCAATTTGTTCGATTATTCCTTCTGCTTCCCATTCACGAAAATCTGCTCTGCATGCTCTCTAGTATCTTTTTGTAATTCTCACTCATTGCTGGATAACTCTCTACTAGCTGCCTTGCTCTGCTTCCTGGTACTGTGGCTTGAATTAAATACTCTATTTTGTCATTATTATCAATAGTATCATCTTCATGTACCTTTCTGAACTGAGCCCAAAAGGCCAACCAGTCTTTGACGCTACCATCGTAGTGTTTGAATTCTATCCGAGTTAATTTAAATTTGCGCTTACCTGCGGGTTCTCTAACACCTGAACTGTGTGTGCCTTTGGAATGAATACTAGTTCCTTCTGTCATAGAATCGATTGTACTTCACCTTTCACAACGTGAATTTCTTGAAATACATATCGCGGCTCTCCACTTCTGCCTCAAGTTCGGCTTCCGTAGCGCCTTCCACTAAAAGTTCATAAACCGCGTTGCCTACTATTTTTAATTCGTCATGTTTCAACAACAAAAGTTCCCACGAAACTTGAATAGATTGACGATCAAGTTTATCGACACTCAAAAGTGCTTCGAGTTCATTTGCCGTTCTGGTCAACGAGGTCCGTAGCGCTTTTCTGCTTTTCCTTTTAATCTCGATTTCGTTCGACATTGCAAACTCGGTTCAAAACCACCGAACGTTTTCTATTAAATATGTAAATACGACGGTAATTGAAATCGAGACACACTTTTTGTCTCCGGTTGTTTTTATCAGTTCATTATCACGAAATTTTCTTGTTAAAAACACCCACGTCCTGTCACGGTCGCCAATTTTATGTCGCGGCAACGATTGAGCCACCAGCTAATATTAAGAGTCACACAAAATTCTCTTTTATTTATTTCAGTAGGTGCTTCCACTCTATCGTAAAGTAACCCGAATAAAAACAACAAAACGAAAAACATAAACACAAATTTCCGCTGAAAGTAACAAAAAAACTAATTAAAAACCACAGAGTGGGACCAAAATAGAAATGACAAACCACAGATATAATTACGGTTTCTGACAATAGAGTTGCATTTTGAATGGCCTGTTCTTATGCGATTTACTTTTGACCAAATTTTTCTTTTTTGATCAAAGTCCGGGACTTGTATTGTTGGATCATCAATGAAATGTTTATTGAAAACATCAACTCTAGACAATAATTTTTTCCATTCTTCAACTTCAGAAAAAGCCGTGCTTAAGTAGTCTTGCAACCATATAGGACTTCGAGATTTAAGTCTTTTAGCAGGAGGGTTGTCAATGTCATTCCAAATTGGTAACTTTTTGTTAAGTTGGCATTTATTCCATTCTCGTTTTAAAGTAGCTTTTCGTCGAATGTTCGATGGAGTAATATTACAAAGAACAGGAAGCCAATCTAGAGGAGTGGATTTAATAGTTCCACTAATTATACGCATAGTGCAATTGAACTCGGCATCTATTTTTTTTGTATGATAACTATTTAACCAGACAGGAGCACAATATTCTGCTGTAGAATAAACTAATGCCAATGCAGCTGTACAAAGTGGTTTTGCATCTGCTCCCCAAGTTATTCCAGCTAATTTTTGAATGACATTATTTCTTGTTTTCATTTTTTGTTTGACTTTTTCTAATAAGAGGTTATTACGAATCAAGAAGGGAAATGATACAGTTATTCGGTTGAACCGAGCAATTTACGGCTTAAAGCAGGCAGGACCCAGTGGTACAATGGTACAAGAGGTTCAAAGAGGTTCTGTTACCACTTCATTTTACTCTCAGCAAGTCCGATCAAGAAAGAAAATTGTTTCGAATTTGGATTAAAAAAAATATATTTAAACAAAAGATTATAAGTTTAGTAACTACAAAAAAAAAGAAACAAAAAATAAATAGTTGTCATTGTCAAAAATAAAAAATGTAACGTTCTTTAAAAGTTCCTTGTTGATTGTAGCAAAAAGATTACCGTCCAGATCATACTAACCAACAAATAATTACAGTCTACACAAGATCCATTTGGTCTTTCGAACCGGATTCTTTCACTACAAAAGACCCCACCAAATTATCAGAGACGGAAGACATTTCTACGTATATTGAAAACTGGTACAAAGGACATTTCATTTATTCCAATGACCCGTATACCTAAATGTCACAAATGAAATAAATGTATTTAAATTATTATACTAAGCTTGCAAATTAATATTTAAAAATTGCTTGCTTTAAAAGATTTAAAGTTTAAATTGTCACTGTTTAGGGATTCTCCTTTTTAAAACGTGCATAATTGTAAATTCATTTACCTTTGACATTGTATTTGTGTTTCTTAAACACAAATTAGTGTATGTGTCAAGTACTTATTGAAGTTTCGCATTCGAAGCTCGCAAACCAAATATATCGCTGTGCATTCACTTCAAATATTTAGGTTTGATTACGATGGCACCCAAAAATAAAAACAAGAATGATGGTAAATTTTTACTTGTAAAAGGTCAACTCATTATTGAGTCATACGAGTTTTTTTCGAGAATTTATAAAATCAATAAAAGAGACGCAAATTTCTGAGTTCATTAGAAAACAAGTTCAATCAGAATTATGTATTTTTATTCTTCTTTTCGAACAATATTCTAATTTTATAATAGAATGCAGAACAGTCGAATTAGAAGCGATCTTCCGTCGCTCAATGAATTTAGGCGTAATTACACGCAATTAAAAGTTTCCGCAGAAACTGTGAACAAAAACTTTGATTTCATCTAATGAAAGTACCCCAATAAATTTAAATAATGCATTTAACTCTCCTCGTTTGGATGACGTTAAACTTCCAATTGTATCATTACCCAGTTTCGATGGAGCACAGCAAGCGTTTCGAAGCTTTTTTGAAGTATTTGAAGCTTTGGTTGATTTAAACCCAAAGTTAAGTGGTGTTGAAAAATTTCTATATTTAAAAAATTCGTTAAAAGGTGCAGCAAAACAAGTTATTAGCGAATTAAAGGCAACCGAAATCAATTATGATATTGCGATAGAGCTTCTAAAGAAAAAATCCTTAATCTTCAGCCATTTTGACTTATTGTTTAAATCTCCTAAATTAAATAAAGAGTCACAATTTTATCACTCACGTTAGAGCTGTAGATAATGAAGGCATCGATGCTGTTAAATACAAAAACCCCGTTTTGGCTTACGTCATCAAATCAAAGGTAGATAATCGTACCGGTGAAGAGTTTGCCAAGCGTTTCCCTAAACAAATTCCCTAGGTAGAAAATATTTCTAAATTTCTGTCAAATAGATGCAATATAATTGATGAAACAACAATTTCCTCTAAAACAGTTCAGCACTCCTTAGGAAAATCACACGATTCTAAAAAAAGGTTCTCACCTGAATCAAAAATATCGTGCACAGTTTAGCGCAATCCAACAGTTCTTGCATATTATGCAAGGGTGAACATTTTTAAATAACTGTCCATCTTTTTTAAGTATGTCGGTAAAGCAAGATTTTACAAAGTAAGGTCTCTTAAACTATGCACGGTTTGTTTTCAACACAGCTATAAGTCAAAATGTACTTCTTCTCTGAAATGTAACAACTGTCAACTACGACATTACCATTTATTGTGTTTTCAAAACTCAACTGTTTCTAGTTCTGATAACCCAACAGAAGCTTCTAGTTCTTCCACAACCCTAGAGAAAGCTACTCTTTCTACTTCTGAAAATAACAATATTATTTGTGGATTTTCTAAAGGTTTTGAAGTGTTGCTGTCCACAGTTCAAGTTAATGTTATCAGCGGAGCTAAAAGTATTACCGTTAGAGGACTATTAGACACAGGTGCCCAAAAAAATTTTTTATTTCTCAGAGCTTACAAGAGATGTTGAACTCATCTTACAATTCAGTTAATATTACTTTAAAGGGAGTTAACAAAGGGACTTTACAAAATACTCTGTTAGGATCTCTTCACTTAGAAACTTAGAAACTAGCCGTAATTATGAAAGTAGCATCTTTAGTTGATACAACTGATCAAACTGAGGAATCAAATCTTAATCTCCACCAGTGGTTAACAAAATTCTGTAACATGGATAATACTGAACCATCCTCAAAATTATCATTGCTTTCACCTTAACCAAAATTTTGTGAAATTCAATTTCAAAAAAACGTATGTTTTGATGGGAATGGAATTCCGTTCAATTCTAAGTTACCTCTATTAGTCGACTCTAGACGATTAGCAGTTTTACGGTTTTTATTTCTGGAGAAAAGATTACGTATCTTGCAGAATTAAATAAAGATTCGTATCCCAAGGCTAGCGAAGTTATCTCAAAAAATTTTTATATGGATGACTTACTTTTATCGACGGACTGCATTGAAAATGTTATTCGCATCAATAATAATATTTTTGCGATTCTTTCTTCAGTTGGATTTATAATTTTATCTAATAAAACCAATGTCTTTACTTCAAACTCTACAACAGACGTTGACTTTGCAACAATTCCTATTGGAAATCGCACCGATTCAAAAACATATGTGATAATCGTTGAGTAAATAACACGAAAATCTTAAGTTTATGTTCAGTTCTTTATTTAAATAGGTACAAGGGTACCATACTACCACAAAGATACTACCTAACTTAAACCCCAACTAGTATGTCTACCAATATCCCTCTTAATTGCTAACGTTATTTTATTTTCCACATCCTCCGGCCGCGATTTTAAGATCAAATTTCCAATGGATATAGAAGCTGAACCGGACGTCTGACTGCAGACCCATTACTGCATTTCACCTTACAAGCTCGCACCTTTCCATCTCGACCGTTGAACACCTCCTCTATTATACCCATTTGCCAGAGAAGACGTCGCGTATTGTGTCCATGAATTAAAATAACATCATTCACTTCCAAAGCACTATGCTGAACGTTAGCATTATAATGAGCACCTCGCAGTTGTTGTAAATATTCCGTTGATCATCTTTGCCAAAACACATCTAATGCCTTTGTTCGCATTTTCCATTGCTTCCTTAGGACTGTTCCTTGCATGTTGCCGACGATTGGAGAAATTGTAACAGATGATCCCCGAAGAAAATGCGCCGGAGTTAATGGAAGCAATTCTCTGGGGTCATCTCCGATATAAGTTAAAGGCCTGGCGTTGATCGTACCTTCGATCTCGGTAAGAAGCGTTGACAGTTTGTCCCTGTTTAATAAGTATCTGCCGACGGCAGCCTTTAATGCGTCTTTCGCCGATTTTATTAATCGTTCCCACCAACCGCCCCACCAAGCGGCTCGTTCAACAATAAACTTCCATTCGGTCCGATGACGCGTCACAAATGGTCCGATGACGCGTCACAAATTCATTATTTGAGTTTATCACTCATTAATAATTCACTTATTCCAACCAAATCTTTTGAAATGCGTTTAAACGTCTTTGCATTGTCCGAATACATTACCTTTGGCACTCCCCTGCGAGCAATAAATCTTCTTACGGCCGACAAACCCGTTTCCGAACTCAAATTTGTCACCATTTCTAAATGTATTCCTCTTGTTGCGGCGCAGGTAAACAATAACAAATAAGCCTTTTGTTGTCCATTTTCCTAAAAATACAATGGACCCGCAAAATCCAGTTCCGTTACTTGAAAGGCCATTCCCCCTAAAAGTCTATCCTTGGGTAGTGGTGCAAATGGCTGTGGCGCTGCTTTACCACCCAATCTTTTACACATGACACACTTAGATATCACTGAATTAATTAATGACCTAGCCTTGATTATCCAAAACCGTGTTCTTACTTCATAAAGAACACTACTTACACCACTATGGTGCAGACGTTTATGAATATTCCAAATCATTAACACATTGAAGTAAGCGTTCTTAGGTAGTAACACGGGATGAATTACGTTAAAACTGCCCGTTAAATTATGTAGACGACCACCAACTCGTATTATTCCATTGTCATCTAGAAACGGATTTAACTTCAAAATTTTTGATCATTTGTCTACAATTTTTCCTTTTTGCAAGGAACTGATTTCATTATAATATGAGCGTTTTTGACAATCCTTTATTAATATTGTTTCCGCGTGATTTATTTCTTCAGACTGTAATTTTCCCGTGTTCTTTGTTTTCGTTCTAGTGTGGAGTAGTGGCAAACAAAATATAGCTTGGTACATGATCCTCCATTCTGCAATATGACCAATCACTTTCACTTTCACTAAGCCATCTCGGCCCTGCTTGCAACATTTGTGATTCGACTAGGGTTGATCCATCAATTCCACGCGTTAATAAATCCGCTGGATTTTGATTTCCAGGGCAATGTCGCCAATTCACTTCCTTCGTAATTGATTGAATTTCCTTTACTCGATTCGCGACGTAAGCTTTCCATCGATTATGATTTCCCTTTATCCAATGTAGAGCAATGTTTGAATCTGTCCAACACACGACGCGATTGATTTTGACAGACGATGATTTAATGTAGTTCTGTAAGCGTGCTGCTAATAGTGCTGCGGTTAATTCCAATTTTGGAATGGTTAACATTCCTTCGTTTGTAATCTTGATCGGAGCAACTCTTGCCTTTGAGCATAAGAACGCTGTGCTAATATGTCCGCTCGAATTTATAGTTCGAAGATAAGCTACGACTCCGTAAGCTTGCAAGCTGGCATCGGAATACATATGCAGCTCGACACATTTCCTGTCACTGGCTAAACAACATCGCGGTGCGCTAAAATCTAATAGCACATCCAGGTCCATTTATTGATCTCGTTACAAAACTCTCCAGGCAAAGAATCATCCCATTGTAATTTGAGTTTCCATATACGTTGGAACAAAACTTTAATTTTTATTATAAATGGATTGAGAACGCCGATTGGATCGTATACTCGTGCAATTAACTGCAGAGCATTCCTTTTGTCTTTACAAACTTCGTTACATTTTCCAAGTCTACGTTTAATCTATCATTGTTTGTAAACCATCTTAAACCTAACACTTTATGTATGCTTGTAATGTTAAAACTATCATTTCTGTTCAATTGTTCATTGTGCGTCACCCACTTACGCAATTCCATACCGGCATTACACAACACCTCGATCGCGTCAGTTTTTAATTTTAAAGCTAAGCTTACACTGTCTACACTTACAATTAAATCGTCTACGTAAAAACTAGTTTTCAATGTGTCCATTACCGTTCGATCTATGTCACAACTGCTCAAATGGTTTTGAATAACTGCACTCAACAGGAAAGGACTACAGGTAACCCCAAACGTAACTCGCGTCATTCGATATGGTTTTAGATTATTTTCTTCATCGTACCATAAAAATCTGTGATAATCTCTTTCACTTTCGTTAATTAGTATTTGCAGAAAAGCTTTTTCTATATCTGCAGTGATCCCAATCGTACCGTACCTGAAGTTTAATAACAAAAGAAACAATTCGGGATTTAAATTAGGACCCTTTTCGAGAAGGTCATTCAGGGATTTACAGTTGGGGGCATGGGCGGAAGCGTCAAACACCACTCTTACTTTCGAAGTGTCTTTGTCCTCCCGGAAGACAGGTCGGTGCGGCATGTAATACACACCCTCGTAGCGTTCACTGTCGGGTACCGCCTCAGCAAATTTACAATTTAGAAGTTCCTTTATTGCATTATTGTACACTTCAATTTTATTTGTATTTTCTACTTAACTTTCAATTTTCTTGCACGTATAAATGCTCCAATGTAGTTTGAGTCTTCTGGAACTGCGTGTTGTTCTTTCCACGGTAGCGTTACCTCATACCGTTCTTCCTTGCGCGTAATACACTTATCCGCTAACAAAGTTACGTCAGTTTGTTCGCCTTCGGGACTTATTCCAATAGTTTCCAAATCCCAGGATACACTCTATTTGTTCTTTCTCGGTCGCCGTAACATGAAGCACTGTTTGTAAATTAGTTAGGATGTTCACAGAATTTATTTGAACTGGACCATGTAATGTGAATCCAAATCGTGTTTCTACCGCTACCAGCTTATCATTTATTCGTTTATTCTTGCCAGTCACAACCGTCCAGTAGCTGTCCGCACCAATTAATACACTAATGCCTTCAATGTATGGTACATTATGCGGGATGTTGTCTGCCAACTGCATATCTTCGCACCATAAAACCTTTTCACTAGGCACTTGTTCAATATCCATACATATATCCGGAACCTCGACGGCTTCTATCTGTACCAAGCGGTCATTGTACTGACTTCTTATCATAATCACCACGCGGTTGCACATTTTTCCATGTAAATGATTGGTGCTTCCAAACGCTGCTATACTAATATGTTGTTTACATATAACGGGTAAATTTAACAATCTCGATACGTTTTCCTTAATAAACGTTAGCTGGCTTCCACCGTCAATCACTAATCTCACAAGTTTCATTTCATTTGTAGTGCCGGCATACACACAGGCAGTTTGAAGGCAAACGTTAGTGTCGGAATTAGTCATTAAAGTTGAGACCTGGTGATCAAACGCAGCATGGGACGACGTCGAAGGTTTAGATTCCATTAGCATTTTCGGTTTAACGGCGACTGTTTGTGGTGTCCAACTTGGGTCGCACAACGTCGTAGCGTGACGACCTTTGCATTTCTTACATCGGACGTATTTATTTGCACATATTTTAGCATTATGGTTTTTGTTCGTACATCTAAAACACTGAAAATCGTTCTTCAAAACCACCTTCTTTGTCTCGAGGTCAATGTCTCCATCGCACAAATGTGTTTTTGCCTGCAGAAGAAGCACTTAGGATTATCCTTTCCATCGGTCGTGACTAAACTAGTAGCTGTCGCATTAAAACGATTTGTCTTTTCCAGGAAGGTTTGCTCTTTCGGCATTCTTTCTACATCTGTTGCCTTTTCTAACGACTCAAACTCATTTTAAGAAATCCCATTAGTTCGTTAATTTGATTTCCTGAGGTAGCCGACGTTTGATCTTCCTTAGAAATGTTAACGACGTTTTCTGTGTCACGACAGTTTTGATTTTGCTGTCTATAAAATGACAATCGTAATTCCGTTGGTAATGACTTTATTATACTTGACTTCAATATCACACTGGACTGCGACTGAGGCACATTCAGAACGGATAGCGACCGCATCGTTGACGTTATTAAATTATAATTTTTTCATAATATTTGTATATCCGACTTTCCCCTCATTTGCTCTAATTTCATTATTCCCTGGAAGTATTCGTCGATCAGATTGTCAGTATTACCAAACCGCTCCGTTAATATTTCCAAAGCTTCTTGATAAAACGCTCCTGATGGTGGAAACCTTTCCTGATACGGAATTCTTTAAATAATTGAAACGTTCTCCATCGCTGAGTTGCTCGTTTTCATGTACTGTAGATCAAAATTGTTCCCAAAAGGGTATCCAACTTTTAGGACTTCCATCTAATTTTGTTAACCTTAATTGTTCTAGCTTAATCGTACCTTGTGTCACGTTCGAAGGCGGTGGTTGCATAGTACGAGTTTGTAAAGTATCAATCGTAGTCTTTCGAAATTGGAGGTGCGTTAACATCGTAACTCCCATTTCTTCATATTCTAACGTACTCCGTAAATTTTTTTCGATATTATCGATTGTCACCTGCGAAGTTGTCTTGTTGTCTGCTTCTTTTAAATTGTCTACTGCTAACTTTAATTTCGCTATAGCTACACAGATATCCTCCAGAGTATGATCTTGATCTAACATCACGTTAATCGCATTGACAGTTAATTGCGTAAGACATACACTTCGTTTGGCGAATTCCATTTTTTGTGTTTTCTTTCACGATCACAATTGCGATCCGATTCTCGCGTTAACTATATTTACGTTCCGGTATTACGTTCGGCACCAAAATGTGATAATCGTTGAGTAAATAACACGAAAATCTTAAGTTTACGTTCAGTTCTTTATTTAAATACGTATGTAATGAAATTTAAAACTTGGACACCACAATTTCTGCAAACAAAAGTTTGCACATTGTGAAGCGGGCTTAAGGGTATCATTTACAATTCTAACAGCAAGTAGTCTAAGCAGGGGATATCTTATAGAAAGACTGTAGAATGAATCATTACACTAAGCACGTTTTAAAAAAGATAATTTATGTTGCTTACTTAATTTTTTCTTTAAAGAATATATTTGAAGGTATCTCTAATTAAACACCATAGCTCGATTAATTATCGAATCAAAATTTTGTTTAGGAAATGTTTACAAAATAAAATTAGAAATAATTTTGATTTAAAAACGTCTACAAGCAATAACTTTTAAATTAAATCAAAAAACTAAACATGGTTATTTGGGTTGACTGATTATTACATATTTTTAAATAAATCTAACCTACTAATTATTGTAAGTTATTAAAAAATTATTAAACTCTCTATTCATAATATTTAGTCCTTACAAAATGTATATTTTATGACGTTTCATTTTTTCTGTAGTTAATATAAAAAGTGAAAATAAAAACTAAGGCAATTCTTATTGTCAACGTATATATTTAGTTTTTTGACAAGAATTTATTACATAATTATAATTAAAATACCAAGTTATAGTTTAAAATTAAATGAAAACTTTTTTTTAAATAAAGGTATTACTATATAAATAAATATAAGAAATCAATAATGGGTGTGACCTCCATTATTATTGATACATTCTTGAGGCGTCTGCTCATTGACGCTATCAAGGTCAATAGCCGCAACGATGGACCACTAAAAGTTTTTAGAATGGAAGGAACTCGTTACGAAAATAATCACATATGTCCTAAAAACGAAGTGGTTATTTTTCTGTGAATGTGTGGGGTTGGGTTAGCGCGCGGGGTCCAGGAGTTTGTTGGGCTATCGATGGACGTCTTGATTCTGCTGCGTATTTAGATATTTTGGAAACTATTATGAAACCTTCAGTCGAACTGTTTTATCCAGACGAAGATTATATTTTCCAACAAGTAAGTATTCTTATTTCACTATACTTTCTCAAAAAAATAGTTGGGGATCTGTTAAATTAACATTTTCATAATGTATTTTTGTTGTTAAAGGACAACGCCCCTATTCATACTTCGCGGGTTGTGCGCAATTGGATACGAGAAAATAACTTGGAGCTGTTACCCTGGCCAGCAAAAGCCCAGATTTTAACATTATCGAAAATGTTTGGGCTCGAATACTTGCTGTTATCCGAAGACAACAAGGGCCAAATTTTATACCAGTAAACCGTAATGCACTAATTGCAGCCATTGATACCGCATGGGAAACGATTAATATTAATTATATTGATACCTTGATAGCGTCAATGAGCAGACGCCTCCAAGAATGTATCAATAATAATGGAGGTCACACCCATTATTGATTTCTTATATTTATTTATATAGTAATACCTTTATTTAAAAAAAAAGTTTTCATTTAATTTTAAACTATAACTTGGTATCTTAATTATAATTATGTAATAAATTCTTGTCAAAAACTAAATATATACGTTGACAATAAGAATTGCCTTAGTTTTTATTTTCACTTTTATATTAACTACAGAAAAAATGAAACGTCATAAAATATACATTTTGTAAGGACTAAATATTATGAATAGAGAGTTTAATGATTTTTTAATAACTTACAATAATTAGTAGGTTAGATTTATTTAAAAATAAGTAATAATCAGTCAACCCAAATAACCATGTTTAGTTTTTGATTTAATTTAAAAGTTATTGCTTGTAGACGTTTTTTAAATCAAAATTATTTCTAATTTTATTTTGTAAACATTTCCTAAACAAAATTTTGATTCGATAATTAATCGAGCTATGGTGTTTAATTAGCGATACCTTCAAATATATTCTTTAAAGAAAAAATTAAGTAAGCAACGTAAATTACCGATTTTCTAAAACGTGCTTAGTGTAATGATTCATTCTACAGTCCTTCTGTAAGATAACCCCTGCTGAGACTAACTGCTGTTAGAATTGTAAATGATACCCTTAAGCCCGCTTCACAATGTGCAAACTTTTGTTTACAGAAATTGTGGTGTCCAAGTTTTAAATTTCAAGAGTGTACAAGGGTATTCGCCTACTACCACAAAGATACTACCTAGCTTAAACCCTAACTGGGATGTCTACCAGTCTCCCCTCTTAATTGCTAATGTTATTTTATTTTCCACAACATAAGGTCTTCATTGGAACTCCGTAAGTGATGACTTATTTTGTGCAGTCGAGATATTCGAGGACAGTGTTTTTCCCACTAAAGAAAACTCGTATCAGTTATTTCTAAGATATTTGATTCTTTAGGCTTTTTTTTCACCACTTACGGTTCAAGGAAAACTGATTAGACAATCATTATGGCAATCTAAACTTAATTGGGATGAACCCATACTTTTGGAGTTGATGCAAAAATGGTCTAGTTTTAAGACACAGTTATCTGAGTTAAAGAATGTCAAGGTACGGCGATATCTTATTTCTTCTAAATGTTCGGAAGTACAATTGCACGATTTCTGTGATGCAAGTAACCTGGAATATGGATGTTGCTTCTACCTACGCTCCCTCAAATCGTCTAGCAAAATCTTCTCTAATTTGATACTCGCAAAGTCTAGAATTGCTCCGTTGCGCACCATTTCAATTCCGCGATTAGAATTGTGCGCTGCAGTATTGCTAGCAAGTTGAAGTTGCAAAGTAATTGAAATCTTTAATATACAACTTAATAAAGTCTTTCTTTGGTCAGGCTCTAACATTGTTCTGAGCTGGATAAAATCCAGCCCAAACAAGTACAAGACTTTCGTGGATAATTGAATTGCTATAATTCAGGAATGCACTAACATTAAAAATTTGCACCATATAACTACCTCAAGCAATCCTGCTGATCTTGTTTCAAGGGGCTTGAGTGTGACGACTTTAAAAAATAATCGTTTGTGGTTTCATGGGCCAGGCTTCTTTTTAAAAAAAGAATTTCGATGTTACTCTGATTATATTTTCCTTCATATTGGAGATAAGGAACTTAAGAATTCTATTACATTAATTAATAATACAACTTCTTCCACAACCACATTTGCAGACGCAATATTTAAGAGATTTTACACATTGGGATTCGGAATCAAGAAAAATTAAATGGCGTTTTGTTAATAAAAGAGCTTAAAATGTCTTTAAATACTTTGACTAAATTATGTCAACACTCTTGTTTTGCTACTGAGATAGAAGCTGTAAAGGGCAATAAAATTTGAATATAAAGGCTCTTAATACCTTCCTAGATAAAGAAGGATATCTCCGCGTCGGTGGTCGACTATCTTATTCAACATTTTCTTTTGAAAAGAGGCACCCTTTATTATTACCAAAGGGTCATCATTTTACAGAACTTGTGATACAGAATTATCATAGAGAGATGTTACACGGAGGTGCTCACTTATCTCTGTCTTCTATTAGAGAACATTTTTGGCCCATTGGCGGTGTAAACAACATTAAAAGTATTATACGACGTTGTATAAGTTGTTTTAAAGCAAAACCAATTACACATCACCCCCTAGTCGGTAATTTACCAAAAACACGCTTGATCTTAGAGCATCCGTTTTTTCACGTTGGTCTTGATTATGCCGGTCCATTCTTAATAAAGAATAGACCCACTAGAGGTGCACGTCTTTCAAAGGCATATATATGCATTTTTGTATGCATGGCTACTTCTGCCATTCATTTATAACTGGTTACTTCGCTAACTACTGATGCATTCTTAAACGTGTTAAAACGTTTTATACCACGAAGTGGGTCCCCAGAATCTATAACTAGTGACAACGCCACAAATTTTAAAGGCGCAAACTCAAAATTAGATTCATTATTTGGAGTTCTACATAACCCAAAATCTCGAGACAAAATTATTAATTACGTACATAGCAAATCAATTCAATGGAACTTCATTAACCCAAGATTGCCTCATGAAGGGGGTATATGGGAAACTTCAATCAAATCCGTCAAATTACATTTGCGCCGTATATTAGGAAACGCAAGGTTAACGTTGACGATTTCTACACAACATTAATTATGATAGAAGCAATTCTCAACTCAAGACCATTGTTAACGCTCTCTTCCGATCCTGAAGACCTTTCCCCACTTACTCCAGGCCACTTTTTAATTGGTCGAGCCTTAAGTTCCATACCTGAACCTAATATCCTCTCAATTCCAACAAATCGCTTATCAGTTTACCAACGAGCGCAACAAATGGCTCAACATTTTTGACGTCGATGGAGTCGTGAGGTGGTACCTAAATACCAAAAAAGACAGAAATGGCTACAAAAATTACCAGATCTCCTCAATTTGGATTCAGTGGTCTTTATACAAGAAAAGGAACTTCCTCCACTTCAGTGGCGTCTCGGACGCGTTGTTGAACTTCATGGTAGTGCAGATAAAGTACTTAGAGCGGTGTCATCAAAAATCGCAGATGGAAAAGTGTTGAAACGGTCAGTGCATGGTATTTGTGTGTTACCGAACAACTCACAGCTCACATGAGATACAGCGCTTTGAAGCAAACATGATCCCCGGAAAATATGCCAACTAATTTTTTAAAATTGGTAGCGGTAAAGGTTTCGTCCAATAGCAACTACCGAGTATACTCAGCGTGAAAACAAAGTTTTTGTCGAAGTTGTCGATTTCATTTGCATCTTTTTATTATTTTGCCTCAAGTTCATCTTTAAAAATCAGTCTTTCTTAAGACTCTTTATAAATAATTTAGAGACAAGTTTATAAATATTTTTGTAGTAAATGCAACTTTGTAACATAACCTTCAAAAATGTTAGTATTGTAATAATTTTTGTTGTGAATGTCCAATCCAAATTACAGCGACCTCGGACACGCCCCTCCAGGGATCTTGTTTGCTTCGGTTAACAATATTCATTAGTGTAGTTATTAGTTACGTATCTTTTTTTGTATTCTTAGTTAAATTAATTTTTTAATTCAAGTTTACATTGTCTTTTAGCTAAACTTATTAACTGCAATTCAGTATAATATTGTATAATTGCTGAAACTAGTATTTCAACGGTAGGGAGTGTAACATGTTCAATACATTGAAAGTAATAATAACCAAAATGCTTTTCAACCGGAACTCTATTGATTCATCCAGAAAAGGAAAATCAGTTCTCCTAGAGCCCCATACTTTAAGTTAAGTTAACTTGCAGTACCACTCGCTGATAGAACGTATAATATAATAAATTTAGAACATACAATTGTCAAATTAAATTTGATTTTAATTTTAATTTATGAGCTTAGCAACTTTGAGAGACACAGAAAGACCCCAACAATCATCGCATATTTAGTCGCCAGAAAAATAATGCAAATATTTTTTGTATTTTATTTTGAAACCGTACATTGATGAAGACCTAAACATTAAAGGAGTATTGTTATAAATATGTGCTATATTGTATGAAAAACTTCTGTTGAATAATGTTTTAAAATGTCTGGGTACGGTTAAAAGTCCACGATGCCTAAGATTCAAATAATGTACATCTGTGAGGAATCGAAGCTTCTTGGCCAAGTACGGAGGAGATCTAAAGGTATAGATTTTGTAAAAGAACGATACAAGGTGAAGCTTGCGCCTACTCAACATATTTAACCATCCTGCAGAAATCAGATATGGCAACCCACGATGACGTCGACGTAGACCATAGACAAGACGAATACACGAGTTTTGTACTTTTTGAATTCTTAGGGCTGAGTGCTCATCTATACAAGGACCATACACAACACCACAGAAGTTAAACTTACTCAAAACCAGGGCGTCACATAAATTTTTACGTGTCCGTGTAGACATTAGGTAACGATACGGATATAAAACTCTTAGCGCACCATACAACTTACTAATGATCTGCGTAACATGTTCTTTAAAACGTAGGTTCAACAAAGTTGTGCTAGTCTGTGCTAGTCATTCTCTTTCGTATGCAAATATAAAAAAAAATGATATTTTTTGTTAGCGGGGTGAGATCGTCTTAGTTACTCCAGATTTACACTTTAATAATCTCATTTTTATAGGTGTGCTGCGTTAATTTTAGATGTGCTTCCCTGTACCAGCTCAGCTCTTTAATGTTCTCTAACGTGTTTTCTTTTGTGTGCAAACATAAAAAAATTGATAATTTTTTGCGAGGGGGCTGAAATCGCATTCGCCTTTCCATGTACCTCCGTTCATATTATTCTAGGAAAAAACGATGAAACAAGAATGAACCAATTCTTTACCATTAAGAAATTTGGCATTAATGACAGCTAAAGGCTGTTCGACTAAAAATTTTAAGTTACGGTTTCAACATTTGGCAAAATATAAAACACCTGGAACAGTCCCTTAATGTTGTCTAGACCAATCAACTTGTTTTGATGTTAATTTCTAGAAGTTTAGGCGTATCATTGTTAATTGTTTTTCCTTGGAAATGTTTTAATTTAATTCAAATGTTGTCACATGAAACTGCAATAATTCTACTTGTAGGAACGGTAAATAAAACTACCCGTTTTTTTCCATATACCCGGTTGGTTTATTTTGTCATTAACAATATATCTAAAAATAAAACACATAAACACAAAAACAAGGTTGCACAATCCCAAAATACAATTATTCCACGTTTTCGGTAAAAATAATATTTTTTTTTAATTTCACATGTATCTGTCAAAACGTTTTTTTATGCCTATGTTTAAAATCTAAATTTTCATTTGCATAGCGCCATATTTAACCTCCTCCTACCTGAGTGGCTAGAAGTAAAGCTTCGAGGTATTCACATAAAGAGACATGCGATTTTCTGTAACAATTTAACAAAATCAAAAGTATTTAACTTTTTCAAGGTCGATTTTAATCTGTTTCTGCTAATCTAATAATTCGTTGGTAAAGGCGGATGATCCGCCAACCACGGCAGTTTTACTTTATAACAGTTCTCACTGTCAACCTTAACCATTTCACTGAAAAATTGTTAAGCTACTAGTGCCATCTCTTGTCTCGTCCTTTTTTCAGACAGATTGATAATACCCAATATATCCAGATTCCATAACTCTGGCGTGCAGACGTCATTGACTAAACAGGAAAAGCTAACATCACAATTAGAGAGACTAGTATCGAACCGACCCATTAGTATCTAACCAATAATTGTCTTCATGGCTACCAAACCGCAATCTAATACACGTCGCTGTCCTGTGTAAATTTGTCTAGCCACATCAATACCTATCAAAATCTCTATGTCGGGATATTTTTAGATGTCCGCAAGTACCCTCGTCACGGCCGCCTGGATGTCTGTAATCGACTCAAAATGGATTCCTTTGACTACCGATTTTGTACTAGGAAACAAAAAAAAGTCACAGGGTGACATATCGGACGAATAAGGCTGCTGTTGCAACACGGCGATCTCTTTAGATACCAAATACTGGGACACGCTGAGGACGGTGTTGCACGACGTGTTTTCGTGACGAAGCATCCAGTTACGAGCGATGTCTGGGCGCACCATGTTCACTCGTTTTTGCGATTTTTTAAGTACTTGGCGATAGTAGACTTAATTTACGGTTTGCCCCGATGGAACAAATTCTTTGTCGACAATTCCACGACTATCAAAAAAGGCAATAATCATCGTTTTCACCTTCGACTTCCTTATACGAGCTTTTTTCGGGCGGGGGCGTGCGGAGACAACCATTGTCAGCTTTGGCGTTTGGTTTTCGGGTTGTATTAAAAAAACTAGCTCGCATCGCCTGTTATAACTCAATCAAGCAGAGTGGGATTGTTGCTCTTGATTTCGTTTCTCCATTTTTGTGACGAGCACCACCAACACACGTCTACTCAACACGACACAGCAGGCTAACTAAACAAGTTAGAGCGATGGTAAATAGATTAATGGGGAGGGGAAGGATGCCGGGGAAGGAGAAAGGAATTTTAAGGTCGCAGGTTTATCACAAACGCGGCAATAAAATCAGTCTCATTACTTAATTGTCACACCTCGTAAGCTCGATTTACCTATTAAAGTAACATTATAACAATTATGAAGCGATGTTACAGTAAATACCCCAAACAATCCATGAGTGATCGTTTTAGTCCGTTGGGCCCATATGTTAAAAGCTTCGCTCTATCCTTTAAAATATACGATCTCTGAGAGCCATTGTCAATTAAAACTCTAACAATACGTAAACCCCTCTTGGTTTCAATGTGCACTTTTAAACTTTGTAAGAAGATTTTTGAGCTGGTAAGGATTCTGGCTGTTTTTCGGCAATTGGAGTATTAGTCTTTGTTAACGCCCTTGATGAGCTGGTAAATTTTGGACACATTAAAATTACATAAGGCTTATTGCATAAAATGCACCGTATTCGACTGAAACAGTTCTTTGACGCGTGCCCGATTTTCAAACAACGATAACACGCCTTGTTTTCCCTCAGCGTAGCTGTCTTTTCTTCCAGCAACATCTTTTGCGCTTTAAAACATGAGTCGCTACCGTGATGTTCAGAACAAAAAATGCATGAAACGAGACTGCAATTAACCACACCTGCAGCAGTAATATTAGTTCCGCTTTTTTTTGAGAGAGACGTTCTTGCCTTTTCTTGACGTTTTGTTCCTGTACGAGTTGATGAGCAAATACCAAACTTCCAACTGCTAAAGAAACATGCTGCTAATTTTCTACTTCTCGTCGCAAAAACGTCAACAAGTTGGTAAAATCACTTAATCGTTACCCGTGGGAAATGAAACTCCACAAAAAACTAAAAACTTATTCTTACACGTGAAACTTAAAACGTACGTTGTATTGTGGGGACGGCAAATAAAACTACCCGTTTTTCCGTACACCCGGTTTGTTTATTTTGTGATGAATAATATATTTAAAAATTGAACACAAACACAAAAACGAGGTTGCACAATCGCAAAATACAATTATTTAACGTTTTTGGTAAAAATTAGATTTTTTTAATTTCACATGCATCTGTCAAAACATTCTTTTTATGCCTATTTTAAAATCTAATCTTACATATGCATGGCGAAATATTAAACATTACTGATTATTTTGTTACGCTTCTTTGTTCGTGTTCTAAATTGTTTATGGTAATTTTTCTCGTTTAATATAATAAAACCCATATTTTTCTGCTATACGTTTTTGATGAGTTAGTTTTTTGTTTATTATTAACAGTTTTGAATTGATTAAAATTAAGAACGGCAAAAGCGCTTTTAAGTTTAAAAGTGTAAGTACGTTTCGTTTTGAAAGATCAGGGCATAGGTTTGCTCGGGGCATTTAAATTATGCGGAAAATTAATGTAATACGGATTATCGGTGTACAAACTGCTATGTAGGCAAAGTTTTGTAATTACAAATATTGTGGCGGTTTAGTGAATGCTTTATGCAACGCCCAATCAACAATCGTCTATTTTGTTTGTATTTCTAAAGCTCCTGAACTTACGTGATTAACGTGGTTTATGCGTGTATGAACTTAGAATAGTAAGCTTTTGGATTGAAATAATAAAATCCAACATATTGCTCAATTGCGATAAACTTTACAAGTGTGTTTGTTGTTCGCAGCAAAAAAAACTTCCTTCTCAGTTTGTCAAATACCGAATACCCTTAAATTGCATTTTTGTCAATTATCATCGCCACGTTTGGATTATGTTTAAGCCTTGAATATTCCGTAGAAAAACTCGTGCATTTTAAAACCCCCGAAGAAATTGTAAAACCCAGTAGTGTCTAATTGAAGGCCAAGGTTTTTGGTAAGATTACTAAACTGGAGAATTTCCCCATTGATTCCAATTGTTAGGTTATGTTGCAGACGTTCACGAGATTGCTTGGAACAGAATAACAAAATAGACGATTTACTAGGATTAACAGTTAAAAAATGATTAGAAGCCTCGTTGATCAAATTAGACAGATCCGTATTAATATTTGACTGAACAGTAGTGACCTCATCGTTGGGAAATTCATATAACAGCTGCGTATCGTCAGCGTATAGATAATATTTGCAATATTGTAGACAAGAAAATAAGTTGCTAGTGTAAATCGTAAATAACAAAGGTCCTAGAATTGAACCCTGAGGTACACCAGTATGAATAACATTTGGATCAGAGAGATTGTTATTCAGTTTTATTCTTTGGGTTCTGTTAAGTAAATAGTGTTTGAAGAAACTAAGAGTGTTTTTGCTGAAACCGTAATAGTGTAAAAGCAGAAAGCAAATCATGACTAATTGTGTCAAATCCTTTGAAAAATCTAACAAAATCAGAACAAAATTCCGATTAACATCAAGTGAAAATAAAATATCATCAACTCCAGCAGATAATACAGTAGCACAGCTATGTTTAGACCTAAACCCAGATTGGACTTCAGGTAATATGTTGTAGGTATTCAGATAGACACGTATTTGACGTTCGATTATTTTTTCCAGAACTTTAGATACTGCATTAACAATGCTGATAGGACAAATGTCCTTTAGTTCACTACAATTTTTTAACTTAAGAATAGGTATAACGTAAGATTCCTTCCACTGAGAGACAAAGTACGCTTCAATTAGACAAGAATTAATTATATGAGTCACCATGGGCAGGATAGCGGGGCAACAAATCTGCACCATTTGTATGGATATATTATCTGGACCAATAGACTTTAATGTTATGTCAAAAACAACACCCCTCACCTCTTCAACTGAGATAGCATTAAAGTTAAAATCACCATTTACTTTATCACTTACATTGTTTGAATAAAAATGTAATGTGTTTAACAAATGGGATTTAAATTGTTAGAAACAGAAGAGAAATAGTTATTGATTAAGTTTACATCCTGAATATGAGCTGGTAAGCACAGAGGTCTTTTAGAGTTGATATTTAACCTTTTCAAATCTTTCCAGACCTACCTACTATTGGATGAGACATTAGATTATAAGCTACCAAAATATGCCCTTTTTTCTCTCCGAAGTGACGAAGATACTAAATTACGCAGATATTTATAATATTACGCCTAAATTTGATAAGGGCAGGGTCCCTTAATTTCATCATGAACTGTATGTTATGTGTAATCCACGGCGAATATTTCTTATATGGAGCAGATGTAACAATGGGAGCGTGTATGTCGAAAAGTTGTATTATATGATGATTAAAAAAATCAACTTTTTCATCAATACGCTGCATATGATACATGTTATACCAAGGGATTGACACTGACACTAAATCTCGTTGAATTATATGTCTATCAACGTTAGATAGATTGCGATAGCTTTTGGGTAGCTCAACATCACCCCTCATAAGAATATCTACCACTACATAAACCAAACAATGATCACTAAGATCATGAAGATCTGTGAAACCATGTCTAACAACTGCGGATTCTTGTGTACATATAACATGATCTATCAAAGAAGATGTAGTTGCCGTGACTCGAGTAGGGTTATTGATGATTTGTACTAAATTTAGTCCTTTCAGTATAGATAGATACCGATCTGAATAAGAGGTATTTTCCAACAAATTGACGTTAATATCTCTTAGACAAAAAATGTCATCATGTTCAAGTAATAAATCCGGAAAATTTTCTTCAATGTAGTCCAAAAAATTGGTGGATATCGGACCCAGGAGGGCGATATACCACCCCTACTGCCATCTTTCTGTCATTTAAAATCATAGATATCCATAATTGTTCAATAGAAGAATTAATTACAGTATATTTATTTATGGTCTTAAAAGTTAAACTATTTGTTGTAAACAAACCCATCCCTCCGCCTAACCTAGTCCGATCTACCCTTACAAAATTGAAACCAGGAATATAAACTACTTGGTCTGGTACACTCATGAAATTTAAAACTTGGACACCACAATTTCTGTAAACAAAAGTTTGCACATTGTGAATCGGGCTTAAGGGTATCATTTACAATTCTAACAGCAGGTAGTCTCAGCAGGGGTTATCTTATAGAAGGACTGTAGAATGAATCATTACACTAAGCACGTTTTAGAAAATAGGTAATTTACGTTGCTTACTTAATTTTTTCTTTAAAGAATATATTTGAAGGTATCGCTAATTAAACACCATAGCTCGATTAATTATCGAATCAAAATTTTGTTTAGGAAATGTTTACAAAATAAAATTAGAAATAATTTTGATTTAAAAAACGTCTACAAGCAATAACTTTTAAATTAAATCAAAAAACTAAACATGGTTATTTGGGTTGACTGATTATTACTTATTTTTAAATAAATCTAACCTACTAATTATTGTAAGTTATTAAAAAAATATCATTAAACCTCTATTCATAATATTTAGTCCTTACAAAATGTATATTTTATGACGTTTATTACTAAAGATACAAATGAATTTTAACCTGTTTCTCTTTTAATGTTTTTAGAAAAATGAATATTTACAAGAACGCCTCAGAAAAGATTATTTAACTGACTTGATTTGTTAGTAAATGGTAAAATTTGTCGCCCTTAAAAGTAAAAGAACGGACAGTATATAACCAACTATGAATTTATGGTTGAAAGTTTAAACGACAATCGCATTGTGAATACGTTGCTGTACTTTAATTTGCCTATTATTTATATTTGTCAAATTTATTAGTGCATTTTTCTATTGCAAACTCTTTCATTTCATAAATCTTTTCATATTAAATAAAGGTTATTAGAAATAGAATTGCCGGTAGCTTACCTCATTTCAAAAGTACTGCTTAAAATACCAGGAGCGCGCAATACTGTTTATGTTTCACCATCAAATGAAACACGATGTCTAATGTGGAAGTCGTGGAATAGAACTAATTTACGTCTCACGCATATATTATGTTGAGCAGGTTTTAAAACAGTTACACAATATTCCACTTTTAGTGATAGATAGGTCTATAATTTTGAGTAGTATTTCAATCACCATTGAAGAACTGTAATTGAAAAAGTTATAATCAAAAAAATTAATGATTCATAATAGAATGTAATTTTTAGGAAAGTTTGTACGTGTCACAATCATTAATAAATCTTTAATTCATTTCGGTTCGAATTTTTTGTTGTTAAACATTTACTTATAAATTGATATTGTAAGACACAAATATAAGTAGAAAAATCTCTTTCATTTATACAACCTTGAGTGAATAGTTATTTGTTTAACTGGTGCAACTAATATGCTTTTTGCACATGCTGCACAC
The DNA here is from genome assembly GCA_030710515.1 of Abscondita cerata. NCBI lineage: Eukaryota > Metazoa > Arthropoda > Insecta > Coleoptera > Lampyridae > Abscondita > Abscondita cerata. The sequence goes on from JALBCR010002725.1 coordinate 50,990, forward strand.
AACATTTTTTCTACGATCAAAAAAACAATTTTAAACACTACTCTTTACACTAGTGCAAAAAATAATTTACTTTTTGCACTGATAAATTGCTTTTTACACTAAAAAATGATTTACTTTTTGCACTAATAAATTGCTTTTTGCACAAATGCAAAAAGTGAAACTTTTAGCACAGTAATTGCTGCATAAAATAGTCACTTTTGCACGATCGTAGAAAATAGTTATTTACATTCGCGTGCGGACAAAAAAATTTTACAACGCGAAATAAATTTATTAAGCGCTGTAAAATAATTTAACGCAGAAGATTTGTATTATTATTTTTGGCCGACGATTTTTAAAAGCTAAAAATCTAAAATTAACAAATATTTTGCTGTCAATTGTCAATATCAGTCATAAAGTGAACTGTAATTCAGAATATACAAGATGGCGCTAATCATTTACATGGAACTAAAAATATTCCAAATCATTTATTTTTGACCATTTAACAGTAATAAGTTGTGCAGTTGATTTAGGAAACATATTTTTGTTCTATAAAAAGATTTTTATTGGCAACTGTACCTTAAGGGCGGATGATTTGGGTAATTTTTACGCACACTGTGCGTGCACTGTACGTAATCATGATGACGTTTCAGAGTTTGTAGTTTCAATGTTAATCTGGCGTTTTCACGCCAGGAGGCCAAAAAAGTATTTTATAAATATTTATTTCGGTCTGTAAAATTTAATTTTAAGCACGCAAATGTAAATAACTATTACAGCGCTTAATAAATTTAAAGTGCTTCATATTTATTTCGCGCTGTAAAATTTTATTTTCCGCACGCGAATGTAAATAACTACTTTGAACTCCTTAACTATGAAACAATCATGAGCGCACGTAAAGCAGGCACCGAAACGCTGTTATCCCGAACATGTGTTTCAAAAACTACCAAAAAACACAACTTGTGCGAATCTGTTTCCGCACATGTTACGTCAATGACTACCATACAACTTTCATGTATAACTTTTTTTTCTACGAGCAATAATAACGATAATAAGAGGTAGGTAATTTATAGTGAATAACCCTGTACACAAAGACAAGGTAAAACTTAGAAGTCTTAATCTTATTAGTATAAATTATTTATTTTATTAATTAATAGCCTTTGTTATCACAAAGTTGATAACGAAAGAATTGTCATTAAAATGCGGTGGTAAAACGTACGGCAAGTACACAACGGCGATGAAACGGCGGCGGAAACGATCCGGCGATAAAACCGCGTCGATGAAACGACGTCAATGAAACGGCGGTGGTGAACTGGCGGCGATAAACCGGCGACACTGAAACGTCCTATCCTATTGTTTGGAGTTAGTGAACGTTTCGGCAAATTCGTAAACATTGAAAACATTGGTCATTATTTGAAAGACATCAATCCAACAAATCTAAAAGCTGAGCTAGATTTGACTCTAAGTAAGTTTATTCCTTCTTATATGACAGAAACATATTACAAGCTGCTAAGACGAATATTGTAGTAGCCAATCAAATTGGATGACCATGTCAGAAAAGAAGAAAAATCACTAAATTGTAATAGATGACCGTCGATTGAAAGTGTGCGAGATATCAGACATGATAGTCATTTCAAAACCATTTTAGCAAAAAAGTGGAACATAATAAAGCTGGAACTGAAACAGAGTTGTGAGAATGTTTTAATCGAGTGTTTGGCAAAGTTGCATAGCAATAAACCAAGTTCTTATATCAACAATACATGAAACATGGGTTCATCATATCACACCTCATATGAAGGAACACTCAAAACAATAAACTGAAAAGACAAAGATACTTTTAACTGCAGACAAGGCTTCGATTTTTTGGGATGAGCGTGAGATAATTTTCATTTTAGTGAAGAATAAAAAACAGTTACAACACCAAAATCCACCAGTTCAAACATCCATTGTCGGGATGGCTAAAATCAATTACTTTCGTTTCGAATTCTTTCTTTACTCACTCGTTTTTTCACAATCCTGTGTTCCTCACTCATCTTCAAAAAAAGGTAATTAGCTAGATCCCAACAATTATCGTCAAATCCGCCTGGTTCCTTTCTCAAGTGAACAAATCATACCTGAGGATCAACATGCATTGATCAACAAGATCGATCAACCATTTATTTTTTTTATTTTAATTCTTGGTCGAAAGCTTTTGACAACAGCAAGCCAATAAACGTTATTTATATCAAATCTCTTCGACAAAACACTTGGTTTTAGATTTTCAAATGAGAGTCTAGTTACAATTGGAGTTTCGCAAGTTAGTGACCTAAAGCATTTTGTTTCTTTGCTGACATCAAATAAGTCTTTCAAGGATACCTATTTGAAATTCAACATTGTGCAAAATTTGGTTACCCCTTTACGTGAATAAGTGCTACACATCGGAAAGAATAACGCAAGAGAAGCTTATTATTTTACTGGACAATTGCTGGAAGCGGTGTGGCCGGTGTGGGGACCGTACTTCAACGTGAAGTTATCATGTTGTTTCAGCATGTAAACGGCCAAACTCCAAACTTCAAACTTCACTCGCTTCGATGATTATTTTCTAAAATCTCGCTTAGGACTTACTATAAATTCTACACATATTGTGTACGTCCTATTCTAGAGTATGATGGTCCGGTGTGGGCTCCGAGACTATGAAATTCTGGAAAATATTCAACGCCGGATTACCAAAACGCCGCAAAAGACCTTTCAATGCGGAAAGATTAACAGAAAGTGCTTTAATAATTTTGAAAACCGCCGTTTTCGTGGTGACTTGAATTTAACTTTCCGTATCCTACAGTTTAACTTATTTTGGAAACATAAAAACCATATTCTGTTTAAACTATGACCAAAATATCCATGGACATTCACTTAAACTCTTAAACACTTAAACACTTAAACAGTTAAAACTCGTACTTACACCTAGGGGTAAATGTTCTTTAGCGTTCTTCGGTTACAAACTTGCCTTGGTAAAAATCATACATATCACAAATTAGACAATTTGTCGGATATTGTCACTAAGAAAAAATGGGAAATAAAATTCATCACTGAGTAAATTTCACTCTTACATTGCAATGAAAATACTTTGTTGCATTGCAAATGTAACAAGTTCATCATTTCTAGGTAAATTAACACTAAGAACCGCACTACATTTAGCAACATTACGAACGTGTTTAATTATCGCGCTTGTCCTTTACAGTAGAAATAGCAAAATAATTGGTTCACTTTATTCAAAGTTTCACATTCATTATACGTATTACTAAAAAGTCGTTCATCTAATCATATTAAAATTTGAAATAAACCAAAGATAGACTTTACTGACTTAATAAAGATTAAAACTTATTACATATTTATGCAAATTTTTACTAATTAATTTAAATCTTGTGACAAAATCCATAAAGCACGTCGTAAACATATTTTTTATCTAACAACTACATTTAGAAAAAGCGAACATTAACTAATGTTTTTTTTTAATTATCAGTTACAAATCGTATTAGTTATAAGTTACCCTGCATCAATCTTTTCAAGAGTTTGTAACAAATTTGCGTAGTCAACTATTAATATTTATTAGATCATAAAATATATTCATGCTGTACACGTACAGCAGTGGTAGTCATGTGGTTAAGAAGAATTTGATTGTGGAAAAATCTTTTGTTAGTTGATCAAAATAAAATACGTTATACGAGTGGTAGTATTTTATGGATAAGTCGCGATCTGAAACTAGAAGCGTAAACTTCTATTACTTTGAAGTGATTATAAGCAATTTGTGTGTGTGCAGTGCTCTAACAGTCATTTACTAATGCCGTTTACAGGCAATTCGTTTCAATGTGCTTACATTGCTCACATTACCTGTCCATTTGTGGTTGTACGGCACCATAACAGATTAACGTCTTTAAGACTTGAGATTTAAAAATTTTGTTACACTAAACAATTATTTTTATATTTTTTTAATGACGAGCTTATTATTTTGCCATCATTTATTTATTTGTTATTGTTATTTGTATTCTTTAATTAGAATAAATTGTTTTTGTTATGAATAGTAAGAACTGTTGTTCTAAGAAACTCATTCGGTTAATTTGTAATATCGTAGTTATTAAACATTCGGATAGAAACATCCAACCAAACGTAGCAGTCAAAAAGTTTTAATAACCATTTTTTCTTTAATAAAATTATTTAAGCGGCTATTATGAATAACTCGAGGGGTTATTCAATGCCAAATCTTTGTAACACACCAAAATCCAAAATTCCAAAATATCACTAAAATGCCGTGCAGTTCCAGAAAAATTCCACTCAATGCCAATTAAAAACCAAATAATTCCAAGAATAACAAAAAATGTCCAGAAAGTGCCCAAAATGCCATGCAATTTCTATAAATAAATGCCACAAACTTTAACATAAATTTTGCTCAAAAATAGTGAAAATGAATGTAGATACAAAATGTAATAACTATACAAGTACTTCACAAACGAAAATGCGCGAAATATGACGTGAGATTTATTCCATTGGGGTACATAAAATCGAGTTGATTTAAAAATATAAATTTTTGGTTCAAACATTAAAAAATTCTGGAGCTAATAAAGTAGTAATATGTGGAAATGTTTCTATCGGTAAAAAACAGTACATTATTTCTCTGAGTATACTGAGTTTATCATTTGTTAAGTCTTTCCTCCTCGTTCTTGCTTATATGTGTTTAGTTGTATTTTTTCTATGTTCCGTTAGGAACCTTCTCAATGCCGCTTAAATTTTCTTAATTTCAATCTTAATCTCCTCTATCCAACATGGTGTTTGTTTCCTAATAGTTGCATTCCTTGCGTTTACGTATACTGTATCCTGGAAAATCTAAAGCATTCTGTTTAACATGGGAAATTTGAAAAGTCCAATTTATATATCCCCAAAATTAAGATACACTACCAGAACACTTAACAATGTGTACTAGAAAACGTTTTGCGTAATAATGTCTAAAATTTAACCAAACATATTAAAAAATATTTGAAAAGGTATTTAATAATATTTCAAAACGTACGAAGGTTCAAATCCTAGTCTTTTTTATGCCTTTATGTAAGGGCCAGTTGTATAAAGCTCGGTTCAATTAACCGAAGGTTAAATACAATTGTATCCAAAACTTAACCATAGGAACAATTGTGTTTAACCTTCGGTTAATTTGAACCGAGTTTTATACAACTGGTGCTTATAGTCTAACACAAAAATTTTCAAAATGTTTGCACTTTAGGATGTACCCAAAATTGACGCCATCTTTGTTTTTTTTTAATGAAATGACTATATTTTGCACCATTTCTGAATTCTACATTAAATTTTATGATCCAGGACTATAATATTGTCAAGACATGTGTCACAGTTTTTCTCATTTGTAACATTTAATGCAAAAAAAATAGATTTGCAGGGACCTCTTAAGAAATTCGCTACTTTTGAACCATTAAAGGTAAATAAATGATTTTTGTGTTTTGATTTATTTATTAATTCAATACACGGGCAAAATGCCCTTTAAGAATAATGATGAATAAAACACCAGTAATAACAATAACTATAAGCTACTAAAAACTAATAAAGAAAAAAGGGTCTAAATTACAATAACGGAAAATTATGGTAAGCGATAGAATTTTCAAAATTTGGTGAAAGTTGTACCATAAACGAACACATATTCTGAAAATATTATTGACTATATATGATGTTCCAGAAATGTGTTGCTATAATAACTTACATTTTTTTGGAGCACCCTGTATTGTATTACAAATTTGAATTACCACGTTCAAGAGCTTTTCAAAAAGATAAGGTCTAACTAGGTTATACACAGGATATTTTGTAAGATATGGCCAATAGTTTACAAAAATTATCCCTAATCTATCATTCCACCATTCACTAAATCTAGTAAAGATTTTTCAGTTGGGTAATATTGTGGGGTTCTTAGGGTTTTAGAAAATGGGTTAGATTGGTATCTCGTATCTTTTGTAATACAGGGTGAAGCAAAACTCTAATTAAAAAATATCTCAAATTTTTAAATAGACACTTTGTATATTGTACTGTTATTTGTTAGCGGTTGCACTAAGCTTTCAAACGATATATTGTTTATATGGTTAATTTCATTAAGCAGAATGAGAACATCATTAAAACTGTAAAAAAATCAACTCTATCATCAGTATGAAATAAAACGCAATATACAAGGTGTGACAATTAAGTAATGAAGCCGAATCCATAAAAACCGTATACTTAAAAACTATTCTATAATAACTCTGCCATCTCCTTCAAAGTAGTCCCCTTGGGCAGCTATACAACGGTTCAAGCGTGTTTTCCACGCTTCATAATATTTCTGGAACGCTTCGACTGGGATGTCCGCGAGTACCTTCGTCACGGCCGCTTGGATGTCCGTAATCAACTCAAACTCCTTTGACCACCAATTTTGCTCGAGGGAACAGAAAAAAGTCACAGGGTGACCTATTGGTCGAATAAGACGGCTGTTGCAACACGGCGATCCTTTTAGAGGCCAAATACTGGGACACGCTGAGGGCGATGTGGCACGCGCGTTCTCGTAATGAAAGATCCAGTTGTTTGCGATATCTGGACGTACCCTGTTGACTCGTTTTCGCAATCTTTTGAGTACTTGAAGATAGTAGACTTGATTTACGGTTTGCCCCGGTGGAACAAAATCTTTGTGGACGATTTCACAGTCATTGAAAAATGTAATGATCATCGTTATTGCCATTGAAACACCTGGGCACGACAGAGAGCACTATCACTATGCACTTTTACGATTTTAGGCGTTTAGCGTACGTTTCCGAAGCTGTTTCGTCCAAAATTTTATCGCAATACGTTGCTCTAGATTTTTCTTTTCCATTTTCGTGACGAGCACTACCAACACACCGTCTATTAAACACTACACAACAGGCGAACTAAACAAGCTAAAGCAATGGGAAACATATCAATGGAAAGGGGAAGGATGCGGGGAAGGGGAAGGAAAATTTTAAGGTCCCAGATTTACCACAAGCGCGGCAATAAAGTCAGTCTCATTACTTAATTGTCCCACCTCGTACAGCTATTTTGTAACAATATAATTTTATTTTTCTACTCCTGTATTGTAATTGATGTATTAGAGTTTTACAATCTGTACTATAATGAAATTCATTATGATACAAAGTTTTATTACGATACAGATTTAGGACCAATAGAATTGCGACATTACGTAATTATCAAATGTTCCATGAGTAGGATACAAATTCAGAACCAATAAAAATACATCGTTGTATATTGCACTTATCGACTGGTGCTGTGGCTAAAAGTCAAAACACAAATTTAGCAATTGGACAATTCGTAAACTATAGCAGTAGTGCTCAATTATAAAATTATCGTTTTTATTTAACATTGTGAGATCGTAGAAAAAATAGTGTATGCAATTTGCATGTAATGATTACATTAAAGACACGAGCAACGTAATTAGGAAATGAGCCGAAGCCGAAACGATTTTTGTAGTCAAGGTTCCACTCGAAATAAACCAAAGTAAAACCGAATGCGTTTCTCTGTTGTAGTAATTGTTTCTATTTGCAAAAATTAGTTTCGACGTCAATAAAATATTGTGTGAGACACGATGTGAAGGGCTTTTATGCACTCCGTGTGGTTAAAACACTCATCTACGGCTCGTGTTTTAAACTCTGCAACTCGTGCATAAAAGTCTTACTTCACACACTTGTATCATTATTAATTATTATGTATTTTTTTTATTTTAACATTTGTTAGAAAATGCCTACCTTTTAATTCTATGAACTTGTTTATTCTTTTTAATTGAATCACTTGCAATTTATACTGATGGAACATAATTATACTTCTTTATCACTAGTTTTTTCAACCAAACTTATAGTTTGTTTACTATACTCAGTATACTATTAGCGCGGAGTAATAAACCTGTCAGAATTATCGAATCTCCCGTATTGCAGTGGCGTAGGTACCTGATACGTTTGGAAAATCATATTTTTAGTAGGTAAATATATTATAATAGTAAAATCTACATAATAATTCATATGTGGTTTCTTTTATTGTTTCAATCCTTACTTTGTGGGATCTATTTTTCATAGTAAATAATTTAATTCAGCAATATTCCACCGTTTAATAAGATATAAATAGATACAAAATTTTTGTAAAACACAGTATTTGAATATAAAATTAAACTCTAAAATCGATAAATGACAAATGTGTCGTTTCTCAATTTGTCTATTTTAAATTTTAATTTTATATAGGTACGTATACTGAGTTTTACAAAAGTTATGAATCTATTTGCATCTTATTAAACTGTGGAATATTTAAAAAAAAATATTTACTATTATGTGGTTTGTTTCTTATTATTACAATTAAGAATCGATATAGCTAAATAAAGTAATTTTAAAACAATTATTCTTTAGCGTCAAAATGTGTGTTGGATTATAATAATAATAATAACAAGCATTTATTTCAAACGGGTAGTTACCCAAACTAGAAAATAAGTATAATAATATAAATAAATTAAAAGAGAACATAAGATACATTTCTAATAGGTAATTATGAATTCACACTTTGTTTTTTTACAGTATCTAAAATAAATGATAAATTATCTGTCGTAATGTCACAATTGCCACATAACACGTTAAAATTACTGCATATGATATTAATAGGGCTGCTCACCAAAACATTAGTTCTCGAAGGGATTGTATAAAAAAGAAAGAATTTCGAATATTATATCGCGGTACGTTAATGTTTATTTTCTCTAATAATTGTGGGCAGTTAATTTTATTTCGCATTAGGTTAAAAGAAACCTAACACTCAGTAGAGTTCTTCGAGTATTTAAAGAAACCATGTTAAAATTAGCGAGAGCCGCAGAGTATTGAAAATCGTGCCTTGGATATGATCCCGATGAAATATAAACAAGATATTTTAAGAACCTTTTTTGTAGTGACTCTAGACTATTGATATGAATTTTATATGTAGGATACCAAATTAGTGATCCGTATTCAACTATAGGCAATACAAACGCATAAAATAACACTTTTACACAGTGAATGTTTGTAAAACTCTCTGCAGTTCCTATGAATAAAGCCGAGGGTTCTGTTAGCTCTTAGGAATATACGGTTAAGGTGATCTATAAATAGTAATTTGCTGTCAAAATGAATACCAAGGTCTTTAATACTGAACACACGATTTAAAGTCAAGTTATCTATAGAATAGTTATTTCAGAAATGTACTGTGTGATGCAGGTTAAATTAGTTGTTGTTGATCTTTGAGATACGAAACCATGCTGATAGTCAGAAATCAACGGGAGAATACTGTAGTAGATTTTTTCGTATATAATCATTTCGAATATCTTACCAAAATTGCACAGTATAGATATTGGCCGGTAATTGTTAATAAATGCGGGGTCTCCACTTTTAAGTATAGGTGAAACACGCGTCTGTTTCCAGATATTCGGGAATTTACTAGTTTTTAATATTAAGCTAAACAAGAAATGTAATGGTTTTATAAAGATAGGAAAGCAGTCTCGAATTAAAAAGCAGGAATTAAATCGACTCCAGCAGTACGTTTGTTTTTTTAATTTTTTATGGCAGTCGTAATGTCACTTTCAGTGATTGTGTCACAATTTATAATTGGTAAGTTGTTGTAAGTCAAAGAATGAATAGGTCTGACCAAATCAGCTGGTAGATAAGTACTGGAAAAATAATCCTTAAAAGCATGTACTATGCTATCGGCATTGGAAAGTTTTTATTATCTGATGTATACATACACCCAGGAATTCTAGATAGTCGTTTTCTAGAATTAATAAAGGACCAAAATTCTTAGGCTCAGAAGATATATCATTTTGAACATTGTTAATATACATTTGAAAAGCAGTAGATATTTTATGCTTAACGACAGCCCGTAGTTCTTTAAATTGTGCATAGTAAAAGTACGAGCCGCATTTTTGTATTTGGCATGAACTCTATTTTTCTTATTTATTAATTGAATTATGTGTTTCGTAAACCACGGAGGAAAGTGCTGTCTACGTTTATTTGAACATAATAGTGGAACGTGAGTGTCAAGTACTTCGTAAAGCTTACCATAAAATTGTGAACAAGCATGATCCACGTCTAAATAATTTTCTACAAAAGACCAATCAATGCTAAATAAAGCAGCATATAGAACAGCATAATCGGTTCTTTTAAAATTATACGTTTTTTATTCTCAGTAATGGTAAATCTTGAGGGAGATTTTGGACCTTCAACAGTGACACAAAGTGCAGGGTGATATTTATCCTCGCTAATAATTGCAAGAGAGTCTTTAGCAACTTGACAATCAAAATTAGAAAAACTAGGTCTAATGTTCTATTCATCGAATTGACTTCATTATTATATTGGCTGAGATCTAAAAAAGTGCAATAGTTTTTAAGCACGGTGGATGAATTATCTGAAGATTGCTCGCTATAAAGAGGTATGTTAAAATCACCTAAAATAATAATTTTGTTGTCGATAACAGAGTCAAGAGCACTAAACAATTCTAAAAAATGATTCCAAAGAAGTTGCAGGTAGCGCTGGCGGTATGTAAACAACAAATATACTGATTGTTAGACAGTTTAACAAAAGTTTGACACCTATAATATCAATCGACGGGACACATTGATGTAACAGAGACAGATTGAGCATCTGTGACCCATTGTTTTGCAGGTTACTATTATTTACTGCTAATAAGACGCCACCGCCTCTATTAACACCACATGTATCGAAATTTCTGTCTTTTCTAAATACAGAGTAATTCGAAGGAAATAGTTCGGCATCGGACACATAATCATTCAACCAGGTTTCTGTAAAACAGATAAGAGAGTACGTTGTAGAGCAAGCACCATTCATCACTTGATATACTTTAGTTTTTAATCCTCTAACGTTTTGATAGTATATTTCTATAGATTTGTATTGATAAGACAACAGATTATTATTAATTGAGAAAGAATTACTAACCAAATTCGTATTGCGTACATTACGACAAGATAACTGTGATTGTTATAAAGAAAGAGATAAAATGTCATGTTTTAATTTTGTTACGTTTTCTTTGTAAGCATGGCAGTTGGAGTGATCCCAGGCAGCATGATTCGCCGGAATACTTTGGTTCGTTCTTAAGTTGATGTTAGAGCAGTTGGTACAGCACAATTCTTTAGAGGTGCAATCTTTGAGTGCATGTTCTTTAGCGCATAAAGGACATCTGATGGTATTTTTACAATTTTTAGACGAATGATGATAACCATTGCACTTAAAGCACCTTAGTACCTCGATGGCATCATACACTTTGCATGAATCGAGACCAATTAAGACACGACCAGCATCCATTAACTTATGATAAGTAAGAATATCTACTTGGAAGACAGCCTGAAAGATATCTGCCTTTTTTCTTGTTGCGCCATGTTTCAATAATTTGCAGGAGGACTCGTTAATTATTAAGTTAGGGTTTTGTTTAAATAAATATCGACATAATTGGAAATCATCCATTTCTTGTGAAAAGCCAACAATTTTAACTCGTGGCATAAATGGCCTGGTAATTTTTATGTCATAGTTTTTAAGACTTTCCTCAGCAACTGTTTTAAATTTTTTGCATTCTCTTTGTCTAACAGATTGAGCATAATGCCACCTTTGTTAATTGATTTAACATTTTTGATACAAATATCAGATGCCACCGGATCAATCTTCTTAAGAACATCTTGTTTAGTAGCAGATTGGCTTTGAGTTTGATTTTTTGGTTGAACAATAACATTGATTTTCGTACAAGAAGCAGTTTTTCAGCATAAGTAGGAACGTGTGGTACCGGATGGAGAGGCGCAAGGTTCGTTATATTATCAACCACTTTATCAGCCATGCTCTTAATAACATTGTTTTTAAGTTCCTCTATTCTGTTACTAATTTCAGTTGTTAGATCAGACATTTTTTTGTTTAATAAATCCATTAGGTCAGAATGGAGAGATGTAACGGTAGTAGAGATATTGCTGCATTCTTTACATTTCCATGTCAAACCACAATTTAATTTAAGAATTGGTGACAAATCAATCGGTAAATTCACACATAAGAAGTGATAAGAGTTTTTGCAGGAGCCACTACATGACAAGCCTGGTGATTTAGATGAAAAATGTTCATCACAAACAACACAAGACGGTGGCATGGTAGATTATGCTTTACTTCTACGATAAAGCAACAATGACATAAGGAATATTAAAAATAACTGACCTTCAGAACATGCATATCGGCAAATATTCAACAAACCCACAATAACGATTAGATTGCAATACACTATAATTGTAAATGTTCCAAAATTCACTTAATAACTAAACTTGCACTATTATGATAATATAATATTAATTAGGATGTATTATAGAAATTAAATTATTTATTAGTTTCCATTGGATACGAGAACGTTGATAAGCGTGCGTTGTCCACGCCAAAGATAAAATCAGGTAAAGTGGGGTCGTTAGCGCAGTCATTACGGCAGACGGGTTGTAATTTCTGCGAAAGATTACAGATAATTAGTTGTTTGACCGAAGGGCTTCGTATACTTTCTAAATGAAAAATATGTTTAGTTTGTTATTAGCAATGAATCGGCTTGTTTGTTTGTTTGTGTGTTAGTGCAAATAATTTTGAAATGGAAAACTTTTCACCAGCAAAACGTGTTATCTGCTAATGAAAAAATTATAATTTTAAATGTGCATGACGCTGTTCGATGTCAACACCCTGCAAAAAGTGTCGATGATATTGTAGGATTATGTTCTGCAATGACGGGAATATCAAAATCCACCATTTATAAACTAGTGAGGGAAAGAAAAATTTGGGACAAGTGCTTCACCCACTTCCATCTCCTGGTCGGCGCCCGATGGAATTAGATGATGCAATGAGGAATTCTGTCCGTAGAAAGGTTCACTCGTTCTACTTACGGAAAGAGATTCCTACAATCGATAAGATTTTACTAGCAGTAAATGAGGATGAAAATCTACCCCAAATGAGTCGTAGAACACTGTGGAAACTTCTTCGCAAGTTGAAGTTTACTTGGGAGAAGATAAATAGAAGATCCGTTTTAATTGAAAAACAAGAGATTATTACATGGAGGAGAAATTATCTTCGGGAAATAAGAAAATATAGGCGTGAAGGCAGGCGTATATTCTATTTGGATGAAACCTGGATCAATGCAGGACATACCGTAAAAAACATGGCATGATAATACCGTTACGAGTGCTCGACAAGGATTTATAGAAGGGCTATCGACAGGATTTCGACCGCCTTCTGGGAAAGGAACACGGTTAATTATTACTCATATTGGCAATGAAGATGGCTTTGTAGATGGTGGTTTGTTAGAATTCGAATCAAAGAAAACTGGCGACTACCACGAAGACATGAATGCTAATGTGTTTGAAGAATATTTTGAGCAGATGCTAGATTTGATACCCCAAGGATCTATAATAGTTATGGACAACGCCAGCTACCACTCACGAAGATACGAAAATTTACCTACCAGCGCTTGGAGGAAAGCAGAAATTATAGATTGGTTATCTGTTAAGAATATAACTTTTGAGGATGACATGGTGAAAAGAGAATTATTGGATATTGTTAAAGTTCATAAGAATAAGTATATACGTCATGTTATTGACGAAATGGCAAAGAATCGGGGCATTGAAGTACTGCGTTTACCACCTTACCATTGTGAGCTGAATCCTATAGAGTTGGTTTGGGCTCAAGTAAAAGGTGACGTCGCTCGTAACAATACCACTTTTAAACTCGACGACGTGAAAAACTTCTGGAAAATGCATTAAACAAAGTAACACCTGAAAGATGGAAGAACTGTGTATCTCATGTCGTTAAGGAAGAAGACAAATGTTGGCAACTGGATAATTTAGTAGAGATAACATTGGAGCCAATTATTATATCAGTAAACACACAAGACAGCGATTCTGATTCCGAAATGGAAATTTTAGACGAGGAAGAAAGTTAAATGACCAAGCGTAATGTGCCTGAAACAGTGTTCTACTCTCTAAACACCATTTATTGTAACCATGAGTGAGTATTGTCAGTTATTTTTAAATATACCTATTTTACCTACTAATGTCTTGTTATTTAAATGAACATTTTTATGCCTGTTACTTTTATCTATTCATTTTGATAAGTTTCCATGACAACCACATAATTTTATAATTGAGCCAAATTTACTTTTTGATGCCTAAAAATCGGTCCCCGCAAATTAATTGTAATTGTAATAAATGTACTGACGATATCTGCATTACTATTTTATTTTATATTTATGTCATATATTATTTATATGTTATTTATTTTATTTGTATAGTAGATCACATTACAAATTTTACTTCTTACGTATTATATACCATTATTTTTGTATCTTCCGGTATAATACCCACATCTACGGCTATGATTCTCGTTTCGTCAGTACCTGGGCTGATGGCAACGTGTTTACACAGATTAAACTATTGTTCTCAGACCCTAGATGGGTCGATATGCTGCAAGAGCGGCACAATGATCGTATTTTGGTTAGAATTTATTGGTTTTACTTAACCGTAGAAGTACCGCTTTCACAAGAAAATAAAGAATTATTTCAAGCAATTATGATTTATTACTCCGCGCCAATAGTATACAGACTTTAGGATCGCTATTCTGTTCATCATCGCCGTCGTCGTTGTCCGTTGCAGGGTTCCAGTTGTGATGGATTAAATTTGACATGTGATTCTTATGTATTTTTTAACCCTGATTTCCGAATATGCCCGTCACTTTTTGATATCTCAGACTGTTTTCGAGATATTCAACTTTGAAGTTCGAAAATTTCAAAAAAATTTTAGTTGTGAATCATATGTATTTTTCGATGCTGATTAAGAAAATCACTACCATTTTATAATATCTCAACCAGTTTTCGAGGTACTTACAATTTTTGGGCTTTAAGTTTGGTTATGAGCCGTACAATAGCGAGGTTTTTTTACTAATATCTAACTGGTTATTAACATTTCCAATGCTACAGTGTGGATCTTCTACGATTGCATTATCAGTTACCAATGAATTTCAAACTTATTTAACAAATTACGAAGTACTTATTGCAACAAATGCATTTCTTATTCTTATTGTCATATTTAAAACTTAACCAAACATACTCTGTTGATATCTTGGAGTGTGCTATAGGGTAATATGACAAATGCCAAATCATGCTTATTAAATGATTTCAGTAGATTCTTACATCGTTTAGATTTTTAATAATAGTTAATTAATTTAAAACAAAATGAATTTTACAAAAGAAGAAGTGGTGGATATGATATTTGTATTAGGTGAATGCCTATTATTAAGAATCTAAACAATGTAAGAATCTACTGAAATCATTTAACAATCAGTATTTGACATTTGTCATTATTCCATAGCACACTTCAAGATAACAACAGAGTTTGTTTGGTTAATTTGTTGAAATAAAAAAAAATACATAAATAAAATTATATTGTTAGAAAATAGCAATACTTAATGATATTCGCATTCTGCTTAATGAAATTGACCATACAAACCCTATATCGCTTGAAAGCTTAGTACAACCGCTAACAAATGATATTTCAATATACAGGGTGTTTTATTTAAAAATTTGGAGATATTCTTTCATTAGAGTTTTGGTTCACCCTGTATTACAAAAGATACGCGATACCAATCTAACCTATTTTCTAAAAACTTAAGAACCCCACAATATTCCCAAATAAAAATTCTTTACAAAATACTAGATTTAGTGACAGATTAGGAATAGTTTTGTAAACTATTGCCATATCTTACAAAATATTCTCCATAACCTAGTAAGACTATATATTTTTGAAAACTCTTGAACGTGGTATTCCAATTTGTAATACAATATAGGGTGTTGCATTTAAAAATGTAAGTTAATATACCACATTTCTAGAAGACCTTATATAGTCAATAATATTTTCAAATTATGTGTTCGTTTATGATACAACTTTTATCAAATTTTGAAAATTCTATCTTCTACCATAACTGCACAATCGTCCAAGATCAGAACTATGGAACACTGTTATATAGGGTGGTCACTTACAAAGCTCACCATTGGGATATTCTAAGCGGTGGGAGATACAGCATCGGTTAAATTAGAAAATCGCACATATGAACCACTTTTTAAAAATTAAAGAAACATAAGATATTCCCACTCATTCTCAAGTTATGACAAAAAAAACTTATTATTTATTAATAAAATCAATTGGCCATGGCAAGCGGAATGTAAATTTATTTACTTTAAGTAACTTTAAAAACGAAATATTATTAAAACTGCTCAAAATGTCACCTTCTTGTTGGATACAAGTCCTGTTCTTTTGTTCATATTTTAATTGCCCTACTTAATCCCAATATGTGTGCTTCTTGAAGTGACCACCCTGTATACGTTATAGAGAAACAAAAACAAAAATTATTAACACTATTTGATATAAATAATAATTACAATGAATTGTCTCGTAGGAATAATTTAAATTGTTCTAATGAACTATTAGAAATAATAAAATTTTGCATAGCGATAAATTCGTTCATAAGAGCATCAGTCGATGAAGTGGTTTTGTATTGCAGGTAATTAGGGTGACAAAAGGGTATTTAGCATTCTGTATAATACTAGGGACTCTAAATAAAAGTTCCGATAAAAGTTCGGGTGAGTCAATTAAATTACTTAATGATTTATACAAATAAATAAATCAAAATTATTTCTAGGATTTACAAAGTTTGAGCGAAATCTAATTAAAAATGAATGAGAAAGAATAAGGGCGATCATTGCAAAAACGATAGTGAATTAATCTGCAAAATTTATGTTGTACTCTTTTGAGGCGTGTGATAGTATTCTTATAATAAGGTAACCAAACTGCACTGGCATATTCTGATTTGGATTGAACTAGTGAAAGATACAAATATACAGTGTTAGGTAAACATGCGGCAAAAATTCAAGGGGTTTTTTCTTGGCGTAATCTAAGAATATTTTGTCCTATGATGATTTCCTAAACACCTCTTTATTTCGAAGATACAGGGTGAACAAAATTTGCGACAGTAACAATATTTAATATCAAAAATAAATGTAAGGATTGATCAATCTACAATAAATGTTCGAAATGACTTCCTCCAGCCTGGATACAAGCATTCAATCTTCTGTCAATGAATGTCGAACTCGTTCAAATACACCAGGGTCGTTTTTAATGACTCACACCCAGCATTATCCGATTTCGCAAGTCGTCCAAATCTTCCACAGGAGTAGCGTAAACTAGTGATTTCAGATATCCCATACGAAAAAGTCCAAGGGATTTAATTCTGGGGATCGAGCAGGTATGCGTGTGGCCCACCTCGACCAATCCAGCGATCTCCGTATGTTGTTGTTAAAAATTACGGTAACCAAACTGAAATTGGTGGTGCACCATCGTGTATACCACATTGCCTTCTTGTCCAATGGTACTCCCTCCATAAACTCAGGTAGTGTTTCTTCCAAAGTTGCGTACGCCATACTTTATTTACATTAATATTGTTACTGTGGCACATTTTGTTCACCCTGTATCTTCGAAATAAAGGGTGTTTAGGAAATCATCATAGACAAAATATTCTTAGATTAGGCCAAGGAAAACCATTGATTTTTGCCATGTTTATTTAGCACCTGTATATGTTTTAATATTTTTAAAGTTTACTGTTTCTTCAATAAATTATGATTTTTTGAGCATAGTTAGTGATTTTCTATATAGTATTTAAAAGTTAGTGTATCAAGAATTTGCCTACTTCGATTTTTCAAAGTTGACAATAAAGAACTGCCAAATACTTTATTTTCTTAAATGGCAGCTACTATTTCTGACGACAGAAATTGATGTAGAATGAAATTTTAGAGCCAGTTTAATTAATACACAATATGCATTACTATCTACAGTTTTTTAAGTTAATAGCAAGTTTTCCAATTTTTTGAATAATCGCATTGCAGTGAGTATAGCAACCACAGAAATGGATGTAGAATTAAATTTTAAGGCCGGATTGAGCAATTTTCTGCATTCCTATCTTCAAATATTTTTACGTTATTAGCACTCTTTTGACGCATTTCTGCAATTTTTTTTCAGAATCGTTTTGCCTCCATGGTC
Source organism: Abscondita cerata (assembly GCA_030710515.1). Lineage (NCBI taxonomy): Eukaryota > Metazoa > Arthropoda > Insecta > Coleoptera > Lampyridae > Abscondita > Abscondita cerata. The sequence continues at coordinate 69,096 of JALBCR010002725.1, forward strand.
GACAAAAATGATAGAAAAACTCTATCTGGTATAACTATTTTCCCATCTAAGAGAACTGCTCAGCATGTAACCTTTCTCATTCAGGCAACCTACAATAAGTCGCTGTCCCAGGTTCCTAACCATTAAAGGTCATTTGCATAATAAATCACAAATCAAAAACAACATTATGTAGAAAGTGTTCCATGATTGTACCAGTTAATTGAAACAATAGCAAATGGCACGCATTATACAACAACAGTAAGTATATTGATATTTTGCTTTTTTCCTGATTTCTGCCGTCATAAATGGTAACTGCCATTTGAAAAAATGAAATATTGGACAGTTTCTGATTGCAACTTTGAAAAATTTCAATAGGTAAATGCGGCAAGACAGAAGTATCAATATCGATTTAACATATCAGTTGAACCTCTAGAAATCAATTCATATAAAATCATTTTTTTATCTTCAATGATTCAAAAGTAGTGAATTTTTTAAGAATCCCCTATAAACCAAACTTTTCGCATTAAATGTAACATACGTCAAAAAGTATGACACGCATCTTGACCAGATGATGGTACTGATTTAATGTAGAATTCAGATATGGTGTCAAATTAGGGTCATTTAATTAAAAAAAACAAAGATGGCGCTAATTTCCGGTATATCTGAAAGTGCCGTTTTTAAAAATATTTTAGTTAGACTTAGAGTAGTCGACAAACGGAAAAACACCAAAAAGCTGCACCAAAAAACTATATTCGGACACGTGTTTCAATAGCTAAGCTATTATCATCAGCGAACCGATTAGAGTAGTCGATTATGGTCATATACCAAATTTCATATTGAGTTTCGGAAAGTTTATAACTTTCTAACCAACTGGCTACCTGAATAATATACTTTTCCCTATTCAACGCTTCTTTATTTATTTCGTTCCTGTTCGTATTTATTTGGTATTTCTTTGTTTCTTAATTTAGAACATTTAATTCATTCAAATGCGCCCGAATTTCTCTCGTGTACATCTTCTCTGACTTCTTCTAACAATTTCTAATCTTTTTTTTCCATTTCTGGGTCCACTATTGTTTCTTAATTAGTATACCGTCAATTAAGAAACTTTCATTCCTATTTCTCCCTGTTTCATCAATTATGCTAATAGTGTATTTTTTATTATTAGGACAATTATACTACCGAAATTTAACATTCTTCTTCTGTAACACTTTCTATTTACTTTTTTATACTTCTTTACTACCGCTTTGTATTGGTCATTGTTTTCCCCACTCTGCTATTGATCTCCTACTACATTTTTTTTACTGGTTTTATTATTTTGCTAGATTAATTATTCTTTTCGTATCATCTTCATTCGGTCCATATGTCTATTAATTTTCTATTAATTCCACCATCTGTATACGCTTATTGTAGGCAATCCAATCTTTAATTTGCGTCTCCAAACCTAAGGACGCATCCCACCTTGGCTGATGCTCTTGTTTCTATTTTTTACTCATATTTTTGTTTTCGTTATCCTTAATACATCCATATCTATGTATTTAAATTCTTTCTCCAATTCTAATTCTTTTCCTCTTATACTATTTATATTTCACGTTATTTTCCACATTTTACTTTCGAGCTTATTTATTTGCACATTGTTTTTGTTGACGTAAACGTTTCGGTATTCTACATCGATTTCTTTTTTCCTTTCTTTTTCCGTTTTAGCTATTAGTTTCTCTTCATTTTCCATTTTATCCCTTCCATTTACTGTTACCCTATTTTTATTTTACTCTCATTTATCTACCTTTACTTCTCTTGCTTTTTAAATTACGGTTTTCTTTCGTTATTTGAATTTACTTTTCAAAACCATAACTATAAACTAAATGTAATAACAATTTATATGTTGTAAAACAGTGTTTACCTGATAATTGTATTTAATACATAATTGTTTTTAACCTAAAGGTAACGAAAGCAAAAGTAATGAAATTAAATAATACGATCCGATTTCATTCGCTATATATAAATGAGTTGATAGAACTCAAGCTCACCTTAACATTCATTTTGTACTAAGTATATAAACGATAATATGTTTTTGTATATCCACATTGATGTACGGACAGTCCGTCATATGAATTTTAAACACGACCGGTTTGTGTTATATTGAATTAGTTGTAATGATCTTGTTAAGTTGCAAAAATTTTCCATTAAACCAACTAATCTGTATGTAATCTCAAGTTAATCACTAATTATCTAAACTGCTAATAAGTAAACCTGTCTTGTAATATGTTAATAAACATATATAGCAATTGTACGATACAAATACACGTCATCTCTTAGAATTTATGACATTTGCTTGTATACATTACGTTTCATTCCGGAATTTAGAAACAATAAACGAATTGACAGTTATACACATTGACTATCCTAGATGAGTATCCGGGTCACTAATTAAGATTCTAGCACTGTTGCGTTAAGGAATTCACAAAGTAACCGCTTTATTTAGGGTCACAGGTCGTGTAACTTGACAAATAGCTATTGTTGCTGAATTAACATACTGTTTTAATCTCTAAAGCAGTTTTGAAAAATCTTTGCAGCTTTAATCCGACCAAATGGGGTCAACAAATATACGCGCATCTCGTGAATAGCATTCCTTCTAATAAATTTTACATAATTCACACGGTTCACAATTAATAACCTACAATTCATTTACATATTCGGAAATGCTTCGTGTCTTATTACTTATGTGTGTTCTAAGTAAACACATTAAAAAGTTCAAAACTTAAAAGTACATTTTAAAAATCACATATTTAGATATGGAAAAGTATTTAAGCAATTAGAACCAGTTGGGACTTAATTACTGCAAACGTGGAAAGGAAATTAATAATGCAAATCATTATTTAATTATACAAACTTTTCAATCTATCGTGTAAAATTAAAATTTGTAACAGCATCAGAAATTTACTGAATGATTAAATGTACCTAGGTACAAAAATCAATAGGGTATAACTAAGTGGCCAATGTTCCTTGACTGATAGTTCAATTTGGTTTTATTGAAATTGGTAATAATTATTTTTTAAACAAGTGAGGAAAGTAACAAATATCACCACACGAGAACAAAATAAAAACAAAAATGAAAATTTATGAAAGTTGCTCATACAGGGTGGGGCACTACTACCTACCGCATAACACTAATAACGTAAAACTTAAATAAATTGCTTAACTTAAATAGAACACCTTGTATTTGTGTAGCCTATTCGAAACTAGAATTAATTACCTTTCAGTCGGTATTAGAGTTACCAACCCCTAACTCTGATATCTTAAAATTTTCTAGTTTACCAATTTGCGATTTACTGTAATCTAAGTTACCTGTGAGATATCCGTAAAATGAATATTATCTTGCAACCATTTTTAATGTATATCAGCTTTAAAAATTAACATTAAAAAAATTTAGAACAAAATAAAAGTAAATGAGTAAATTGTGACCGGGATACTACTTATAAGCACATTTCTGTTTATTTTTTCCTGAAAAACAATAAAATTTTTAAGGTAAATATTTAAAACTAAATTTGGTCTATACATTAAAAATAGTTGCAAGATAATGTAACTTAGATTCCAGTAAATCGCAAACTGTTCAACTATCAAATTTTAAAATATCTAAAAAATTATCAGAGTTAGGGATTAGTAACCCTAATACCAACTGAAAGGTAATTAGTTTTAGCTTCCAACAGGCTACAGAAATGCGGGTGTTCCATTTAACTTAAGAAAGTTATTTAAGTTTCAAGTCGTTAGTGTTATGCGGTAGTATTAAAAACACCCTGTACATTATAACATAAAAGTAAATATTGCAGAAAGGATGTTGAAATCTCTAGTAAAGTGGTGTAAGTGAAAGTTACTTATTCTTACTTATCTTGAAGTTATGGTATTTTTTTGAAGAGTCTACACATCAGGTAAAATCGATTTATCTCCGAAATGGAAGTAAGTAGGTATACGAACATGTTAAAGAACATACATTATTTTTTATCGTACAATTCAAAAATTAAAAAAAAGTACAGGATGTTCTATTTAAAATAACACAACTTTGATGTGGTACGTGTTTCTGAATCACCCTGTACAATCCAAAATATTGTTAAAATGTGGTCTCAAATAATCTTGGTATATGTATGCCTTAAGTTTTCTAATATTATTTGTCGTTTTAATGCTACAGCATAATTCGTTGGTAGTGCCCTACCCTACCCGAAAACATGATAGTTTTGTTAGTGCATGAGAGTTGTGTTTTTGATATCGGAGATGCATTTTTAAAGCGGAGTCCTTTTCTTACTCATTTAAACTGTTAAGTTTTAAAATCTCAATCAAACCAGCGTACTTTATTTTTGGAAAACTAATTTGTGGATATGCAATACAAATATAAACAAACTCCAAATTTACTTTACGTATTAAATGTAAGTCTAGCATTATTTATGAAACATGTCCTTACTTCTAGGCTTTAGAAAAACATAACCCGAACTTTTTGGTACGAGACAGGTTCTGCCATCTTCAAAAGACATTATTATTTTGTTGTTTTGAGAATAACTTGTTTCCCATTAAGGCTCGAGAAAAAATGTGGATACCAATTTATAGGTTTTTTCGTTCTGCAATTTATGTTTTTTTGTCTACGGTGTGTATTTCTGAATATATTGGGCAAAAATTAATGGAAAGTAATTGAAACTTCCTACAGAGTCGTGAAAAATGTAGCAACGTCATCGTGACTAGAGTCCCCTATACCGTGCGTCTCTGGCAAGATGCAACATAGGAATTTTACTATAGAAAAAAATTGAATTAATCCACTAAGGCTATGAAATTCTCGTAAAGACGTATACGTTACAATTATTTGTTATTGCGTGTTTCTTATTGTAATATTCTCTAATTTAATTTTTGAAAATGAGTGTGTATAAAATCCCTGGGAAAGTTCAAATGGTTATAAAGTGGGTATACAGTGGTAAAAGCTATAAAGCATTTCTGCTTTGTTTGATGCACTTTTCCAAATCGGCCAACTACAAATAGCAGAACAGTGATGAGAGTAGTGCGACTATTTGAAGAAACTGACAGTGTTCACAAGCGTCCGAAGCAGGTTCAACAAAACCAGAACAGGGACAATGCCAACGATGAAGAAATCGATGCACTCGCTGCTGTGCAACTCAACCCTAATATTAGTATTCGACAACTAAGTATCGACTGTGATGTAAATAAGTGTCTAGTTCATAAAATTTTAAAAAATCATAAATATAGGTCATATCATTACCCACATCAACAACAAATATTCAGAACCGATGCTGACAAAACGTAAGAATTTGTGAAACATTAATGGAGATATGCAATAATAATATGAATTTTGTTAAGAATATTTGCTTCGTCTATTGATTTTTGTTCAATCTCAATGTAGTCACAAACAATCAAAACTTTCGTTATTGGAGCACTCAAAATCCTCATTTATTTGTGCCAACTCACACACAATATCCCCAAAAAGTGAATGTTTGGGCTGGAATATTCTCTAATACCATAATAGGCCCATTTTTTATTAAAGGGACACTTACTGCGGATAAGTATAGATGTAGCAAAATTTTACCCGCATTAGATCAAGTAGCTGAAGATGTAGTTGTGTGGTATCAGCATGATGGGTGCAAATTAAATAAATCAATTTTTAAATGAAGCACTTTCTAGGACCTTGATTGGAAGAGGTGGGGAAGTTACTTAGCCACCAAGATCACCAGATTTGTCCCCCAATGACTTCTTTTTATGACCTTACATATCTTCTAAGGTTTACATCGACATACCCCACCTCACAATTGATGCTTTAAAAGATAAAATTGTGGAAGTTTGCTGTAACATACCATCAAATATGATTTCAAATGTGCAACGGAACTTCTATGACCGATTAGGGCATTGTTTAGCAGTAAATAGACAGCATTTTGAACAGTTACTATAAGCCAAGCACTTCGAATAGAATACCTATTAGCTTTCACTTCTGTATATCCACAAAAAAATCTGTCGTTTTCAGGATCACTAACACATTTATAGAAAAGACTTTTTAATACGATTAAATTAAAACTTAAAACGACAATCACCTTTAATAAAAAACCGTATTTGAAATTAGAACAGTTTTTACAATTGTTCTGGAATGGTTTGAAAACAACAATCTTGTTGTGTTGACTTCTACATTCTAGTAAAATCTAAAATAAAAAGTAAAAAAAAATAACAAATTAAATAATATAAAGCACATATCTTTTCGTTTTCATTATTCTTAAAATTAAAAATCTTAATCATACACCTTCTAAAATTCTTCATTAACCCCATGAGTTTCAAATAGTAATTGTTTACGATCAAGAAGTTAAAAATGCATAACACCGTCTAATTCTGGGTTATACTTTACTACGCTGATACCGATTAAACTCCTAACACCAACCTTTGTTTATCTGTAGTGTCGAGACACACTACTCGATCCATACTAATCTTTACATTAAAAGGAAAGAAATGACTCATTTAACCACAAATTCAATAAGAACAGGTTTTATGCAAAAGTATTTGATTATGCTTACTTCTAGCTATTATAAAATATAAAAGGAACTAACATTGATTAGAATTTTCGCAAAATCACAAAATACCAAATACTTATTATTTTTACAAACTTAAAGAATAATATTTACATTTGAAAGGAAGATTAGACATTCTACACTTGTTCTCTCTTTCTAACTTCAACAAAGTGGCGTAATTAATTGGATGTAATTGGATACAATATGGTGGATTACTAGATATTTTAAATTATGAGGTTGTCAGTTTGCTTTAGTTTATTGACGGTTGAGCTGCAAAGTGGAAATGTCAGCATGTTCAGTGTCTATTATATTGACCTGTTGTTGAGGTTGAAGTACATTTTTTGATAATAACCGAAAAAATATCGGGCTGTTGTGTTCCCGGTCCCAAAAATCGCAGTGAAAGCTCGGAGACAAGCTTTGCTGCAGTTGATTATACTCAGTATACTATTGGCGCGGAGTAATAACCCTGTCAGAATTATCGAATCTCCCGTATTGCATTGGCGTAGGTACCTGATACATTTGGAAAATTATATTTAGTAGGTAAATATATTATAATAGTAAAATCTACCTTGATATGAATTATTATGTGGTTATATGTTATTTATTTTATTTGTATAGTAGATCACATTACAAATTTTACTTCTTACGTATTATATACCATTATTTTTGTATCTTGGTATAATACCCACATCTACGGCTATGATTCTCGTTTCGTCAGTACCTGGGCTGATGACAACGTGCTTATACAGATTAAGTTATTGTTCTCAGACCCTAGATGGGTCGATATGCTGCAAGGGCGGCACAATGATCGTATTTTGGTTAGAATTTATTGGTTTTTACTTAACCGTAGAAGTACCGCTTTCACAAGAAAATAAAGAATTATTTCAAGCAATTATGATTTATTACTCCGCGCCAATAGTATACAGACTATAATCGGGACAATATACCAAAGAATACGTGAATTAGTAAAATGAATAAACATTTAGGTATAATTCTTGTTGGAATATTTTGTAATAAATTAATTTATTTCAAGACCACAATTTAGTGTTTTATCTGGGTTATTGCTTCTAGTTATGGTTACAACCCGTTGGCTTCTAAACTGAATGCAAATTTTTATCGATTACTTATTATTGATATTTTAAATACAATGTTGGTATTCTGACATACATATCTCCATATCTTATGAAATAAGATAAGGAGTTATGCGACGACTTAGAGTTAGTACACTCATGAAATTTAAAACTTGGACACCACAATTTCTGTAAACAAAAGTTTGCACATTGTGAAGCGGGCTTAAGGGTATCATTTACAATTCTAACAGCATGTAGTCTCAGCAGGGGTTATCTTATAGAAGGACTGTAGAATGAATCATTACACTAAGCACGTTTTAGAAAATAGGTAATTTACGTTGCTTACTTAATTTTTTCTTTAAAGAATATATTTGAAGGTATCGCTAATTAAACACCATAGCTCGATTAATTATCGAATCAAAATTTTGTTTAGGAAATGTTTACAAAATAAAATTAGAAATAATTTTGATTTAAAAAACGTCTACAAGCAATAACTTTTAAATTAAATCAAAAACTAAACATGGTTATTTGGGTTGACTGATTATTACTTATTTTTAAATAAATCTAACCTACTAATTATTGTAAGTTATTAAAAAAAAATTATTAAACTCTCTATTCATAATATTTAGTCCTTACAAAATGTATATTTTATGACGTTTCATTTTTTTCTGTAGTTAATATAAAAGTGAAAATAAAAACTAAGGCAATTCTTATTGTCAACGTATATATTTAGTTTTTGACAAGAATTTATTACATAATTATAATTAAGATACCAAGTTATAGTTTAAAATTAAATGAAAACGTTTTTTTAAATAAAGGTATTACTATATAAATAAATATAAGAAATCAATAATGGGTGTGACCTCCTTATTATTGATACATTCTTGGAGGCGTCTGCTCATTGACGCTATCAAGGTATCAATATAATTAATATTAATCGTTTCCCATGCGGTATCAATGGCTGCAATTAGTGCATTACGGTTTACTGGTATAAAATTTGGCCCTTGTTGTCTTCGGATAACAGCAAGTATTCGAGCCCAAACATTTTCGATAATGTTAAAATCTGGGCTTTTGCTGGCCAGGGTAACAGCTCCAAGTTATTTGCTTGTATCCAGTTGCGCACAACCGGCGAAGTATGAATAGGGGAGTTGTCCTTTAACAACAAAAATACATTATGAAAATGTTAATTCAACAGATCCCGAACTATTTTTTGGAGAAAGTATAGTGAAATAAGAATACTTACTTGTTGGAAAATATAATCTTCTTCTGGATAAAACACTTCGACTGAAGGTTTTATAATAGTTTCCAAAATATCTAAATACGCAGCAGAATCAAGACGTCCACCGAAAGCTCAACAAACTCCTGGACCCCGCGCGCTAATCCAACCCCACACATTCACAGAAAAATAACCACTTCGTTTTTTAGGACATATGTGATTATTTTCGTAACGAGTTCCTTCCATTCTAAAAACTTTTAGTGGTCCATCGTTGCGGCTATTGACCTTGATAGCGTCAATGAGCAGACGCCTCCAAGAATGTATCAATAATAATGGAGGTCACACCCATTATTGATTTCTTATATTTATTTATATAGTAATACCTTTATTTAAAAAAAAGTTTTTATTTAATTTTAAACTATAACTTGGTATCTTAATTATAATTATGTAATAAATTCTTGTCAAAAAACTAAATATATACGTTGACAATAAGAATTGCCTTAGTTTTTATTTTCACTTTTTATATTAACTACAGAAAAAAATGAAACGTCATAAAATATACATTTTGTAAGGACTAAATATTATGAATAGAGAGTTTAATGATTTTTTTTAATAACTTACAATAATTAGTAGGTTAGATTTATTTAAAATAAGTAATAATCAGTCAACCCAAATAACCATGTTTAGTTTTTGATTTAATTTAAAAGTTATTGCTTGTAGACGTTTTTTAAATCAAAATTATTTCTAATTTTATTTTGTAAACATTTCCTAAACAAAATTTTGATTCGATAATTAATCGAGCTATGGTGTTTAATTAGCGATACCTTCAAATATATTCTTTAAAGAAAAAAATTAAGTAAGCAACGTAAATTACCTATTTTCTAAAACGTGCTTAGTGTAATGATTCATTCTACAGTCCTTCTATAAGATAACCCCTGCTGAGACTACCTGCTGTTAGAATTGTAAATGATACCCTTAAGCCCGCTTCACAATGTGCAAACTTTTGTTTACAGAAATTGTGGTTGCCAAGTTTTAAATTTCATGAGTGTACGTTATTCTTTTTTTCAAAGATTTTAATTTCAAAAGATTGTTAAGAAACAGACACTCTATAATTATTATTAAACACTAGATTGTTGTTGTTTACTTCTCGCTTGATTGTGAATAATTTAAATTGTAATTCTCTTATCAATGTTGCTTCATATTGATAACGTCCAAGAAACTGAAAAGGGTATACTACTTAGATGTTTGTTACATAACTCACATATAGATACAGAATGTCTCGTAAATAGTGAATCAACTTAATGTAGGTAATATAAATGTTATTGTCCATATGTAAACAAGATTCCAAGAAAACCAGCTGTCCGATTGTTATGAAACTTTGTACAAAAACCTCATTTATAATTCCAAAGATTTGATTAGATATTGGCCATAATTTCTATAGCCAAAAGGGCCGTTAACCTACATAGATTTACGAATTTCTGGTAATATTTAGAAAAATAGTCATTTTACACATTTTTGTTTCAAATTAAAGTTGTTTATAATTTAATTATACATAACTTTTATTTAAAATGTTTTTTGATTCGATAAGTAATTACTGAGATATAACTATCACGTGACACAAATTATTGTAACAATATCTCCACCAATATCAATTATACAGAGAAAAGTTGAGAAAGAAAAGTTGTTAGAAATTCCATTTTCTATATCTTTTCTTTGAACCATTTTTTTCTAAAACGCAATATTATTTTCGCTTAACGGGAGGATGTGGAGTTCTGCGATAAACGCTTGTTTTTTTACTATATTAACAATAATTAGAATTTACTAATAGAAGGTACTGTTACTCGTATTTTAGGTAAAGAAAGAGATAACAAAATGCGGTGTTTATTAGTGGGTTAAACAATTATTTGGCTACCTCTTGTTAAAATAGAAGTGATGTCGTTGCATTTAATATATTTTGAAAATCTATTTTATTTATAATGTTGTTACAAAACGCCTTCTAACGGTGATATAAGCAGTCTAAATCAATTCGTTTAAGACAGTGTTGATAGCCTAAGAAAAGCACTTTTCAACGATTCTAGGGGTGGTTTGTAAAGAAGCGGTTTAAATTTTAGTTTATCCAAACGTAAGTTAACTTTTGAACTTGGTTTACAAACATTGACGTTGTATGTTAATAGTTTGAGAGTAGTTTAGATAAGCCGGGACTAATGACCGTTTGCACCAACACGATTTAAACTTAAGCAATGCTTAAAAACTTAGATACAATTGTTAAAACCATAGCAAGGATTGTGTTTAAGCAATTTTTTAAGTTTAAGTCGTGTTGATGCAACCGGCCATAAGAAGACTAAGGAGACAGCCAAAATATCTCAATTTAATTGTCAGTGTCTTTCTCGCTGCAACGTCATTATAATGTCTAATAAAACGAGAAAAGCTGAAATTTTTGTCAGGTCGAAATATTGGTAATGGTATCTCTCATAAAAAAAGCAAAAATACTCAGATGTAATCGAGAACAAGAAAAGATTTTATTATGTGCATTTGCGTATAGTCACAGCTTACTAATTAAATTTTGTGATTTGCATCTCACAATAATAGAGATTTGAAAATGCAATTTTATAAAAAAATCATGCAAAAAATAGCATATGCAACTTGTGCGTAAACAGGTTTTGGCAATTCGTACCAATAATGCTACCCCTCGTGCGCTGACGCGCATTCGGGTTTACAAACGGGCGCTCATTCCAGATAGAATCTGTTTTGCGCACATGTTACGTAAATAATGATTTTAGCGTCTGCCAGTAGTTCAACAATAAGCTGTTTTAAAGTCGCTTGAAGAGAAAAAGTCTTTAAAAATAAATTGTAGAGCTCAAAAAAATATAAAATGGTGTCATATTTTTTCAGCAGCCATTACCAGAGCCCGGTTATGATAAAAAAAAACAATGTTGGAGTTTTCAATATCACGAAAAAACCTCCACATGTTTCGTCCCAAAAAATTAAGGTTAAGCCTTCCTAATTCCTCCTACAACCCTGAAAAAGAATGTTAGACTTACCTATATTTACAAAACAAACTGTGTGTTAATGAATAAAACTATTTCAAAAAATAATTGGTTGCTCGTGTCATAAAACTGTTGTTCCCACGGAGGGGCACCAAAAAACCACTAAATCGTTTCTTCAGGCAAACGTTTTGTGCAACCAATGTGCACTTCCTTAAAAACGCCTGCTGAAATGATATACACCATCAAAAAGAACAATAATATTAATTATAATAGGGACACACAAAATGTAAGCAATATTTATAGAAATTTAATAACGAAAATAAAATAGATGGAGGAATTCCCATTATAATATTTTTATCTAGTCATTCATGTTTGTTCGTTTTTACGCATAGAGTGTGTGTTTTATTAGAAATATTTATTTACATTTAATTGTTAATTTATTTTGTGTCTATTGAATATCCATGTGGTTTTCATATTATTTCAAGTGGCGGACCATTTTTTTGATTTAAGTAAGTAGTCGAGTCAATCACCTATAACTAGATTAATGTATTTAAGGATATGATGCATATGTGTAAAACTTACCTTTAAATGTATTCCTTTTTAATAAACAGAGGCCTGAGGAAGTGCACATTGGTTTGCCTGAAAAAATGACTTAGTGGTTTTTTGGTGCCCCTTGTCAAGGAAGAACAAATCATTTAAATAAAACTCATAGGGGAAATATTTACCTATCAACATAAAATACTTCTGCTTTTAAAGATTGAGTTTTGCAAGTGTAAAAAAAAATTGTAGCATTCCATTTCACTGTATCTGTGAGTGTAACCACGTCGAAAAATCTTTTTTTTAATTTTATTTATTATTAAAAGTGGTTATTACACGAAATTTATTGCTAAGCGTTGGTTAAATTTTACGTTATTAAATAACCGGTTGCCAAGCATACAAATTTTGTCCTTACCGTCTTGCTTATTTTAAATATAATTTTAAGTTTTTGATATCACCACTATAATAGTATATATTATACACCAAGGTTGTGAAGTCTGTCATTATTGCCTTAGCTACCGCCCCTCGCGAAATAAGGTGCGTAGGCAATAATGGACTTCACAACCATGGTGTATATACTATTTTTTCTACTACTAGCCAAATTTAAGCGAAAAATAAAAATAAACATTTTTCTTGTAAAAATCAAGTAGCACAGGAATGCAAATAAATCAAAAAGCATTAAAAGCTACATACGTTGATAAACCAACTGCAACTGATTCACTAAACACTTGTGTGACATATTTCACCTTCATTTTCTGAAAATTATTCGAGTAATATGTAAATTAGTTGATTTAGGAGCCAATCGCAGCGGTTTAGATTTGTCTGACATGTAGAAATTTTTAATGTCTTTCCAAGATGCTTTTTGTTATTAAAGATTATATCGTATTTAATCAAGTTATTTTGCACCGACTTCAATAAATAGGAGACATCGTAGAAATAATAGATTTTCTTATCGTTTACGAGAAGGTTTGGTTTTTCAGGTGATACATATATTCTTTTAATTAGGCTTAGAAAATTTTACTACTGCCCTAACATTCGCACCGCATTGTAATTGTAGCTTTTCTATGCAGTCTAATACTATCGACTTCAATTTGTCACCTTTACATATCGTATTTGTAAAGATGTAGCACAAGGGTTGTTTAACTTTTTATATATAACTCTAACCATGATCACGTAGCAGTTTGAGCTGGCAAAAATTTAAAACCTACTTTAAAATTAACATTTTGGGGCTCGTAAAATATAATTTTAGTGAAAATTGTTTGTATTCCTCTATTTATCTCCTGCTTCTTAGTGGTTTATTTTTAAGTCCACTTCGGCTGTCACAATTTGTGCTCTGCTTTCGGGAAGTAATCGTTGGGAGATGTTAACTTCAATTGAAGTGCTTTCTTTTCACGTTGCAATTTAAGAATGTTCCTCCGTAATTTTCTTTACCTAAGAGTATTTGAGCTGCAAGCTTGAGTAGTTTTGGTATAGCTAGAGATGTTAACGGGCATTTATTGCTTCGCCAATATACCTTGCATCATTTGAATATTGGGTTTCAGAAATTGACACTTGTAATTCATTTAGGAATGGCAAGTGTTCACCACATACTCGTTAAGTTTTTAGAGTCGAGATTTTTATGCAACAGATCGGACCTTCCAGATTCTGTTAACCATTCAAAATACCTACAACAAAATGTTTGTAATTTACTTAAAATTCTTGATGTAACTTAACTCGCCTGGTTAAATCTCCTTTGGGAAACCTGAAAAACTGATTCTACCATCATATTTAATAAATAAATAAATTCAGGTTATGTATTTGCGGTTATGGGATGGGGGCGCGAATTTTAAACTAATGGCATTTTTTATTCAAATAATTTTATCGTGTTAGGTAATTTTAAGCAGCAAATAAGTTAAAGATAATCACCTGGATATACAAAATTATGTTTCACTCGTTTTTGTTAAACAACTATTCTTAGATTCTCAAAAATTTGAAATTGTCCATTATTAACCTAGGTCAACAATAGAAAAAATTATTAACCACTAATAGAGAAATTCAACTTCTCAGTTGGCTAGGAGACGCAATAATTGTCCACTTCACAGCTAGTAGTAGAAAAAATTATTTTCACAAAAACTTAATTGTTAAATTTTCAAAATTGTTTATTTGATTGTATACAAAATGTATCATCTTTTAGAAGTTTTTATTGTAAGCAAAATCTCTCTTGGCTTACAAAGAAATGGGAATTTCCAAAAAAATTTAACACTCCATATTTTCACTTTTTCCTACGAATTAGAGTTAGTATGTTATAATGCAACACAAAAAATTCTGTCTAGTCGTCGGTCAGCCAAATTTTCTATTAAAATCTGCAAACCACTTTCTATACGCTGTTGTATATTTATTTTCTGATCAGTTTTTGATTTTGACAAAAAGAAACCCACGTGTTCAAGAATTCTTCTAGCTTACGTCATTCATTTTTATTTTGTAAGTTTTTATTAGTTTAAAATGAAGAAGGAACTCTTTCTTGGGGCGTTTTTGACTTTTACATTTCTGTTAAAAATCAGTTATATCGGCTCTTATGTGACGCATTCGTAAGTGCACGTTTTCGTGAATTCGCTTTTTGTAATTTTCAAACTTTTATTGATCAAATTTGATGTGGGTTTTTGTTACTATGTACTTGTTTTCTGTTATTCTATTTGATATTGTTACACCACTGCTGCAGGTAGATGATTCATGTGCATTCTACACTTTATTCTACAGAAAATTTCTAAAATCATTATAAATATAAATAAATGAACGTTACATTACGATATTACAATAAATTTACGTATAAATAAATTTCGAGTTAAAAAAAGTGTTTTGAGCAGCATTTGACCACTTACTTAAAAAATAACTATGTGTTTCAATTGTATAAATTTTTCAATATCAGAAGATTTGAAAGTGACAAGAGGTAGTAGAAGTGTTTATTATGCTAAGAATGCAACTTTTATTGCATTTATGTTTTATGGTGGGATTCTGTGCGTATAAGGAGTCTGAAACTGTAAACTTGATCAAAATAATTACGTAACCTTAAATTATTTATTGTTTGCGCAAAGTAGCCAATATTGTAGCCGGAGAGTTCAGGAAAAGTTAGATTGATCACAAAATTACTCAAACAGTATAATTTATTAATTCGTTCCGTACTCGAAACGTATTTTTTTTCGATCTTACGGTGAACGCACAGAATCGCACTGTTATAGTTTCTCGTTATCTATGTACTATAAAAGTAGTATTTACTAATTAAAACCACACTTCTATTATGATTTTAAATAATTTGATTATTAAGTAAAGCACATAAAAGAATGTAAGGTTTCTATCTCTTGAACGACGCAAAATTAGTCAATTTAACTAACTTTTGATTTCTCTTTATTAATACGTATTTTATAATATCGAATCAATACTTGAAGTAGATAAATATTTGATATACCAACTGTGGATTAAAAAATTTAATAAGAAGATTTACTTAAAAAAACAATTAACGCATTGTTAATTAAAAAGAAATGGCAAGTCTGGAAATAAACTAACAGTTAACTTGTCAATAGAACATACTGTTATTATGACTTTAAATTCTCATAACCGTTTCAGTAGTATTTTACGTATGTACTACAATAATTCTATGAAAATTAAAATAGAAGTGTGTCAATAACTTGAATTAATTGTAGACAACACTTATTAATATTAGACTAATATCCGTAATAAAAGCCTAATGCTATAATTAAATGTCGGGTCGTATTGCACCAACGAACCGGATAACCCGAGAAACGTAATTGCCTTCAGTTAAACCGAGATAATTCCTCGAGTAAATGTTGTAAACTTGATCTTCAAGTAGGTACTTAATAAGACGAAAGTCGAGTTTAAGCTATTAAAACGTTGTTATGTAGTAAAATAACATTAGATTTTATTATATAAATAACGAGCTTAACATTATATTTAGGTACGCAATCACCTTTGCAGCTTGATCTACCATCGAAATTACCATGTATATACCTTATTCCAAATTCGTGTATTAAAAAGTGTGTTTAATCCATATTTTTATTTGTTGTTGATTGCTATTTTCCTTATGTTCTCTGTCAATCACTTTATAAACTGCTGTCGGATTTAATGACAATGTAAAGTTTATCTAGACGTCCATCTAATGAATTTGCAACAAACAGATAATTACTGCCTTAAAGCGAGTTTTAAACGTAATTGAAGAAAAAATTTTCTGCGTAACCCATATATACTGTAATAAGAAAAATTGACAGTGTATACCATAATTGGTCACGCCATACGCTGTGGTAATTGTTCATTAGGAATCTTTCACAAATCACTGAATTGGCAAGAAAGAAATTGCTTGAAAATAATTGTATGTTCGTAATAAGATGTGGAATAATTGCGCTCATCTTTAAAATATTCTCAATACCAAAGTTAATTATTTTTCACTTAATACTGTTATAATCAAATATAGTTAAAAAAACAATACGTATATAATTATGGACAAACCGTCAATTTTCTTAATATATTTAATTACTATTTTTAGAGTTCAACAAAAGCGTAAGTAGCACATTCAAACATTAACATTCGTACGCAATGTAGGAATAAGTATGTTTTAAACTTCAACATATCTTGTTAATTCTAAACCATAATGTGCACTTAATTTTTGAGCATTGTTTCAATCCATTCAACACCTGCTTTTGTAACTAATTTGGAAATCAGTCAATTACAATCGTGCCCCGAAGTATCTACCACGTTCACTTTAGACTCTTCACTTTTATCAGATATTACTCATTTTGCACTTCTTGCACTGATGATTTGATCTGCGTTGTTTCTTTTTAGATTTAAGCAAAAATTGCTGTAAAAGTTTAAGATGCTGTAGAATTCAACAATTCAAGTTTAATTATTAAAATTCATTGACTGAAATATATTTTTTGGTTAAATCAGTGTAACAAAAATTTAATTATTTAATAATTCCTTTGAAAGAAAATTATCGGTGAAACACAAGTTGAAGATAATTAATACGATACATTTTATTTGACAAATAGCATAATAATAAATTGTGTATTTAAATCAAACTACAAAAACTTACTAAAGAAACCCAGTAAATTTTTTCTTCAATCCAGAATAATATCTCCATATCTGCTTGAGTGCAGTGATAAATATGCTAGCCTACAGAAAATTTATGTTTATTTTCATCCTTCCTCTCACCGAAATTAGTTTAAAAAACAGTTTAAAATTTTAAATGTTAAGGAACTGAATTGTGTTAAATTATATACAATCGAGAGTAGATTAAATTAAGGAAAATAACTCGGTCACAGCTCCTGAACAAAGGGTAAAAACAACCAGTGCTAAGCGCCCAAATACATTCATGGCCCCTTCCCTAGAGGCACAATTTCGACCCGGTTTTTGTGTAACCGTTTAAAGTTATTTTGATTTTGTTAACAATTTAATTCTGGTTTGTGTTGTAATTGTTGTTGTTAAGTTAAAAAAAAAGATACCATTATCCCATTTTTGAATTTTTTTCAACAGGACCCTAGAAAAAACTTTCTCCGACTTGCCAAATAGAGGCTTAACAGTGCTCACAGTACGTACTTTCCCTTATTAAAATTTTTCTTGAAAAATGAGTTCCTGCAAGCTTAATTGGCAGATGCTCTGATTACGCTAATTAAATACATTTTATTGACACAAACTAACCACCCAACAAAAAACAAAATATTGGTAAACGCGCAAATTTGTGTGACATTTGACTGTAAGAACAAATCATGATTAACACAAAGTTCTGGTTATCCAATAATTAGGCTGCGTGATATGATCCATAAAAGTTACTAAAATTTCAAAACCGAAATTTTCCAGACACTGAGATGGCCGGTTGAACCGACTAAATTTAAAGTTGAATAAATTATTTTATATATAATTTTTAAAAACCAAAGAACGGTTGTTTTTTAGGTATAATTTAAATTTAATTACAGTTACACCACCCGGCCTAAATCTATCTACTTTAATAATGGTACCTTAATAAAGGTGGCTAATATGTTTAACTTAATAATATTTGATTGTGTTCAATTCCCTACACTTAAGCACTGAGAGTCAAAACTGTTCTAACCATTACATAGATTTTTAAATTATCAGCAAATACGGACATTCACAATATTTAGAGACTTAAAAACCATAATATGGGATCCTTAAGGCACCCCCGATACAGAAATAAACTAAAAAAACAAAAAAGTTTAACAACTAGTTTTTTAGTAGTTACAAGGTAATCGAAAAACCAATTCAGTAGAGTTCTGAAAAACCAGTCTCTTTGCTTACTAAAAATGAAGTAATTAACTTTGTCAAACGCATTAGAGAAATCTGTATGTTTAACACCTACGTGTGTAATTTATGATTTTTCATCACATTTCGACTTCCAGACCTCAAAGCTTATTTTACAACATAGTATACTAAAATAATCTCATGTATGGTGAGAAAACTTCAAATTGCAAACTTGTTAAGAGAGATGTAGTTGATAGTTTAAAAAAATACATTTTTTGAATTGAGTTGACAACTCCTATTTCCTTACTGACAAAAAAGATGAGCCTGGCCAATCAACGCGAAGACTTATCTGAATATATAAGTATTGCAACATCAAAAGAGAAAGTTAGCCCTTCATCTGACATTATTGCTACTGCTGGTAAAAAAGCTACACATCAAGAATGAACTAAAACTGCTACGAAACAAATGCTATCATTTTCCGAAATTTCGTGAAAGTTCAAAAGTTCTAAATCAAATGGCCTCTTCACTCAGTGAAAAATCTAGAAATGTAGTTCCAATGATTGTGATAGCTAATCCGAAACATTTTTCTTATAACCAAGTAGGAGCAACAATTATCCGATGTGTTTACGAAGACTGTGCAAACTACAAGATAGTTTGGGGTACCAAAGGTATTTTTGTCCTAAAATATATTTTGTTTACAAATAATTCAAAATTATTCTTGTTTGTTTACCAAAAATACAAGCCTTTCATTAAATGTCAAGATCTAGATTTTGGAAATTTTATTTAAGAATTTTGTAGGTATCAGTGATACTCTCCTACATATTTAAGCATCTGCAGTGTGACTTCTTTGTCATAACAATCAGTAGAATTGACATATTTTATTTAGCTCTTGAAGTCATTGACACAGATTTAGTTGATTAAATATTCATTTGTTCGCAGCATATGTATTTGCCTTCAGTAAAAAACATTGAAAACAGACGTACTGCCTAGGGGTTTCTTGAACTGAAGCCAAATAAGAAAAAATCAAGAATTACCTTTATTCATCATGTCAAAAATCCTGTATTAATTTTAATTTCGGAAATTGTTTCGTTTACGTTTAGAAAACCTGGAGGTTTTCCACGTTTTCTATGAAGTAATCTGATGCTGACACGAGGTATAGAAAAAATAAATTGATTACTTAAAAAATATGGTTTCTTCTTTCTGAAATGTAATGAAAGTAAATTAAATAAAGACCTTAGCAAATAAAAAGACATTTTGATAGAAGTCAGAAGATAAAAACGATGAACGTAAAATGTTGTTATGCCATACATTATCATAATTTAATTAGATATAGTAATTTTTAAATCAACAAAGGTTCATTTAAAAAATTAAAACCAATTATCATATTAATTTAAACTTTACATTTAAATTGTACTATTATGGGATTTATGAATATTCGGATTAAATTCAGGTTACCTTATTTAAGCAGATAATAAAAACAAAATTATATTAGGTTTTAATCAATTTCAAACCAATTTTTTCGTTTTACCTAGAAGTTCATCAATTAACTCGCGATATTAAGTAATTGTATATCAATCAAACGCAATAATAAATAAAAGTATATATTTGTCATAAATTTACAGAAATAAAAAATTTATTCAACAATTACTGTATTTTACAACGGCACTCTTTTCAAGAAATCTTACACGTGGAAACGTAGTTAGCTTTTTTTGTATGAAGTAGATAAATAAATGGATACATGCAATTGTGTTTCTTTAAAATTACGGGAAAACGCTGTAAGCTGTTATTTAAATTTATGTTTTTCTTGAAAATTAAAGAAGCGAGTGTCATAATAAGATTTAAAAACAACGTGAGTATTAGTTTTCAACAGATTCAGCTCAACATTTAATCATAATACGGCTCGCTATAGATAAAAATGGTTTAGGATGTCATACATTGGTGTTGATAATTATACAATTAAAGTTGCGTAAAAGGTAACTAAAATATTTTTAAAAAAATTTTAAAAACAAAAAGTGTTTGACATGTGTATGCAAACGGACGTCTGCAAACATGTTTTTTCCAAATGATTATAATCTATTGACTACAATTAGTTGAAAAAGAAAAAAATCAGTGAATTGGAATATAATGAGGTTAATGCACTTTTATTAATAACGTACGTAATTTGTTTTATAATTGTTATTGCTTAAACCTATGAAAGTTCACTGATTTTGATTATGTTCTGAAAGAATATTTAAGTAGAGCGTGAAATAAATGACGCGAAGACTCCTAAAAGGTTTTAGTGTTCTATACCGAAAACCAATGTTTAAAAAATACTTTCGCAAAGATTTTTTATTGTTCATACATTGTTTTTTCTTTAATTTTATAATAAAATAATATAAAACTCATTGACTTTAGGTTTAGAATTTTTTTAATAGCATCCGTTAACGAATGCCGAGTTCATTAATGTAGCACGGAAAGAGTTTGTGGCTGTTATAGACAAATTAATTATTGCTAAATATTTTAAAGTAGGAAACGCATCTACTTTCCTCCCTTCGATAGCGACAGATTTTTGGCTTTGCGGTATTTACTTCCCCCCAAACTATTTCGATAACGATTATTGTTCGTGTTCAGGAAATTCTTAAAATTCTTGGTAAAGTATTTCCGCCTTGGATTACTGCTGATGTAAAAACATCCAAATGCGTAAATAATATTACAATTTCTTTACTATTGTGTACATTTTTGTTATAATGTAAAACATTCACGGGTAGCCGATTTAAACTTTATCTAGATCGTTATATACTGGGTGATTCAGTTTGGTGTTCGAGGCCTTTTATTTTTTTTAATTTTAAGGAGAAAATATTTATTTATTTATTTGTATGGTACATTTTCATCGTTGTATTGTGATGTAAGTGTTATGAATGGTGCACCAGAAAATCTGTATAAACCTGTATAGTGTGCTGACAGAACTGTGTGCAATTGTGGATTTGTTCGTCTTGGCAAAGCTTTTGCTTCAAGGTTTATGAAAATCACTAAAACCTAAACATTGCCAACCCTACCCACCTTAGTATTTATATGTAAGCCATTGAATGACAAATAAAATTATTACAGTATTGTTTGATAGCGATCGTTGTCTTAATCCGCAAAAAATTCTGATTTTGTTGAAAATTGCAAATCAACCCCCAACTTCGCGCATCGTAGTATTGGTCGCAGACGAAAAATGGAAAGACCAAAAATTGTGCACAATTTTGTTCTCTACATATTTTATTTACATTTCTTTTCGATAGCACTACCACAACAGCGCTATTTTCCGAAAAGCCTCGGAACGTAAAGTTTTCATCCCCCCCGACCCTCAAGCAGCAAACTCTCAGGTGTACAATCAGGGGACCTATGTCTACCATCCCACCAAATTTCAATTCTTTCCGACCTTTTGCGAATAGAACTCTTTTTTTTGTACCCATTGCTTGGACTAATAATCAGGACAATGAATACAAAATATTGCTTAACTTATGATGTCTTTCAAATTAGTAAGTACAGCTTACTAATTTGAAAACAGCTTCGCCCTTTAAATTATAAATGTTTACAAATCCTCCTTTAAACTTTGTTAATTGACAATCCTCCACAACATGTGGTTCATTTCACAATTTGTAAATGACATGTTAAACCGCATGGATGAGCTACATAAGTCAGAATGGTATTGATGTATGCCAAAGTTACGATAGTCAACATTTTTTTTTCAAATGACACCCTATATATTTTTTGATGGATTTTTGTACAGCATTTTTTCTATATAAGGTGATCTGCGTGGAGGGTGCATTAAAAGTTTTTTAACTTGCAGAATAAATCAGAAACTCGAAATATGGTGCAGAGCCATAATCGATCATTTTTGTCCTACCTAAAATATTTTCCGACCTTCAGCTATACAGGGTGTGCCAAAAGTTGCTATCAACTTTTTTATTTTAAATACAAACCTATAATTTCTTTTACATGGGTCGATTGGCCATATAATACTGAGTTTATATAACCTGAATTACATTATCTTATCTTTGACCGTTGACATGTGCTTTGTAGTAGTTAACGAAAAAATTTGTATCTCGCAAATTAGTTGAGATTATAAAATGAAATTTATGGAACACATCGCTGAAAATACAAGCTTACTCCTAATGTCCTACTGAAGGTTCGAGAGAAATTGGGTATAGGAAATTTTCAATTTTCTTTGGAATGATGTAAAAAAAGCAGATGGTGCCATTTGAAAAAATTGATTTTTGATCAGTTTTGAGAGTGATATTTGAAAATTTTCTGTGCCCATATGGTACAAGATGGAATCACCAGTAGAACATCAAGAGTAAGCCTGAATTTTCAGTCAACTGCTCCATACATTTAATTTTACAACCTCAACTGATTTGCGAGATAACATTTTTTTCGTTAACTACCACCATTGTTTTTAAACAATGCTACCACAAAGACAATTTTTTGGAAAAAAAATGACATGTCAAAAACGGTTAAGAATGAGTTAACCTAACTTAGCCTATATAAACTCATAATTATATGGACAATCGGCCCATGCAAAAAGAATTATAGGTTTGTATTTAAAATAGGAAAGTTGATAGCAACGAAAATGTTCAATTATAGCCGCGTACCGAATTTCAAGTTTTTGATTTATCTGCAAGTTTAAAAACTTTTAATGGACACTCTACGCAGATTACCCTGTATAGAATTAAGAAAAATAATTATATAATTGTTTTATAATTTTTTTGAGAACAATACCTAGAGGAATTAAATTTTCCCCATCTTATTTTACTATACTAAGATAAGCTAACCATAAAAGCAATTGAAACTTTCCAACTTGAATTTTGTTATTTTAATTTTTACTAAACTCAAGAAAACTTGAGAAATGGAGTTTGGTTTTATCTAACCTAAGAAGATTAACACAATAAACATTGCTAACCATATAACCATATAAAGAACGTGGTAAAAAAATATCACATAAATCATATCGGTCTTTTAAAAGTTCAAACCTCAGGTAGGATTCAAATAAAGCTCTATTTACAACGTCATTTTTAGATTCAAATATGCACACCTTGTACGAATTCTTGTATTCAAGTCTTCCACGTCATGCAATGGTAAAAAAATAAAGTTTTTCTTTTAAATACCGTCAAAGGAAAAAAATCAATAAAGGTAAGGTCGGAAGATTCAGGAGACCATTTCACCCCTTCACTCCGATTTCCTATCAACCTATTTGGATAAACGGTATTTAAATGATTAGTAACAGTCCTCGCATTATGTGGCGGTACACATCTTGTTGAACAATGACTTTTTGCCTAAACTTTAAAAACCGCTCTTGGTAAACATGTCTGGAGTGTTTACGACTTCTTTGGCACTTGCCTTAGATTAAAATTATATCTAATTTTTCTTTTTTGGAATAAACCGTTTTCGTGCAAGTTACCAAAATTCAATTAGAAAACAAATTGTAGTCGCAACTAGCTCTAATTCTTCTTTTGCACAATTCAGGGTAAAATATTAGTTTTGTTTTGGGAAAAATTTTCCTGGACTACAATAGGAACTAATTCTGGCGTCTTGATATTTCATCATCTTTAGATTATCTTGATAAATAGGTTAATAGAACGTCCATTATATTTCATTCTTAAGAATTGGGAAACAATCAAATAATAATTTTCGAAGTAACACGTTGACTGCCGTATCAGAGACCCTCTTAATCTCACCCAAAAAATGGCCGCATATGCAGCGCGAGACTAAAGTGGTCTCACTGCCTTCTCTAGCCAACTTTGCGGCATGAAACCTCACTGAACGGATTGAATCATACGGTACTGAAAAGAATTCAGCAAGACCGTGCAAACAAGTGTGTTGGCCTGCGTGTAGCAAAGTCTATGTGAATTCATGTGGCGGAGATTGTTAGGTTAATTTTTCGACAATAAAATTAATAAAATTGGTATAATAAACAACTTTATTTAAAAATATATTAGTTTCTATAACCATCAAATCAATTATTTGATCACTCACAAATCATTTCTAAAAGTCGCAGGGCCCTTTGTCAAACATGTTTTTGTGTACATTCTTTTGGAATCCTTTGTCTGTGATCACGTACGAAAATTTGTTGAGATGATCCCCAGTTACATGTTCCCAAGATATTTCATCCCCCAAGTTCCTTTCAATTTCGGTTTCATCGTCATTAGAAACGTTTTCCTACATTTGACTGTTCACTGGAAGATGATGAGACGTGATTTGAAGTTGGCGGAGTATTTTGTGAAGATAATGAATGGTCCTGTGACGTTAATGACTTCATCTTGACGTCGATGGTTGGATTTTGCCCCAAGAATTTGCCTTTTTTGGATGTTTTGTGTATTTAGTTTTTGACCTACAACAATGAAAATTTTGTCCAATTTAGGCTTTTTTTTTGTAAATTTTATTATCTCTAATTTTTGATCAACTCAAAATTATATAATTTCTTACCTTTTCTTTGTTTTGTAAAAACTCTCTGAATCTTCAGACGTATCTGAACTCGGTAAGAATTTGTCTGACAATTAAATGTCACCATCAAAGGAATACGCATCATCTTCATCAGAGATTTGATAAAATACCTTCTCACGATACACGTTAATACGAGAAAATGCATTGTGCACAACAATGCATTGAATAAGACCTTATCTGTCATGGTGACACATTGGTCTCTAACGGCAAATTTGGTTTTGATGGTCCTTGATATGCCGCATAAGACCAACGTGTCACCATAAACTAAATATGAAGAAAAACATACAAATAATGCAAAAAGTATGACAAACAAACAAAAATTAAGCGGCGTAAGACTGAGGCCCTGTTTTATACAACGTATGGCGGCAGTCAACGTGTTTGAACATTATAATATACTACAGATCGCTCGACGGGCTTAGTCAATTCTAAGTTATTAAATTCGAAAAAATAAAAACTAAAGATGGTCCATCAAATTAAAAATTGACGAAGTAAATGTTTATGATATTTTTAAAACTAAGATTTTCGCTTAGACGATTGGGAATATGAACCTAATTGTAAACAAGCGTTTATCGCAGAACTCCACATCGTCCCGTTAAGCAAAAATAATAATACATATTAGAAAAAAAAATGGTTCAAACAAAAGCTATAGACAATAGAATTTCTAACAACTTTTTTTTCTCAACTTTTTTGTGAAATTGATATTGGTGGAGATATTGTTACAATAATTAGTGTCACGTGATTGTTATATTTCAGTAATTACTTATCAAATCAAAAATAATTTAAACAAAAGTTGTATATAATTAAATTATAAACAACTTTTATGAAACAAAAATTGTAAAATATTTTTCTAAATATTTAAAAGTTTCAAAATTTGTGTAGCTTAACGACTCTTTTGCTACATAAATTATGCCCAAAATCTAATCAAATCTTTTAAATTATAAATAAGGTCTTTGTACAAAGTTTCATAAAAATCAGACCGTTGGTTTTCTTGGAATCTTGTTTACATACGGACGTACGGCCGGCCGTCGGACATCAAATTTTGTTTGCTTCATTATAACGTACTAATTTGTCGGAAAAAGTGAAAAAAAGGGGTAATTTCATAAGATGTGAAGTAAAAAGTCGTAGTTATTAAAATAATAGACATAAAACAATAACATTTATATTACCTACATCAATTAACTTTTTACGAGACATCCTGTATCTATATGTAAGTTATGTAACAAACATCTTAGTAGTATACACTTTTTGGTTTCTTGGACGTTATCAATATGAAGTAATATTGGTAAGAGAATTACAATTTAAATTTTTCACAATCAAGCGAGAAGTAAACAACAACAATCTGGTGTTTAATAATAATTATCGAGTGTCTGTTTATTTAAAATCTTTTGAAATAGATCATAGAAAAGAAGAATAAGATATGCCCTACAAATTGTTTTTGGTTTCTGATACAATCGTAGATTTTTTTTTAAATTCTTGATACAGACTGTATTTACATTTATTTGCGACTAGTTATTTGAATAAATATCTCTTCTCACAAGAAAGAAAAAAGGTAGTAAACTAACGTATTACTTAATGTACATGCTTAGAAGTACATTTAGGAGTATGCGAATAGCAAACTAAAAATTTAAAACGACTCAGGCCGTGATCTTTATTTTTGTCGACAAGCGTACCTAATACTATATGGACAGCCTTATAAAACCCAATGAATACGCAAACTTACCAATATTTGGTTACCAATACACCTTTGATTTTTCAAAAATAATTCATTTTATAATATTTTTTTAATTATCATGAAACTTTTAATAATAATTTGTTCGATCCACTTTTAAAACAAGGTTTATATTGAAGAATTTTAAAAGCTCACCTCCAAAATTAGAGCATTAATACAAATCCATTAAGAATCGAGTGCACTGTAAAATTTTCAATTCTAATTCTAATTAACTCATAATATAGAATGATTTAATTTTGAACTTAACAAAAGTAATAAGCAAATTTTACGCTTACCAAATGTTGTGTTTAATTAAAAGGTTAGTAAAATATTTTTTGAGCAACTGTCGTTCGAAAAACTATATGGAAGTAAAAATATTTGACCGTGAAGCTAACGGCATTTCATGAGCTTGTAGTGCGCCCAATTTACATTAATTTACATTTATATTTCTAATATATTTAATAGTAGAAAATATGTGAATAAATGGCTAAGAATCAATGGTCGAGTGGTTATGACAGAACAAAAATTCTGATGATTAACGGTATGATTTAAGGTAGAATTAATTTGAATTAAAAATAAAATTTTATTTTCTTTGCGTGGTAAACTATTAAAGTATTGCACAATAAGTAATATCAAATATTATAACTAATAAGTCAAAACTTTGTGGTTTTATGCTACGGGAAAGATGAAGATGCTTTTCATTGAAACCGCAACAGCACTAAAACCTGATTAACTATTCACTCACTGTTGTAGCCAGTATGCTTAAACGGATTCTTCATGGTTAAAGTACCATTACAATTCAGTTACGATGAATGCAACAAAGAGCAAATTAGTTGTTTCTTATTTATTTTTATTCCGTGTTTAGAGTGTCAGAGAAGCTTGTTTGATTTACTTACATGTTTTACAAAGACAATTCAATTAAAAAAAATATATTAACTCATTGAGGTAATAAAACTATCAGCTGCCTCTGTATATCTAATATAATACAAACAATCTACCAGACAGAATTTATAAAATAACAGACGTTATATGTATAGACACCTAGTCAAGGTGCTAAAGAAATGCAATAAGAAAAAGTATAAAATGCAAATATTTTATAAAAAACTGATCATTTATTCATTTTGTAAATAAAAGAATTTAATGGTATAAATATGCAAAATACCTACATTATCCATAATTTCGCATACCTTATAATAACGTTGTTCTGTGTCGGAGCATCGTTTTTATGTCCAACTTCAGATTTTAATCATAACTGAATTACATTACTTTCATTATTTAACAACTACTATTTCTTGGTACAAGTTGCGTGATTCTAAAATGTGATTTTAGAATATATTGTTTGATGTACAAACATCCTCTACCTTTTGTCAGCCTTAAATATTAGTATGTATTACCTAAATTATAATTTTTTACATGTAGGTAAAAATATTGCTTTTGAAACAAAAAAAAACAAAAACAGTAATTGAATGCATTTAAGTTAATGACGTTTATTTTAAACTAACATTCACAATAATTAGTTTTCAAAAACATGAAAAATTAATTCTTTGTGTTTACATTATTTTGAAAAATTATTAATTACAAATCCATAATTTTTCCGAGAGATTTTTAGGTAGAATTTTATTGTCGTTTCAGTGCCTGTTCACTTCAGAATAAGACTTCCGGCAATCGGCAATTTCAACAAGTAGTTTAGATGTATACAAGAATGTAATTGTATTTGACATATGATTTCTGAGTAAAAAAATTTTTTTCTTCAAGCGTGCTAAAATATGAATTTTACTATACCGCATTGAATATATAGAACGACTACATTATTTTACGGCGTACAATAATATTATTATTTTACGCTCAATTAGTAACTTAGTTTGCCGGTAGAGGTATTATTGTACTTTTTAAGCAGAAACGCCATTTAAAATTTAAACTTTTAAAAATGTCGCAAATTGAAGGAACTCCACCTAAAATAAAACAAATCGCCGATGCCTTAGTTGAAAATTTGATCCCCAACAAATCGCGCAAAATATATGATTTTGCTTATAATAAATTTTTGAAATGGGCGCAAGAAAATAATATAATCAATTACACAGAAAATGTTATGTTAGCGTATTTTTCCCATTTGGCGGAAACTATGAAAAGTTCGTCATTATGGGAACAATATTCCATGCTAAAGTGCCAATTAAATATTAAACATGACATAAACTTAAAAAATTACGCAAAATTAATTTCCTTCTTGAAGCGCCAAGCTGATGGGTATCAACCAAAAAGCAAAAGTTTTCAAAAGAACATTTTAATAACTTTTTACAAAATGCGCCAAACAATGAATATTTGGCCATGAAGGTAATTTCAAATATAACTTTTTCAATCGCTAAAGTAGATACTATTTTCTTAGATCGTATTAATATTCGGAGTTAGTGGGGCATGTCGTTGCGACGAACTAGTCAATTTAAGAATACAGGATATCGAAGACCTGGAACGTATAATACTAGTAAAAATTCCTAATACTAAAACGAATAAGTCACGGACATTTACCATAGTTGGAGATTTTTATTTAAATTTATGTAGACAATATATGACACTTCGACCTAATGACATCAACATAACAAGATTCTTTTTAAAATACCAAAATGGTAGATGCCACCGTGTCGTTATGGGGATACATAAAATTTCAGGTATACCAAAACAAGTGGCAACTTTTTAAAACTACCTAATCCAGAGGAATACACTGGTCATACACTGCGACGAACCTCAGCTACATTGTTAGTTGACAATGGTGGAGACATTACCACTCTAAAAAGACACGGTGGATGGAAATCTAACAATGTAGCTGAGGGATACATCGAAGACTCCCTTTCAAACAAACGTGAAATTGCCAATAGAATATTAGGGTGCGATGAAGGTAACACATCTACCGTAACATCAGGTGATCTTAACAGGCCTAGTACTTCCACCGCAACATCGAGCATATCCCAGTCAAGTGAATATGAAATCCATCACGACTATAATGACGTCAATGTCAGTTCTAAAACAGCAAGTAGTGGATTAAATATTATTAACTCGACATTACAAAATTGTACCTTTAATATTACTATAAATAAGAAATAGGTATTTTTTCCACTATATAGTTACTACAAAAGAATGTTTGTTTTAAGTTTTCATCTGAAATAAGAGTTAATTATTATTATTGTTGTATTGTTAAATGATTATAGCTTTCTTTCTTACTCTACAAATTAATACAAAAATTTTCCTTTTACAAACCGTGTTAATACACACAACAAAAATAATGTTGTTTGACAGTCATGTTTGACAGTTGTAAAGTTGAGTTAACGCTGTTGCCTATTCATTCTAAAACCACCTCAATTACTTCAAGAATTTGGTTTTTTTACGCTTGAAGAAAAATAGTATATGCTACACGGAGTCGAACGCCTTTTTGTGTTTCGCAAAGTATTTTACCTTCGCTCAACACAAAAAGAATGCGTTCTACTCCTAGTAGCATAATATACTATTATTTCGATCCTATGACAACTTTGTGATATTCTATCGGTGCGAAATAGCGTGCGGTAGGTACTAGTTCTTTGTAGCACGCTATTCATCATTTGTTTTAATAATATTGCGACAAATAATCAAAACGGCTGAGTTTACCTAACCTAAATATGAAACTACCACTACAAATTTTGTTATGCTTATGTATTAAACAAGTTTAAATTAAATAAAGAAATAGAAAAAAAATAGCATGAAAAACGTGACCACTGACTCCTTTCAGTCGGTCTGCAAACTTTGTCATAATGAGGCAAAACGTTGTATTTCAATACAGTAATCTATCCCTTTTCATAACGTTTATTTTAGCGTAAATATGTGGTTACTAATCCAAAATCAGTATTTTTGCAAATAACTCAACAATCGCTAAAATAATTTTAAAAAAACACCTACTACTTTTTTAATACCTACACAATTTATCTATTGATATAAATATTTACTCAATGGAGATTAAAACACGCCTTTAATTTGCAGATGGTGCTGTAGAAATAATTATAACATATGTTTCTCAATTTCGCATCCGTATAAAAAATCCAAGTTTTTCTCAAGGTAGATCGGCACGATGTGCCTTCTTAAACTGACGTTTCAAAAGCCGGCTTTTTAAAAATAATTTTTCAATCGTTACTTTGATAGAAATTTGTAGAAACCAAAATTCTCTTCATTGTTTAGTGAACACTCTCCAACTTAATTTTCTTACGGTAAATTTTAAAAAATTATAACGTTAATAATAGTTAAGCTAAAGCGATGTCCCCACCTCAGAGAAAGTCATGTACTTCATTCTACAAATAGAAAATAATTTGTAGAAATCTGTAGTTAATCATATACCGGCTATGAGTTCTTCAACATTGCCAAAAAGTTATGCGCATTTTAACGCAATATGTCAAATTCCTGCAATAATTGCAGAATCACGAACGGCGCCTATATTCACGTGTTTTGCCTTATTAAGGCTCATCATAGTGTAAGGTAGCTCAAATGCAAGTCTACAAAAATAGCTATTTTCAAATTATCATTTATCTGTAAATATAGTACATAATGTATTGCAACTCTGACATAAGTTTATACAAATTATTATAATATTTGGTATGGGAACAAAAATATATTCAGCTGAGGCTGAAAAGTTGGTATCAATGAGTTATTACGTTATTATATTACGTTATTAAATTGAATTTCATGCAATCGCAAAAAAGAACGCGGTATGTGGTTGATCTTGACATAAAGTAATTTCAAAATACTACAAACTTTTATGTTCACTGGTGTTGAACGGAAGCATTAAGTATATGTCGGTATAAGAAGGTTTGCAATGCATCAATTGACCTAATTATCCATTGGGCTTCCGAGTAACAAGAAAAACAGGTTAAAAAAACAATGTTTTTCTTAAATTTCTAAAGTAAACTTCTTGGTCATATGTTATTTATTGAGCTTCTTCAGCTTAACTAAAAAATTGCTACCATGAGAGCAGGCAATGAATATGTCACCAACACGCCTAACCAGGGTCGATAGTTGCACCCGAAACCTGTTTCAGAAGTTAATAAGGAATTGAAAGTAACTTTACATCTTTACCATGTCACAGAGTAAAAAATTCTTTCAGAGAGACAACTTAACGTCGGCGCGTTTGATCTTTAGAAGGCAACGGCAGCCATGTTTAAACCTCAGGATCTAATTTAGAAATTTTAATTATAACAACATAAAATTATAATGCGGCATGGTCAAATTACCGAATAAATTCAAGGATTTTGTATCATATGGTTCTAAATGACAAAATATAGCACTATCGTCTAAAGTTTTCATGGTGTGGTCATAGTTGTTACATGTTACACATGAATGCTTATTTAAAATTCAAATATGACGTCTCTAATATACTCTTAAAATATGGCGACTTCATGCGGGAAAGAATACGAGTTGTTTCTCTGAATAATATCTGTACTCTGTGATCATGTTGACATACCATTTCGATAATCCTGAGAAAATGTTTGATATGAACTTTTGTAAACAATAATGTAACATTAAAACTAACAAGGAAGTCATCAAGACCTTCAATTTATCGAAACGTTGAATGACGAGAATAAAAGATGTGTAAAAGAGTTTTGTCCACCAGCACTATGGTCCATGTAGAACATTAACATTTTATTAAACTACCTTCTACTGCCCTGTGGATTTTTTCCTTGTTTTATTTGTAAATATAAAACACTCTTCCTTTCATCTGCTTCGTGGTCTTGCTTTAGGCCTCAATCTCTCATGCACATACTTATGCAAATTTAGGAGATCCATCAGATTTTTACCAAATTAAATGAGACCACCCCTAAGGTACTCCCTTTAAAATAAAAAAGGATTGTCGAAACATAAACTTCCTCCGCTTTTTAAGTCGGTTAAAAGGAACACCAATTTAAAGAAAAAAACATAATTAATTAGTACACAAATCAAAAAGTGATTACGGTAAGTCATTGATACGAATTAATAGTACGTAGTTAATATATTAAATGCTACTTTCATGCATAGGGAAGAAATAAAACACCAACGCACTGTCTTTGAATTTACGATGTGTTTAATTAGATAATTAAAGGCAAGCGTCTTATACGGTTTATTTATAGTGCATAAAATGTTAACATTAAAATCTATTTACATTTTCATGTTGTAAATATTATTTTACAGTGACTTAAGATGCAACAACTTGTAATCGTAAATATTAATGTATCCATAATTTGAGATGTATCTATATTGATTTACCGCAAATGTTAATTGTGACTGTTTTATTTCACTTAGGTAAACCTGATTTTAATTTTATGATTATTAAATAGTACCTATATTATTTTATATTGAGTAAAAAGTAACACGGTTTAATACATCACATTTTAAGAAAAGTCGACGTGACTCAGAACACCGTGTGCCAGAAAGGGATGTTTGGGCGCCGCCGATTTTGTGCCATGACATTTGGACACTAGGATTTTTTGACACCGAGGTATTTTGGCGCTAGGATATTTCAGCGCTACGACGCAAATTTTTTAACAGATAGGTAGTACACTGACTTCCAACACAACGGTTATACGTTTGAGATCCCATTTGATTAAAATTTGTTCCGTAGAGGATTCAGTCAAGACTGTCAAGAATTATTTGTTAGATGGGGCCACAATTTTGAATTGTAAATAAAATTGTTGAAAATGTAACTATAAGTTACAAAATGTAATCTGAATATTGACCCCTTAGGAATTAGTTCAGCTTGCGGGTTAAGTGTTATTGCCTTAGTATTTTCTAACGAATTATAAACAAGGGTGACAAAATGCATCGATGCATATACTGCGTTTCGTATTAAGAAAATTTTTTAAGTAAATGTTCAGTTTGAATCGTCTGTAAAAGAAACGGGTTGTTGACACAGAATAGTGCATTTTAATAAACATTATTTAATTGTGGTATTGATTAATTGTATTATTTAATCCTTGCCCATTTCCAACAGGTTATGGGCCCAGTATAGTTCAGTGTAGTGTTTTAATAAAGTGTTGTTAGTTATTGTAATTACATTTAATAAAATGGATAAATTACGCGTAAAAAGAAACATTAAGCCTTTGACGGGCAAAAATATTGCGTATGGAAATTTAGAATAGTGACTTTGTTAACTGAATTTAAGGTCGTTAATGTGATTGAAAATGTGCGTCCAGAACTACCGGATGAGGACTGGATAAAGAATGAATTGATTGCATAAAGTGTAATTGTGGAATATTTGTCAGATTCTTTTCTCGGTTTCGCAACGAAAGACAAATTATTGAGCAATTAGATAGCATTTATGAGCGTAAAAGTCTTGCAACTCAATTGTCAATTCGAAAAAATTATTAGAATTAAAGTTGCAAGGTGACACACAATTAATAACACATTTTACCGTGTTTGACGAAATGGTTTGTGACTTATTAGCTCCGGGTGCTAAAGCTGGAAGAGATGGACCAAGTCTCTCATTTATTATTAACGCTCCCAAATTCTTATGACGGTGTAATTACCGCAATTGAAACATTGTCAGAAGACAATTTGACGTTGGCTTTTGTCAAGACAAGACTCCTAGATCAGGAAATTAAATTAAAACGTGAAAGTACAGACACGAGTGCCAAAGTATTGCAAGTGCAAAGTGCAGAGAAGAAACGGCACAAAGGATTCCTGAAGAGACAGTATAGTGGTCGTCAGGGTCACAAGAATTTTAATAAAAAGAGAACATTCAAATTGAAATGTCACCAATGTGGTCGTCTCGGACATGTAAAAAATCAGTGTTTTTACAACAAAGAGTCGGTCAATTACAAAGGCGAAAATAAACGAACAGCTCACAGTGTGCAAACAATTAATCCAATGTCAACTGACCAGGACTCATCAGGATATGCGTTCATGATTGGACAATATGAACCGATAAATCAAGGCAAAAATAAGATCTCATTTCTATTGGATTCAGCAGCGACGGATCATTTCATTAACCGCGCGGATGTAATCGAGAACTTTCACACCTTGGAACCGCCAATGAAGTTGTCAACCGCAAAAGCTGGATCTTCAATAATTGCTACAAGAAGAGGCAATTTGAATGTAGTAAGCAACATGGGTGTTAATGGAATTTTGGAGAACGTCCTATACAGCCCGAGATCCCAAATAACCTCTTATCAGTTGCAAGAATGCAACAGGCCGGGTATACATTAATATTTGATAACAAAGGGGTAAAAATAAAGAAAGGTGACACGGTGATTATGAAAGGTAAGCCTTTTAATAATTTGTTCACTGTTGATTGCACAATTAATAAAAACATAATAAATTCTGTTCAAGCAGAATGTAATTATGAATTGTGGCATCAACGTTTAGGCCATATAGGTAAAAAAAATTCTTAGAATTAAAGAATAAAGAAATGGTCAATGATGTTAACAAAATTAAAAATATTTCGCCAGGTAACAATTTATGTGAAGCTTGTATAAAAGGTAAACAAGCACGATTACCATTTCAGAAGGCGAAAGAAAAAGGTCATATAAAAAGGCCGTTGTTTGTAGTACATACCGATGTCTGTGGTCCTATCACTCCTCCTAGTTGTAATAATAAAAATTATTTTGTTTTGTTTATTGATGAATTCACTCATTATTGTAGTACCTATTTGATTACTTACAAATCCGATGTTTATTCAGTATTTCGTGACTTCATTGCAAAAAGTGAAGCACATTTTAATTTAAAAGTAGTAAATTTGTATTTGGATAACGGTAGAGAATATTTATCAAATGAAATGAAAAGTTTTGTGCAGAAAAAGGCATTAGTTACCATTTAACAGTTCCAAGAACTCCACAATTAAATGGTGTAGCTGAAAGACTGAATAGAACAATTGTTGAACGAGCTAGAGCATGTCTAGCAGGTGCTAAGTTGGATAAAAGTTTTTGGAGTGATGCAGTTTTGACTGCTACATATTTAATAAATATGAGTCCAACAAAAGCACTCAAACAGTCTAAAACACCATATGAGTTATGGCATAATAAGAAACCGCAAATAAAATACCTGAGAGTATTCGGTTCCACGGTTTATGTACATAAAAAAATCAATACAAGTAAATTTGATGATAAATCGTGGAAGGGTATACTTGTAGGATATGAACCGAATGGGTATCGTGTATGGAATGTGGAGAATGAAAAATATGTTACGGTGAGAGATGTAGTTGTTGACGAGACAAATTTCGTAATATCGAGACCTGTAGTAGGTGCTCATGGAGTTTCAGTTGGAAACTCCAGTGATATAGAAAAGCTGATGATTATGGTGCAGGGTCGAAATCAGTATTGTCTCGTGAATCTGATTATGAGAAATCAGAAAACGAGCGTGAATCTGATAATGCTAAATTAAAAAACAATATGTTGGTGGAACGTAAAGGCAATAAAATTAAAATTGTCAGGTTAAGGGATGTCACACAAGAAAAGGTACATGAAAAAGATATTGATAATAAGAGTGAAAAATTAAGGAGAAGTGATAGAATACAGAACCTACCTCCGGTTTCATATAATGAGTTAGAAATAACAGGGGATTACGTCATGTGTGCTCTATCAGTAAAATGCACGATTCCTAAATGTTATCAAGAACTTAAATATAAGGAGGATAGGGTGAAATAGGAACAGGCTGTTAACGAAGAGATTCGATCTCTTCAGTTAAACGAAACCTGACTCTAGTAAGTAAACCGAAAAATAAAAATATTGTTGATTGTAAATGGGTGTTTGTGCTTAAAAATGATGAATTCGGTAACCCATTGAAATATAAAGCTCGACTGGTGGCTAGAGGTTTCAGTCAGAAGTACCTGACAGATTATACTGAAACATTTGCTCCAGTCGCGTGAATTGCAAGTTTTAGATTCATGGTCGCATTTGCAAATCAATTTAACTTATTGATACATCACATGGATGTAAAAACTGCCTTTTTAAACGGTGAATTAAAAGAGGAAGTTTATATGCAAGTTCCTGAAGGAATAGCAAGTAAAAATAATGTAGTTTGTAGATTAAATAAAACTCTGTACGGTTTGAAACAAGCAGCTCGATGCTGGTTTGAAGTATTTGACAAAGCTTTAAAGGAAAAAGGATTTAAAAATTCCTCTGTTGATCCATGCATTTATATTAGTGATAAAAGAAATACAATAAATAATGTTTTTCTAATTTTGACATGTACAGTAACATCCGTTTAGCTTTCTTAAATTTATATATACTGTAGAGTTCAGTTTTATTTATTTTTAGTGGACTGTAATTTACTGGTTCCTTTGAACTCCTTAACGAGTGCTTGTTTAATAATATAGTTAAAATAAAATAAAACTAAATTTCATATCTTTCCTGTTGCTTAAGTTACAAAACACTAAATTCACATTCGGTTCTTTCATACAAGGCAAACACTTGCGCAGGGGTCGTTTAGGTACCTGCTTAATGCAAACAGATGTGCCTCTTGAATAGACCGACCTTAATAGATTTTTGACATATTTACAACCGGGAACGTAAAGTGTACATCTAAATTTATAATCGATTAAATTTACACATAGGTAATAAAGATTCATTACGATTTAAACATATACAATATATACAATAGGAATGTGTTAATATGACATTGAATTAAGCACGTTTACTCTGTTTTAGTCAAAATTAAAAAAAAAAATCTTGTATGTAACACGTAACAAAACATGATTTTTTTAACTCATGTGATATTGCGGGACAATTCGTTACAAAAAATCATGCTTTTCGTCACTGATTACATAAATAGCTATTATGTCGTATTTTATGTAGATGATTTGTTAATAATAACTACCAATAGAGAAACCATGAATTCCCTGAAAAATTATTGAATGAATCGATTTAAAATGGTTGACCTAAATGAAATAAATCATTTTTGGGAATTAAAATTAGAGAATTAATAACAAAATTTGTTTAGAATAAATACAATTTAGGAAAAATTTTAAATGCAAGAATGTAATCCCGTATATATACTCTAGAAAGTAAAGTAAATTATAAAGATTAAATGAAGACAAAAAAATTATAATGCGCCTTGTCGAAATCTACTAGGTTGCCTTATGTATGTGATTGTTTGTACCAGACCAGATACAAGTATAGCCGTAAATATTTTAAGTAGATATACAAATAAAAAATAATAAAGAACTATGGCAAAATTTAAAAAGGGTCCTGAGATATTTGAAAGGCCCAATAAATCTGAAATTAACCTATGTCAAAGTAAATTATAAACAACTATTTAGTGGGTTTGTAGATTCAGATTGGGAGGTGATGAAACAAGTAGAAAAAGTAATGACGGATTTATTTTTAAATTATTTTGATTCATGTACAATTTGCTGGGGAACAAAACGGTAATTAACAGTAGCAGCTTCTGTCTACTGAGGCTGAATAATAACATGGCTTTATTTGAGGTAGTGTGAGCAGCACTCTGGTTAAAATCTTTAGCATGTAGTATAAGTATAAAAATTGATGAACCGATAGTAATTTAGGAGGATAACAATGGTTGTATTAGTATTGCAAATAATCCGACTCATCACAAGAAAACAAAGCATATAGATAT
Source organism: Abscondita cerata (assembly GCA_030710515.1). NCBI lineage: Eukaryota > Metazoa > Arthropoda > Insecta > Coleoptera > Lampyridae > Abscondita > Abscondita cerata. The sequence continues at coordinate 107,399 of JALBCR010002725.1, forward strand.
AAAATATCATTTTCACGGAGACAGATTGAGAAAAATGTAATAAAATTTGTTCCAACAGGTAAATAAATAGCCGATGCTTTGACAAAGCCTTTACCAGCAGTTAATTTTATAGAATTTAGATTAGAAATGTCACTAAGTGTTTAGAATTAAGAGTACTTGTAAAATACCATATTTTTATTGCTCTTAAGAAGTGGTTTGATTAGGTTTTCTGGGTTTCCCTAATCCTCGCAACAAATGTTGGACCACATGTATTTTCCCAGAAGCACTATAGTGAGGACATACTCGTTTGTATTTCATATAATGTATAATTAGTACTGTAAATACTTAAGCTTACGATGAATAAGTAATAAGTATGTAGGGTAACGTAAAATAATATAATAGATTTTAAGTTACATGTGGGATTAATTTGATTAATTTTGAGGGGCGTGTTGAAAAATGTAAACCATAAGTTACAAAATTTAATCTGAATATTGACCCTTAAAAATTAGTTCAGCTTGCGGGTTAAGTGTTATTGCCTCAGTTTCTTCTAACAAATTATAAACAAGGGTGACAAAACGCATCAATGCATATCCTGCGTCACGTATTAAGAAAATTCTTTTTAAGTAAAAGTTCAGTTTGATCGGAGTGATCGGACAATTTTTTAACTGTTTTGTTTACAATGTTTACACCGCACATGTGCAGTTCTAAAATTTGCATACATTTTATCTGTACCGGCAAAAAATGTTTAGTGACGATTTCGGGAAAATAACTATTATTAGTAGTTATTTGATGTTATTGTCACCACCTTTAATCAAATTCAAAACATCGATAATATTTACGTTCAAGAATTTAGGTAATTACATGATTTCTGGAAGAAATTGTAGCAAACCATCTGTAACAAAAAAAAAGATTAACAATAGCAGCTCACAATAATGTAAATTAATTACACAAATATTAAACATTTTAAGTACATACTTTCAAATTATACGCGGTCGTCATTTTCACGTTCCATCATGGACAGCGTCACTAATCCACTTCCATCGCACACAATTTCCAGTGCAATCACTTCCCAATGACTAAACTTATTAACTGTTTGAGTTTATTCACAAAAATTTTAAATGCACACTACAATATTCCAACACAACACAAATCATTTATAAACTTAATGAAATAGAAAGCAATCGTTTGATGACAAAAAACGATTGATTATTTAACAGGCGAAATTGGCGCGCACATACTAATGTGCTTCACTTTTGGACAAAACTGTTCCACAGCCTTCTATTCAATTTTATTGTGAATGCTTCTTAAATAAATTGATATGTTTCCGTATATTCAAAATGCAAAGCTTCTAAATTTAATCAGTATATTTTCCAATTAATTTTCCATGCAAAATTGTTCTTCAATAAAGTCTGGGTAGCAATACCTAGATTTTTAACATTTGCTAATATGTTTACGATTCGCACGGTGAAACGATTTCTTTATAATTAAAATTAATAGTACTAATTATTGAACAATTAAACAAAAACTGTAATTTGTTTCTTGGACGATTTTCTTACATATTTACGAAAAACATTAATTTTATTTTGTACTCCCACCTTAAAACACCAATTATCGTATATATCTGTAACGATGCTAGCAAGCTGAACTTTGAATTCAACTTACCTTGTGTCACTAGTTCGTGATTTAGGATTGCTTTAATTGTCAAATGTTTCTAATCTCACTGTTAATCTATAGTCACCTCAGTATTTTGTGTTTGTTGAGCTGAAGTAAAGTTTAATACATTTTCAGATTTTTTGTATTTTTGTGTCGGTCATAGAAAAATAGTATAGTATGCAATTCGTTTTATAAATATCTCCTAGACAGTTGTTTTTAGACACTTGCCCACAGCTCTTCGCTCGTCTAAAATATATGTTATTGCAAGAACAGCAATGCCATTCATACGCAAATTGCTGGATGAATTATGAAGAAGGGTTACTTATACAAGACCAGACTTTTTAAAAAGGAGTCTTGGAAATCAGCTAAAGACAAAGAGCAAGAAGAGAGGGTATGTAAGAGAAGAAGAGAAAAGGAGGGAAAAAGAAAAATATAGAAGAAATAAAAAGATGCTTAAGTGCGAATAGAAGAGCAAAGAATATGTGAGAGAAGGAAAAGTGAAGGATGTGAAAAGTTATTACATAAAAGACGCCACAAATTACATAAGGAAAAAGAACAGCCTACCAGTGAAAAGAATAATAGCAATATTCAGCTACGCCCAAGAAGAAAATTAGAAAAAATATTAATAGAAAGATGCCAAAATAAATTTTTAGGTTGTGCAGGGTGAGAAAACTTGCAACAAAGAAAAGATATACTAGAAGAAATGGAGAAGAAAGGAATGGTTGAAAGGAAATAGATAAAAGTAAAGAATAATTGGTTTTGGTTTAAATTTAATGTAGAATCAAATATTTTGTTTAAATTTTGTATGAACAATTAATACATTCAAATAGTACATACGAGGATATATTGAAAAATTCTTAGCCTACTATAGAACCAAACAAAATTTCAATGTCAAAATATTTTATTACTCAACATATTCTCCTCTTAATTGGATACATTTATTACAGCGAACCTGCAACGTCTCTAGACCTTTCAAAAAAATGTTTCTTCTTGCTCTGCAAACCAGACCTCCACAGCTTCTATTACCTCCTTGTTGGAAGAAAATGTACGACCTTTTAAACTTTTTTCAGTTGAGGAAAGAGGTGATAGTCGGACGGAGCCAAATCGGGTGAATAAGGGGGTGTTCTAGTAATTCAAACCCTAAATCACGAATTTTTGCATGGCAACATGAGATTTGTGTGCAGGGGCGTTGTCCTGCAAAAACAAAACACCTTTGGATAGCTTTCCGCGTCTTTTTTCTTTAATATTTTCCCGTAGAGTGGTCAGTAATGTCGAATAGTAATCTCCAGTTATTGTTCTACCCTTATCCAAAAAATCAATCATGATTACTCCATGGCAATCCCAAAAACAAGCAAGAACTTTTCCAGCAGATTTTTGGACACGAAACTTCTTAGGTCTTGGAGAACCAGAGTGTCGCCATTCCATCGATTGTTGCTTTGTTTCTGGATCGTAGAAATGTACCCAAGTCTCATCCATAGTAACAATTCGGTTTAAGAAGTCTACATCGTTTTCAAATCGAGCACAGATCGAACGCGATGCTTCTACCCTTGCACGCTTTTGGTCAACATTCAAACATTTGGGGATCCATTTTGCAGCAATTTTTCTCATGTCCAAATTGACGTGAACCATATGATGAACGCGTTCGTATGAAATATTCAGTGCTTCAGATATCCGTTTTAGCCCAATTCGACGGTCTGATAAAATCATGTCATGAACTGCATCGATATTTTCGGGGACTGACACAGAAACTGGCCTTCCTGATCGGTCATCATCTTCAATGGAAAATTTACCTCTTTTGAAGCTTGCATTCCATTAGGGTATTAAGCATATCTTCGTAAATCTGCTTACCTCTTAACCCTTTTAAATACAGGTACTTGATGATGGCTCGATACTCCAATTTTTCGATTTTCACAATTTCGGTGGACATCTTTTTCATTTAATTTATTGCGTGACTCTGGTTTACTTTTTTGACGTCAAACTTTACACTGACACTTCTAATAAGTTATTGTTCGTTGCTATGGTAACGCAATATTTTGTTTATGCAAGGAACTGGTCTAGGCTAACTAGATATCAATACATCCCCGTATTGTAACATATGGTTAAAGCTGTTTGAAATGTCTAAGCTATAATTTTATTTTGATGCGTTCATTAGTTATTTTTGATTTTTCCTGAATTCGATGGGTCTTTATTAGTTCGGTTCAGAATTATCGCATCTTTAAGGTGTTATCAATTTGTGTTTTTCAAATATTTAACTTTGGCAACCCTACATCTAGAAAACTGTGAAAATTAAATTGCGGATAGGACCAAAAATGTTGCTCTAAAAACTGCGGAATCTGAGTGCGGTGAAGCGTACCTTGTCGTTTTTTTAGCATCGGAATACGACAAAACTTTGAAATTTCCCGTCGTGACGCCATATTTTCTGGCAATTTTGCCCCAATTAATTCACGGACAAAACCAAAACGTCGGGCGTCAAGAACTGAACAGAATGGGTGTTCGGAGACTAAAATTTGTAACTCCAAAAATTCAAGCGAATCATTCACTTCAAAACCCATTTTCCAGCTCATATCTTAAAATAACGGTTTTTCTCAAGTATGGTCGAGCTGAGTAAATTGTAGTGTGTAAAATTCCAGCAAACGATATTAAAATAAATCCAGTTACACTAATAACTGTTTTATTGTAATAAATTAACTATCTAGTCTCAAATAATATTAATATTAAATTTATCTTCAATGTTTTAATAGATTTTGCCATTCTAAAATAATTATTATTAGTTTTTATGTAGGTTTAAGAATATAGGTAGTATGACCTATATCGTGAAGACTCCGTTACCGCTAAATTTTAGTGTTTGCATCGAAACGAGCAGCAACAGAAAGAAAAGGCATAATTGAAACTCAGTTTGTGCTTCTGTGTCCTAATAATTTATCCTCTTCATACAAAGCTGTGAAAACTTGTTTTCTGGTGAAAATGTGTAATTTCATACAACAATCAAATAGTGTGAGAATTGACTGATAATAATTTGTGACATTTTCTGGTAGCAACATCGTTGCTACCAACTTATAATCGTTCAGATAAAGCAAAACCACTTTTTGCATTTTTCTGACCTAACCATCCACCCAACTGAAATTGCCGTACGATTGCTTAATACCTTGAATTTCAAGTTCTTTTGTAAAAACTGTTTTTCTTTGAGAACTCATTTCAGATCCAGAAAGTCCGAAAAATTCATGTTCGTAAACGTTAGCAAGCGTGCCCGGTAAGTTAGTACGCGCGATAGCGCCCTCGCCAGAAGTATCTAAACCTTAATTTTTACAGTAAGTCTGGTCTACTACAAGGAAGAGCTGATTAGAATTAAGCATGGTACGACGCACCCTGTCCCAACCCCACTACAATCATGTCCAAAACAAGTTTTGAAGGCAAATGATTACCTTAATTTAATTTTGTTTTATGACTCAAACCAATGTTGTTTGTCATGACAACTCGCATGGTGGAAAACACCTCATTTTTTCTCTTCCTTTTCTCTCTCCTTTTCTCTTTTTTTTCCTCCTCGTTTTTTTTTGTATTTTTTTCCTAATTTTTCTTCATTTTTTTCTTTTAGTTTTTTCTCCTAATTTTTCTCTTCATTTTTTTCTTCATTTTTCTCAATTTTTTTTTATTTTTTTCTCCTCGTTTTTTCTTTATTTTTTCTACTCATTTTTTGAAGAATTTTAAATCACAAAAAAAACTATGAAGCAGTTGGAAAATTAAGAAAACCTAATAATTGAGAAAATTTTAATTTACAAATCGTATAATGTCACTATACGTTACTATTGTACCAAACGTTAAAGAGAGGATGGCCCAAATTTTACACCAAAGCAACATTAAACATATAAACACTTGCTTTTGTTTGATGTTAATATTTTATTAACTTCAAAATTTAATTTGTTGAGGCATGTCGGTGCTAACACAAAGGTCAGTAACAACATGTTTGATTTTAAGAAAATGTAATGGTATCTGTTTCAACAATAAACACAAATTATATTTGGACACGTATTAAACAAATTATTTGTATGATTAATCAATAAAAATTAAATGTTAACTTTTCTCATTTATTTGCTATTCCTTTTGTCTTATGTGAGAAAACGAAGTTTGAAAACAGCAAAACGAGTAGTAAATTGTGGTTGTCATTATCACCAGAGAATTTCTGTATGTCACTTTATCAATTTAATCCTTTTTATCTATAAAGAATTGAATACGTTTTAAACGAATTGTATCGCATGCACAATATTTGAAAAGCGAGTTACACAAACAAATTTTAAGTTTGTCGACTCGGAGATAATAAATTATTTTTAAACAAAATTTTAAACAAACAAAAAAATTCAATATCTATGTATAGCATTTAATAGCAACTTTGGGCATTTTTGCATTTTAATCATTGCAATATATGTATGAACATTTTAACAACTTAATAAACTTTTTTATAACCGTCAGTGTTTCGATAAATTGATGACACGAGCAGCAAATTTTGAAATTGATGGTTTAGCATTTTTAAAGAAAATGTTATTAGCCGAGACCCAGGTAGCTTTCTAGATTTGTTAGAAAAGCTTCTACAGAATGAGACAAATTCATACTTTCAAGGTATGATATTAATCAATTACAGATTCTGGTTTTTATTGTATGTACAATTTCAGATGATAAAGAAGAAATGAAAATAATTAACAACTTATTACGTTTCTTATTTTTTATTGGTTATCTTAAATCATGGGTCAACTTTTTAAACGGTTCAGCGACAACGTAACCCCATCTGTAAGAAGCAAAGTTAGCGTCAGTTTAACGAAAAGTTTTAACTCCAAAGCTTTATTGATTTCTACATTCGACTGCCAAACGCAGGGTTCTGTAAATTTCACTAAAAATACTTACCAGAGCTCTCGTTATAGTAAGAATATAAATATTGAAAGAACACCGCGTGTGCTCTGTTGAATATTTAAAAAGCTGTTTATATCTTTGAGTAAACGTAAATATTACTAGAAAAAGAAAATTTTTCTTTACAAATAAACTGTACAGAAAAAAACAAGTCGCTTATATAAATAATTAAAGCTTCCTGTCTGATACATTCTCTTTAGCTGCTGTAGGGTGGAAACTTGTAAAGATTACGTGCATATAGCATCGAAGTATACTCTGACAAACAACTTTATGGTACTCAATTTATCAAGCAGTAAATATTGGTTTTCATCAAAGAAGTTGACTTGAACGAAGTTTAATCTCACTCTAGACAATTTTATTTCTGTTTTACTTTTTTCTCGTCGTCAAGAAGTTTATTATATGTCGCTAATATTGCAAAAAAATAAATTGAATCTTGATTGCGATCATATACGTACATCAAAAAGGTTTACAACTTAAATTGAATGAGAAAGTATATAATAACAACAGCACAATAAACAGTTATAAACTTAGAACGGCAATATCTCAAAGAAAATAAACCATTTGACGACGAGAAAAAGAAGTAAAACAGAAATAAAATTGTCTAGAGTGAGATTAAACTTCGTTCCGTCAACTTCTTTGATGAAACCAATATTTACTGCTTGATAAATTGAGTACCATAAAAGTTGTTTATCGAGTATACTTCGATGCCATATGCACACGTATCTTTACAAGTTTCCACCCTGCAGCATCAAAGAATGTATCAGACGGAAGCTTTACGTTGTTATATAAGCGACTTGTTTTTTCTGTACAGTTTATTTGTAAAAGAAAATTCTTTCTTTTTCTAATGAAAATATTTACGTTTACTTTCAAAGATATGGCAAGCTTTTTTAAATATTCCAACAGAGCACACGCGGTGTTCTTCAATATTTATTCTTACTACCAACGAGCTCTAGGCAGAAGTATTTTAGTGGAAATTTACAGAACCCTGCGCTTGGCAGCGTCGAATGTAGAAATCAATAAAGCTTTTTGGAGTTAAAACTTTCAAAGCAAACTGACGCTAGCTTTGCTTTACAGATGGGGTTACGTTGTCGCTGAACTGCTCAAAAAGTTGACCCATGATTTAAGATAACCAATAAAAAAAAATAAGAAACGTAATAAGTTGTTAATTATTTCATTTCTTCTTTATCACCCTGAGAAATATGTACATACAATGGAAACCGAATCTGCAATTGATAATATCCTACTGTTATATGAATTTGTCTCATCTTGTAAAGTCTTTTATAACTACAACCCAGAAAGTTACCTTAGATATGATTTAATAACAGGACTTAAAAAAATGCTAAAACCATCAATTTCAAAATTTATGCTCGTGCGTCAATTTATCTGAACACTGACAGTTTATAAAAGTTTATTAAGTTGTTTAAATGTTCATACATATATTGCAATGATTAAATACAAAATGCCCAATTTGTTATTAAATTGCTTACATAAATTATTGAATTTTTGTTTGTTTAAAATTTTGTTTAAAATAATTTATTATCTCCGAAAGTCGACAAACTTAAAATTTGTTTGTGTAACTGCTTTTCAATTGTGTGCATGATACAATTCGTTTAAGAAACGTATTCAATTCTTTATAGATAAAAGGATTAAATTATAAAAGTGATACAGAAATCTTCTGAATTTGATAAATGACAACCAAACTTTTACTTTTGCTGTTTCCAAAATTCAATTTTCTCACACATAAGACAAAAGGAAAATAAACAAATAAATGAGAAAAGTTAACATTTAATTTTATTAATGCTTCAATCATTAAATAATTTATTACGTGTCAAATATAATTTGTGTTTACTTATTTAAAACAGATACCATTTTAATTTTCTTAAAATCAAACATGTTGTTATTGACCTTTGTGTTAAAGATATTATGCTTCCAACTTAATTTAAATTTTTGAAGATAATAAAATATTAACATCAAAACCAAAGCAAAAGTGTTTATATAATTAATGTTGTTTTGTAAGAATTTGAGCCATCCTATTTAACGTTCTGGTACAATAGTAACGTATAGTGACATACGATTGTAAATTAAATTTTTCATGAATTAGGGTTTTTCTTAATTTTCGGCTGCTTCATGCCCTTTTTTGTGATTTAAAATTTTTCTCAAAATGAGTAGAAAAAAATAAAGAAAACAAGGCGAAAAAATTTAAAAAAATTAAGAGAAAAATGAAGAGAAAATGATTAGGAAAAATTAGAGAAAAAACTAAAAGAAAAAAAATGAGAAAAATTAGGAAAAAATCTTAAAAACGATAAAGGAATAAAAAGAAAAAGGAAGAGAAAAGGAAGAGTAAAAAATGAGAATTTGTTTTTCCATAATGCGAGTTGTCATGACAAACAATATTGGTTTGAGTCATAAAACACAAAATTAAATTGTAAGGTAATCATTTGCCTCAAAAACTTGTTTTGACATGATTGTAGTGGGTTGGACAGAAGGCGCGTCGTACCATGCCCAATTTCTAATCAGCTCTTCCTTGTAGTAGACCAGACTTACTGTAAAAATTAAGGTTTTAGATACTTCCTGTGAGGGCGCTATCGCGCTGCAATAACTTGCAGGCTTTTTTGCTTACTTGCTTGTTTACAGACATAGATTTTCGGACTTTCTGGATCACAGAAATGAGTTATCGAAAACGGTTTAATACGAGGATGTATTGATATCTAGTTAGCCTAGACCAGTTCCTTGCATAAACAAAATATTGCGTTACCATAGCAACGAACAATAACTTATTAGAAGTGTCAGTGTAAAGTTTGACGTCAAAAAGTAAACCAGAGTCACGCAATAAATTAAATGAAAAAGATGTCCACCGAAATTGTGAAAATCGAAAATTGGAGTATCGAGCCATCATCAAGTACCTGTATTTAAAAGGGTTAAGAGGTAAGCAGATTTACGAAGATATGCTTAATACCCTTGGTGATCAATGTCCTTCGTATGCGACCGTCAAAAATTGGAATGCAAGCTTCAAAAGAGGTAAATTTTCCATTGAAGATGATGACCGATCGGGAAGGCCAGTTTCTGTGTCAGTCCCCGAAAATATCGATGCAGTTCATGACATGATTTTATCAGACCGTCGAATTGGGCTAAAACGGATATCTGAAGCACTGAATATTTCATACGAACGCGTTCATCATATGGTTCACGTCAATTTGGACATGAGAAAAATTGCTGCAAAATGGATCCCCAAATGTTTGAATGTTGACCAAAAGCGTGCAAGGGTAGAAGCATCGCGTTCGATCTGTGCTCGATTTGAAAACGATGTAGACTTCTTAAACCGAATTGTTACTATGGATGAGACTTGGGTACATTTCTACGATCCAGAAACAAAGCAACAATCGATGGAATGGCGACACTCTGGTTCTCCAAGACCTAAGAAGTTTCGTGTCCAAAAATCTGCTGGAAAAGTTCTTGCTTCAGTTTTTGGGATTGCCATGGAGTAATCATGATTGATTTTTGGATAAGGGTAGAACAATAACTGAGATTACTATTCGACATTACTGACCACTCTACGGAAAATATTAAAGAGAAAAGACGCGGAAAGCTATCCAAAGGTGTTTTGTTTTTGCAGGACAACGCCCCTGCACACAAATCTCATGTTGCCATGCAAAAAATTCGTGATTTAGGGTTTGAATTACTAGAACACCCCCTTATTCACCCGATTTGGCTCCGTCCGACTATCACCTCTTTCCTCAACTGAAAAGTTTAAAAGGTCGTACATTTTCTTCCAACAAGGAGGTAATAGAAGCTGTGGAGGTCTGGTTTGCAGAGCAAGAAGAAACATTTTTTTGAAAGGTCTAGAGACGTTGCAGGTTCGCTGTAATAAATGTATCCAATTAAGAGGAGAATATGTTGAGTAATAAAATATTTTGACATTGAAATTTTGTTTGGTTCTATAGTAGGCTAAGAATTTTTCAATATATCCTCGTA